>JAFMOC010000294.1:0-342500 GCA_019802505.1 Corydoras sp. C115
TACTGGATTGTTGTCATGTTGTTCCCCTGTGCAGGTTTTCCATAATTTTTGTGCCCTTCTTAAAAACTCACCTCCCTCTTCCCCTTTGTTTAAAACTATGCCATCTAAGGCCTGTACATTTTTCTGTGTTGGGAATGCACTACGCAACTGAACCCAAATTTTCCCCCCATGTCCCGAAAAAGGTGTGCGCGAATGTAAAGTATCAGTACATGCTGCCATTTTAACACGCTTAAAAAGCTCACTATAATCCATCCTCAACATAATTGCTCTGAGATCACCCTGATGCACCCTGATGCTGTCTGAATCTCAAACTCATCAATCCAGGGTTGTGCACCAGTGACTGCATATCCCTATGTGACCAAGGAATATCAAACTTGAATCACTGCTACTGACAACAACATTGCCCACACTGGGTACACCAGCTGTATCCACACCACATCTATTAAAACCACTAGATTTCACATGTTCAGAATTAGAACTTAAATTTTGTTTAATTAGCCAGTACAGTTCCTTAATGTCTTCTTCTACCTGTTCCTGTTTATCTAAACTATGTAAAAGAGCAGTTTTAATATTATCTAAGTCTTTGGAAGTAACTTGCATTTGACCACTAGTTACTGTCATTAAATATGGATCCTGTTCACATAATGGAAATAGATGCCCTTCTCTCTATTCTTTCCCTATCACTGGAGTGTGGATGCATAACTTTGGGTCTGGCGCCATCTACTGACGTACCCTGTAATGACACATCCCCAACTTGTGATTCTTTCTCAAGAGAGCCCATTACAGGTAACTGTTAAAGTGGGTGGAAGGCTGCTAGCATAGCATTGGCTGCCTCATATGCAGGAGGAGCAATACCTGAGGTGGGGGTAATAGGTGTGTCTGTACTTATGTTAATAGGTTGAATCAGGGATGGGTTGGGGGAGGGCTGAATCGCACTAGGGCGGCCATCTTCCTCCCTTTGTTCTCCCATTGTTCCGACTATTACCTTCACATGTTGCAAAACTAATTTGGTTCTAGCTAACTGATCTTCTACTTTACCAAGTTGCTTTTTACTGGTTAATAATTTTATACGTGCTTCAATATCTACTTTATCCTTATGTATACGCACTTCCCCTTGCTGATACTCTAAAATTTTTAGCCTTTGGTTATGTGTGGGGACAGGCTCTTCAGGGCTTGGATACAATCCCCTGAGGGCCCAGTTTTGGAACAATTGATTAATTTTACAGTATTCTCTCTCCCTATCTTTTTCAGGTGTTGTATCTTTAATCCTATTTAAAACAATATCTTTAAGTTGTCCTACAGTTAGATCAGCCATTTTAATTAAGTTATTTAGGATATCTAACACACAAGTAGAACACAAACTTACCAATTTACTTACCAATTTAAACCACTTTATTTTAAAACCACTTCACTTAAAACCACTTACCAGCTAGAATTCACAAAATAAACCTCCAAGTTACAACCAACAAGTAAAACCAGAATAATAGAACCTCTGAACTGATTTCAAACAACCAGCATGCAAACACGTGTTACTGCTCCACACAAGACAAGACAAAGACAAGACAAACACACATACAAGATTTCCCTGATATTTGCACTGGAGAAATTTAGAATTTAGCCACAATTTGGAAATTTAACCTGCTATCCAGGCATGACGGGACCCCAGGCCTCTCACGATCGTTCTGAGTCAATAATCAGCTTTTTTTCCAACCATTGGATACAAACCCTGTTCGCCTGCCCCGTTGAATAATACTCTGATTCCTTATTTCCTAATTACTGGTCTGAAACCCGGTTTTACGAAACCAGTTAAGCCTAAAAAGCGCCTAGAACCCGGTTCTATCCATCAAACGTTTATAACCCAATGTGGGGCGTGGGACCTTTCTCCAACTTCGCACCACTTTATAAAAAAATCTACCTTCCAGTGTTCAGAAAGAATTCTGATAAAGCAATAATATGTAACACTTACGGACTCCGGCATTAACACACACTCATTACACTAAATATCAAGTGCAGCTAAACTAGGCAGTAAATCTGCTTACTTTTGTTGGCGCCTGCAATGAGTGTGCATGAAATCAGAAGTCCAAGTCCAGTACCGAAATTTTTATTGGTCTTTTATCTTCCCAGAAACCATCACCTCTGCTACCATTTGTTAGGATCTTTTTGATTTTTGGAAAGGCAAAAGAACACGCCGATGCAAGATGGCTGTCTCAACTGGTTTATTGAGAACAAAGAGAATTCTTTCTGGACACCATCAGGAAGTAACGCTGGCCAGCGGTCTGCCCATTCAGCTTTCAGGTGCTAAGTACGCCTTCAGGTCTGAGTGAGAGAGAGAGAGCCCACTCCAGGTTACCTGTATATATTGTTACGTCTAGTTCCCGCCCCTTAACTCCCTAAGCCAATCGCAGATTACCGCCCTAGGTTTTAAATCAGCCAATCCCAGCCCAGTATTTTCCCAGTGGCGGCAAAATCAGAGGTCCTTTGTTTGTCTTTCGGCCATATTGGGACTCTCATTATATATAAGAAATTTAAAATTTCTGACAATACTATAGGTGTTTTTGTAAGAATTTCTCTTCTGTTGTTGAGCCCCTTTCTTCTCTATTGAGTCCTAAGCAATCTTTTAAATGGTCTACAGAATGTCAAGCTGCATTTGAGCATGTAAAGGCTTTGTTGTGTTCCTCTCCTGTTCTAGCCACTCCAGATTTAAAGAAGCTATTTAGTTTAGAGGTTCAAGTTCAAGTTCAAGTAATTTATTTATATAGCACTTTTTACAACAGTACATTGTCACAAAGCAGCTTTACAGAATGAAAAGCCTTTAAACCCCCAAAGAGCAAGCCGAAGCGACAGTGGCAAGAAAAAACTCCCTTTTATGTTGTTATTTAAGGACAAAACCTTGGGAGGACCAAGACTCAGTGGGGGACTCATCCTCCTTGAGTGGCCAGGCATCAACAACAGTGTAGGACAGCCATGTCCAGATATTAAACAAATGGAAAACTATATGTGAGTCCATTAGGGGGCGTCCTACAGGACCGCCTTGTCAGGTTCCATACAGTATTCGTCAGCAGAGCCATGGATGAAGATCTCCAGGAAGCCGGGGAACACCTCAAAAGAAATAGACAAGGAAGGCAGTTAGAGCTAATAATAAAGCACGGCATTTAATTAATAAGTGATTTATTGACACAGTGCAGCATGTGACTCCGGCATCACTGACTAGAGCAGCATAACTAAAAGAGGCAGATACTGCAGACTCTACATAGCTGAGATGGTGCCCCGGAACAGCATCATTTCAGCGCCACACCCCCCCATTAATGATGAGGTGGGTGAAGAGGTGAAACGCCAGCATACACTGATCAGAGATTACCCCCCCAACACAGCCAAGTCTGAGACCTACATCTCTATCTACAGGGGATTAGTTAAACGCAATAATAAATAAATGTGTTTTTAATTTATTTTTAAAGATTAATAGTGATTCAGAATCACGAACAGTAACTGGAAGGCTATTCCAAAGTTGAGTCTTGTGGGAGAACGCTCTTCCATCAGCAGTAATTTTATTTATGCTAGGAGCTAAGAGTAAACCAGCACCTTGAGATCGGAGCTCATGTGTTGGCTTGTACGATTGAATCAACTCACTCAGATACTGTGGAGCCTGATTATGTAGAATTTTATAATTTATTAATTAAATTTTGTACTCCATACGAAACTTAATTGGTAGCCAGTGCAAGTTTGATAACACAGGAGTTATATTATCAATCTTTCTGGTTTTAGTTAAAACTCTAGCTGCAGCATTCTGCACAAGTTGTAATTTATGTAATGATTTATTAGAACATCCTGTCAGAAGTGAATTACAATAATCTAACCTTGAGGTAATAAAAGCATGAATTAGTTTTTCTGCATCTTGGAGGGAGAGGATATTTCGTAGCTTCGCAATTCTAAAAAATGCAATTCTAGTAATATTGCTAATGTGCTTTGTAAAGGAGAGATCTGTATCAATAACGACACCGAGATTATTTACCGATGAACTGGGTCTAATTAAAGAGTTATCAATGTTTAACATAGTGTTAGACGCTTTGTTAATTTAGAATTTAGCAGTAGGAAGTTTTTTGACATCCATATTTTAATATCGTGGATGCAGTCCTGGAGCTTAGTGACTGAACAACCACCATTAGGGTTAGCTGAAACATATAACTGTGTATCATCTGCATATGAGTGGAAACTGATTCCATGTTTATGAATAATTGATCCCAATGGAAGCATATATAATGCAAATAGGAGTGGACCCAGAACTGACCCTTGTGCGACACCATATTTAACTTTAGCAAGGTCAGAATATTGGTTGTTAACACAGGTGAATTGATATCGATCTGTCAGGTAGGATTTAAACCACTGGAGTGCAGATCCTGTAACACCCACAGTGTTTTCTAATCTATCAACTAAGATGTTATGGTCTATAGTGTCAAAGGCTGCGCTAAGATCTAATAATATAAGAAAAGAGATTTGGTTATTATCAGAGGACATTAATAAGTCATTAACAACTTTAATTAAGGCTGTCTCAGTGCTATGGTGAGACCTAAAACCTGACTGAAAAACTGAGGTGGATGCTAGTGATGATTTTGGAGTTGTTCACCCTCTGTGCTACTTCTCATGCAAATTTAATTCCCTTCAGTTGAAGTTCAACAATTGAGAAAGAGGCATAGCTTGGTTATGGGCACTCCAACATTTTGAAGCGTATGTTGGTTCATGTGTGTTACCTGTAAAGGTATACACTGACCATAACCCTTTAGTGTTCCTGTCACGCATATGTAATTTAAACCAGCGTTTGATGCGTTGGGCTTTATGCATGCAGAAATTTAACTTGAACATCATCCATAAAAAGGGCTCAGAGAACATTGTTGCTGATGCCCTATCTCGAGCAGACTGCACTTGATGGTGCATGATTTTTTTTAGAACTTGCTTTGAGATACTTTAACTCTGGTTAGCAAGTTCTATCTTTTGGGGGGGGTGTTACGTGCAGGTCTAGCACTAGGGTGTTTGCTGTGTTCTGTGTTCTCTGTGTGGGTGTGTTGTATGTGTTTCTGCGGGTTTGTGGGCTGACCTGACCTTCATGGGAGGAGCAACAGGTTATAAAAACCTGCAGTCATGACCAAGATGGTGGCTGGAGTTCACACAGGAAGTGATGCCTACTGTGTGTGCTTCTGGTTCCTCTGCTACCGCTACCACCATTATCATGTGATTGTTTGTTTTTTTTGTTTTGGAGTCATTCCTTTTGGGTTAATCCTAGCCAAGCCTGGCTAGAGGAGTCCAGCAAGTAAGGTTGAGGTGCCTCATACATGTCCATCATGTAGCTGCCTGTGTGTATAGATGCACCAGGTTAGCAGGCGGGTGCCTCTTTGTACTTATGGTTGTTATATTAGTTAGATTAGGTTTTGTTTTCTTTGTTCTTCTGTTTAGAATAAATATGGCTTAGAGCAGGGGTGCCCACACTTTTCTGGCCCGAGATCTACTTTTCCATTGGACAGGTCATTGAGCTCTACCAGGGTAAATACTTTTTTTAGGCTTTTATATTGAAACCTGTTTAAACACATCATGTTAGTATTTGGGGGGGCACGTTGGCTTAGTGGTTAGCACGTTTTCCTCTCAGCGCTAGGGATTCCTGGTTCGAATCCCAATCTGGGTGGAGTTTCCCCGTGTCCGCGTGGGTTTCCTCTGGGTTCTCTGGTTCTCTCCCACAGTCCAAAAACATGGATCAAGTCGATTGAATTCTCCAAATTGCCCCATATTGAGTGTGTGTGTGCACAGATTGCCCCCCTGTCCAGGGTATATCTGCCCAGCGCCTGAGACACTCTCCCCTGGATGGGCATGGGGAACCCCCCTCCCGCAACCCTAATAGAGGATAAAGCGGAAGATAATGGATAGATGGATGTTAGTATTATCGAATCAGCATAGAAAAGACGGCTTCATATTGCCATTTTCACAGAAATTGCAGCAAATAGCATGGAGAAAACTTGGTTTTAGTAAACCCAAACATCCGAACACAATGGAAGTGCAATGGCTACTTGGCAAATCAAGCAAAGGCATTATGAGTTTGACATTGCAAAAAAATACTCATCCTCCCACTCTAAATGAAAGTGGTATTTTAGTTATTTTGGAGCAAAGTCCTTCACTCGTCTTTTCAGTCAAATAAAGAGCAAAAACAAACAGAAACTAATGTAGATGATTTGCGAGGCAGTGCTTCGGATTTAAGCACGGAGGTGTGGCCACGTATCGGTTTTTGGAACAGCGAAAGAGACGGGGGGGAAGCAGACTGCTCGCTTGCAGATATCGCGATTCGGAATGAATCACATTGTGTGTTAAAATGCTTGTGCGCGTGTGTACGGTGTGTGCGGAAGTGCTTCCGATACTGTTTTGTAAAAAAAAAGGAGCTGATATGTGATGTTTTTTTCTCAAACCTCTATCATGATCGACGTATTGAGCACCCCTGGCTTAGAGAAAGGTTATGTTTTGTTTCTTTCTTTCCTTTGGCACCGTCACCGTTGGCTCCTCTTAGGCCTTGCAAACCTAGGCCATGGGTGTGCTGTTTGGTAATGGTTGTTTTGTGAGTTTTAAAATAAACAATCACTATTTTGAACATCTAATCCTGATCTGGTCTCCTTGCTCCTTTTGTGTTCCCTTTGTTGCAACTGTTTTAAAAATGAGTCAATCTAGGTTGTAACAACAGCGCAGGGTGGTCTCCACCACTTGGTTGGCTCTCTCTGCCTGGCCATTGGACTGAGGATGGCCGCCTGAGGTCAGGGAAACTGGTGACAAAATAACTATGAAAAGCTTTCCATACCTGGGAGATGAACTAGGGTCCCCGGTCCGAGACGATATCCACAGGAATGCCGAAGACCCTGAAGACATGCTCAAAAATCAACTTGGCAGTCTCTAATGCGGAAGCAAGCCTTGACAGTGCTACTAGACGTACTGACTTGGAGATTCTGTCCACGATGGTAGTCATTACGGTGTTACCTCTAGAGCTCGGCAGACCCGTGACGAAGTCCAAAGCGATGTGTGACCAGGGACGCCCAGAATGGAGAGCGGCAGGAGCAGTCCAGTGGGTGGCTGATGAGATGCCTTGTTGTGGACGCACACGGCACAGGCGTTGGTGAACAGCCGAACATCAGCGACAAGGAGGGCCACCAGAAGCGGCGCCTGATGATCTCCTCAGTCCAACAGGCCCCAGGATGGCAAGCCCAACGGGATTCATGGCCCCATTTGAGAATGGTGGGGCGGGCAGCGGAGGGCACAAAGGTACGGTTAGATGGACCCTGCCCTGGATCAGGACCCTCCTTGGCCAGCTCCCGTTCAATGATCCTGCGGACCACCCAGGAGACACCTGCACAGACACACTAGGGGGACAGGATAGAGTCATTATCTGTGGTTACCTCTTTGTCTGGGAAGAGCCGTGACAGCCCGTCGGGTTTGGCGTTGCGAGTGCCCGGCCTGTAGAAACAGGGTGAAGTTGAACCGACCAAAGAACAGGGCCCAACGTGCCTGCCAGGAGTTCAGCCTTTTTTTGGCAGACTGGATCCAAACCACAAAAGGCTGCTCAGCCCCTTCCAACCAGTGGCGCCACTCCTCCAGCTTGACCGCGAACAGCTCGCGGTTACCCACGTCATACTTCCTCTCGGCCGAAGTCAGCATTCTGGAAAAGAAGGCACAGGGATGAAGGCGGCCACCCACCGACTTTTTTTTTTTTTGAGGTAAAAAAAAACTTTTTTTTTTTTTGAGGTAATTCATGGCGCTCTGGGCCTCCTGAGTCCAGCGGAATTTCTCTTTGGTGGAAGTGAGGGACGTGAGTGGAGAGGTGATACTGTTGTAGTTCCTGATGAAACGCCTGTAGAAATTAGCGAACCCCAGGAATCTCTGTATCTCGGTCCTAGGCGTGGGGGTAGGCCAGTCAGTGATTGCCCGAATCTTCTCGGGGTCGGGTCGAACAGCCCCTGGGGACACGATGAACCCCAGGAAGGACACCGTCTCCTGGTGGAAGCAACATTTCTCAGCCTTCACAAACAGCCGGTTTTGAAGGAGGCAGTTGAGGATGAGACGGACGTGTCAGATGTGTTCGTTGGCGGACTTAGAAAAGAGCAGGATGTCATCCAGGTAGACAAAAGCGAAGCGGTCCAGGAAGTCTCGCAACACATCATTCACCATAGCTTGGAACACGGCCTAGGCATCTTCAGACCGAAGGGGACAACGCGGCACAGTCATAAACTCTGTGACGAGGAAGCTGGCAAGCCTTGTCCTTGCTAAACACTTCCCCCAGTTCATGATACTTTCCAGGTACCAAAGAGAGATCGACGGGGCCAGGGTTGCCCGAGTCTGGTGTGTTGCTGTGGGGGGCTGCAGCATGTAAACGGGAGGATGCTGAAGTATAGTTCGCATTGGAACAGAAACCCCCTGCATTTCTGTAAGTCCCCATCATACGGGTCTGGGTGTACATTCAGTACCATTCAGGATTCAGTACCTGGTTACTGTGGTTCGAGGATGCTCTCGCCGGTGTGGGAGCAGCGGGCGATGCGGGCAGGGAGGCGAGGACAGTCTGGATCTGTAGCGCGAGGTTGTCGACCATATCTGTCAATTCCTCCTGGCGGCTGAAGAGCACATCGAGGCGTGGATTGGTCGGTTGTCCGGCAGATGGTGATGGTGGCCAGATAGTAATGTTACGGTCTAACGACCGGGGCGAGGTGGATCCGCTACTCGGAGACGAAACACAGTCTGTAGACGGAGATGAAAACAAAACCAGGTTTATTGCCACACACAGGGTAAACAGTACTGGGATCAGACTAGACACTGGAGGGAACACGAGGAAGTGAGCGTAGTGATGCGGCATAAAGCAATGCCTGACATCAGCCGTGGCCGTGTCCCAATCCGAGGTGACCGGAGTGTAGGGGCTTGGATGAGGTAGTTGCGGTAGGCGATGAGCTGCACACAAACACAGAACAAGGCGGGAACGGGACACACACAACAAAAAACAACCAGGGCAGACGTGACAAGGCGAGGCAGGGCAAAGCAAGGCGAGGCAGGGCAAAGCAAAGCGAGGCGAGGCGTGAGCTAGAGCAGTCAGGGTGTAGCACAGGCATGGGCGCAAGACTATCTGGCAGGGAGGGAAGGGAGTGCGTGGCTTAAATAAAGGAAACGTGATTAGACCCAGGTGCACAGGATTACGGGGCGTGGACACCAGACAAACCCACACCATGTGACAAAAACCTAACAAACGTTTGTTACAGGAATTGCTATTTGCTGTTACATCTGTTTGGTTCTTTATATAAATATTATTTTTCAATTGTTATATGCATGCATGTATTTTTTACTTTCTGTACTATGTGCTGTCCTATGTGTTTCATACTCACCATTTCCACAACACTACATCTCACACATCCAGCCATCCAACCCTCTCCTCCTTCTCCCCATCACAGAATCTGACATCTGCAAAATTCTTCTTGCCAGTAACCCAACTACTTGCCCCCTTGATTCCATCCCATCCCACCTTCTTCAATCCATCGCCTCCTCCATCACACCAGCTCTCACACACATCATTAACTCCTCTCTCACGTCTGGGACTTTTCCAAATTGTTTCAAACAGGCCATAGTCAAACCCCTACTCAAAAAACCTACGCTCAACCCAAATTTGGTCGAGAGCTACAGACCTGTTTCTCTTTTACCTTTCCTGTCTAAAACACTTGAACGGGTGGTATCCACACAGGTCTCCAAATTTCTTAATCAGAATAATCTCCTTGATCCCAATCAATCCGGTTTTAGATGTGGTCACTCCATGGAGACAGCATTGCTCTCTGTAATTGACTCACTTAAATCTGCCAAAGCCAAATCTCAATCCTCGGTCCTCATTTTGTTAGACCTTTCTGCAGCTTTTGATACAGTAAATCTTCTACTGTCCACTCTAGCTGAATTAGGCTTTTCTGGTACGACACTTGAATGGTTTCGATCCTATCTCACAGGAAGGACCTTCAAAGTGTCATGGAATGGGGAGATCTCTAACTCATCAAGTACGCACTGGTGTGCCTCAGGGCTCTGTACTTGGTCCTCTCCTCTTCTCACTTTACATGACATCACTGAGCACAGTCATCCAGGCGCATGGTTTCTCTTACCACTGCTATGCTGATGACACCACCATCTCAAATCGGGTATCTGCCTGCCTCACCGACATATCTGTTTGGATGAAGGCCCGTCATCTCAAATTAAACTTAGAAAAAACAGAGCTTCTCATTATCTCAGCTAAACCCTCAATCCATCACAACCTGACCTTCCAAATTGATGGCTCCACACTCTCCCCAACTGATTCGGTCCGGAACCTTGGTTTCACAATAGATTCCCACCTTAAACTCTCTGATCATGTTATCAAAACCGCCCGTTCTTGTAGATTCCTTCTTTACAACATAAGGAAGATTAGACCCTTTTTGACTGAACATGCTACCCTACTGCTTGTTCAAGCCCGGCTTGATTTTTGTAATGCGCTACTTGCCGGTATCCCAGTATCAGACCTCTTAATAATAATAATAATAATAATAATACATTTTATTTGATGGCGCCTTTCTCGACACTCAAGTACACCTTACAAAGAAAACAATAAAAGACAACAATAATAAATAAAGCAATCAGTCTAATCATAGTAAGCAAAGATAAATTTAAGTAAAAAATAAATTAAAAGATAGAGGAAATAAAATCAGAGATTATAAGCAATTCTAAAAAGGTACGTTTTGAGACTTGACTTAAACTGTGAGATGGAGTCCAATTTCCTTAAGTCGGGAGGCAGAGCATTCCATAGCCTAGGGGCAGAGCTACCGAAGGCTCTACCTCCCATGGTGCTAAGGCGCATAGTGGGAACAGACAGGTGTGTAGAGGCAGATGATCTAAGTGATCGTGGGAGAGAGGTAACCGTGATAAGATCTGCGATATACGGAGGAGCAAGGTTATGGATGGCTTTGAAAGTGAGGAGTAATATTTTATAATGAATACGTTGAGTAACCGGGAGCCAGTGCAACTGATGCAGAACAGGAGAGATATGATGATGAGAAGGAGTTCTTGTGATAATACATGCCGCTGAGTTCTGAACCATTTGGAGTTTGTGTAGTGATTTCAGAGGAAGACCATAAAGAAGAGAATTACAGTAGTCCAGGCGAGAGGTGACGAGACTGTGAACCAGAATAGAAGTAGTGTGAGAAGAGAGAGAAGGGCGTAGACGATTTATGTTTCGGAGGTGGAAATAAGCTGATCGAGTGATATTGTTAATGTGTGATTTAAATGACAAGGTGTTATCCAGGAGGACACCCAAGCTCTTTACCTGAGCAGACGGGGAGACTAAACAGTTGTTGATTGAAAGGGAAAAATGATTTACTTTAGAGAGATTAGACTTGGTGCCAACAAGAAGTACCTCTGTCTTATCTCCATTTAATTTGAGAAAGTTAAGAGAGAGCCAGGATTTGATGTCAGATAAACAGTTAGTAAGAGAGGGTGAGGGAAAATTGGAAGAGGGCTTACTCGAGAGGTAGAGCTGGGTGTCATCCGCGTAACAATGGAAGTTTATATTATGTTTGCGAAAAATTTTTCCTAGCGGGAGAAGGTAGACCATGAAAAGAAGGGGGCCCAAGACAGAGCCTTGGGGCACACCTGTAATAACAGGGGAAGATTGAGAAGTGGAAGTTTTAAGCTGGATAAACTGAGAGCGATTTGACAGATATGATTTAAACCAATTTAATGAGGTATGAGTTATCCCAATGGAGGAAAATCTATGAAGAAGAGTGGAGTGACAGACAGTGTCGAAGGCAGCGCTCAGGTCCAGAAGAGTGAGAATGGAAAGAAGGCCAGAGTCTGCTGCGCAGAGAAGGTCGTTGGTAACTCTGACAAGAGCTGTTTCTGTGCTATGTGCTGATCGAAAACCAGATTGAAATTTTTCATATAAGTCATTGTGTGATAGATATGAATGGAGTTGAGCTGCTACTACTTTCTCTAGAATTTTTGAAATAAATGGGAGATTGGAGATGGGACGTAAATTATTAAAATCAGTCGGATCAGCACCGGGTTTTTTTAAGAATCGGGGTAATGGCTGCCGTTTTAAAAGCTGTTGGTACAGTCCCAGTCGTGAGGGAGGAATGAATAATAGCAGTAATAAGAGGAAGCGGAGAAGGAAGACATGATTTGACCAATGTTGTGGGGAGAGGATCCAATGTGCTGGAAGATAACTTAGCAGTGGAGATAAGATAAGAAACTTCAGAAATAGGAGGAAGAGAGAAAGATGAAAGATAGGTTAAATGAAGAGGATACAGAGATTCGGTAACAGTTGTAGGTGTAGGCTGAGTGCCAAAAGATTTCAACTAATCTTCAACTAATTCAAAACTCTGCAGCCCGACTTGTGTTTATAGTAGCCAGTAGAGTAGGGCCAATACTAGGTAAAACCTTAAGTAATAAGTTAGTCGGTATCACATCCAAAGAACAACATGATGGCTTTAGTTTTTTAGTCAAATCCAGCAAATTGTCTAGGCTGATAGACTGAAAGGAATCTAAAACAGAAAGAGAGGATGTGTGGCCAATAGGGGACACACCTGTCACAGGTCTAATACTGGACCTAATGGCCATGACCTTATCTACAAAAAATGAGAGAAACTTATTACAATCATCGATAGAAAAACATGGCAGTTCTACTGGTGGTGGGGCAACAATATTATTGATGGTATTGAATAAAACCTTTTTCTTTTCTTTTCTTTTAGAACATAAAATCAAATTAGAAAAGTATGCAGACCTAGTATCATTTACAAGAGCATTAAATGAACAACGAAGTTCTTTAAGATACAAGCGATGTACTTCCAGACCAGTGGCTTTCCATAATCTCTTAGACCTACGACACATCTGTCTTAGAGAACGAACCTCATCAGTCATCCATGGAGTTTTATTAATTATAGGCCTATACTTTATTTTTTGAGGTGCTACTATATCTATTAATCTGGAACAGCTTTCAATAAAAGACTGCATCAAAAGCTCAACATCATTATATTTAGAAACAAAATCAAAGCAGAACTTTACAGAGAACTGGTTGACTGATTTTTGATTGATAATGCAAGTAGACAAGGTTCTTTTAGGACAGAGATGGTCAGTGTTACAAGAAAGATTAAAAAGATGCATTTATGATCACTTATTAACAGATCTTCACTGTACAAGTGATCAACATGTAGCCCCAAAGAAAATACCACGTCTAAAGTATGCCCCCACCTGTAACAAACTGCTCAAAATGAAAAGATTCAACAATATCAAGAAATTCCATAGCTACACTATCTAGGCTGTTGTCTATATGCCAATTAAAAACCCCTAGCAATAATACTTTGTCTAGCTTGATAATAGATGCCATAAAGTCAGCAAATTCAGTTAAAAACTGACCCGCTGGACCCGGAGGACGGTAAATTAAAATGCAATAAAATGGATTTATCCTACCAACTTTAGTCATTTGCAGTTCAAATGTTGTAGCGTGATCTGAGCTCACTAGCTGAGAGGCATAGTGGTTTTTCCAGACCACAGCAAGACCACCGCCACAACCAGACCGACGTGGAGTCCCAATAAAGGAACATTCTGCTGGGCACAGGTGATTTAGATGCATAAATTCCATTTGTTGTTGCCAAGTTTCAGTGAGGAATAAAAAATCCAAGTTCTTCCTTAAGAAGAGGTCATTTAAGGTGTGTGCCTTGTTTGACAAGTGGTAGCTGGGAAACAACACAGGAGAACTGAGGCTCGATCTTGATTCCAGAGGTGTCTGAGTTTCACCTGCAGACCAGCTCTTGAGCCTCTTTTTCTCCTACTGCGCTTTTTCCGCACGTTTTTTGGCTCAGCTCCAAACTCACCCAGCAGAGGGACGTAAGACAGCGAGTAAACAGTAGAGCCGGCAAACGAAAAAGTTTTTGCAGTAATAGACAAACTTTTCACTGAGTTCCTAATCTGTAACAGCATTTGGCGATCATAGACTAGGGCAGTTTCGGCGGTTTGTGCACAAAAAATTATCAACAAGACCATGCATAAAACAATGAACAGGTGAGACAAGTGAGACGCAGACACCCAGAGCGCATAAAACCTCGCATAAAATTCAATAGGATACCCATTTGGACCTGGACTTTTACCAGTTTGCATGAATTTAACAGCTTGTGAAAGCTCTAATATTGTGATTGGTTCATCTAATTTCTTAATTGAGTCCTGATCCAGCAGAGGAATTTCCAATGGGTCAAGGAAATTATTAAGATCATTAACATCTGCCTCTACATCAGATGTATATAGTGTGCTATAATATTGTCTAAATTTGTTATTTATCCTAATAGGGTCTGATGTGATTCTTGATGACGTTTGAATTTGATTAATTTGATAAGAAGTGGCAGCAAGAAGTGGCAGTCTTAATTGATGGGCCAAGATTTTACTGACCTTGTCATCGAATTTAAAATAGTTTGATCTTGATTTTAGTAGTAACTCTGCTGACCTATCTGAGGTCAAGATATCAAACTCTTGCCTGCAAGACAAGCCGATGTTTGTAGAGGTCCACAGAAGGGGACAGCGCATATTGATTGTCCGTTTGAGCAATATCCCTCGTTAAGTCATTCATTTTCTTCTCCTTATTTATTTTCTGATGCTGTGTGTAAGAAATTATAACCCCCCTTATATACACTTAAAGTGTTTCCCACAAAATAGATGCAGAGATTCTGGGGGTATCATTAACACTAAGAAAAACATCTATTTGATTAGAAATGTAATTTATAAAATCATCATTAGAAAGTAACAATGAGTTAAAACGCCATGGATTCCGACTGTTACTTTTTTCTGTAAATGTGATTCATTAAGACGGGCATGATCTGAAACAAGAATAGCATCATAAGAACAGGAATTTACATTGTGTATAATTCTATTGTCCACTAAAAAATAGTCAATCCTAGTAAAAGTATGATGTACATGTGAAAAGATAGAATATACCCTAGCTTTAGGATTGCAGAAACGCCATGAATCTGAGATTGCGAGGTCCTTCATAAATGTCTTAATCAGTGTGGCTGATTTGGACTCTGTGGCAGGCTTATTGGAGGAGCGGTCGAGGATTGGGTCAAGCCAACAATTAAGATCTCCACCCAAAATGAGAGCATATGTGGACATGTTAGGGATGTTTGAGAAAAGCTGCCTGAAAAAATTGTCATGGTCCCAATTTGGTGCATAAACATTTACTAAATGTACAGGTGTCTCATATAGTTTGCCAGTAAGTATAATGTACCGTCCGTTTGAATCTGAGATTACATTTGAGCAAATAAATGGGACTGATTTGTGAAATAAATTGCCACTCCCCTTTCCTTACCAGAAAAAGAAGAACAGTAAGACTGACCAACCCATCTAGCTTTAAGTTTGGACCCTTCGGAACTATCCAAATGTGTCTCCTGAAGATGTGCACCTAGATGTGATAAGTGCTAGAACACTTTAATGCACTTCTTTGGAGAATTAAGGCCTTTACAGTTCCAGCTTATAAATCTAATATCCTTCCCCCTGTGATGAGAATGTGTTATGGAGTGCATTCTGATAAAAAAAAAGTAAGTGATATGATAAATAGAAAAAATGTTGTGAAGCTTCCAAGTTATTAGTAGTTGAATTCGAATGACTGGTCTAACAGAAAAAGAAAACAAATGCAAAACACTAAAACCACAAAAAAATCAGGAAAGTAATGAACTTAAAATTCTCCCCCCCCCCCCCCCCCTTTTAACAAACATCTCCCCAAATGAGATGTGTAAAGTGAATCTTCCCAACAACCCTAGCACAAACCACTCCATTGCAATTTCTTAATCCTGAAATGCTATATGAGAGAAAACTAATAGTTAAATAAAAGTTATTAACACAACATTAACAACAAGGTAATAACAACTGTCAGAATGCGAAACCCACAACACTACTGTAAACATATAAACGTTTTATATATTAGAAAAAAAAGGAAATTTTTTTTTTAAATCTCGCAAAAGATAACTCACACTTCTCTACTTTAATTGCAACTGCTTTCAAAGCTTGTCAGTAAAGTCTGCGGCTTCCTTTACGTCCTTTCCCATCAGGGAGGGTGATTCGTAGAGTAGCCGGGTAGAGCAGACCAAACTTAACATCTGAGCAGGATCATAACCGACGTTTGACATCACCGAAGGCCGCTCATCTGCGTGCAATGGATGAAGTGTAGCCCGGGAAAATAAAAATTTTCTCATCACCATAATACAGTGGCGAAGATTTTCCGGCTCGCTGCAAGATCTGGTTTCGGGTTTAAAAAAAAGTACACCCTTGTGATAACGGGTCTTGCCACAAATGTCCGACTTAAGCGTGTCCATCATCGATTGTAACACCGAAGAGTGTACTTCTCCCTCGGGCGCGGTGGCAGCTGGAGGAACGGCAGACTTACGGCCTAACTTAGATGATTCCAACTTACTGCGGGTAGATGATATTTTCCTCCTCAGAAAAATCTTTAAAAGAGATGCAGTGTGTGTAGGATGCGTCTGAGAGCCATTTTAGGAAGAACGGATTGTTTTATTAAATAAATGAAATTAGTTTGTTTTCTCTCAGAGCAGTGGAGAAGCACGTCTACATCCTATGCACATAACAGCCGCCCCCATTTGACTTCATGCTTTAGGTAAACAGTTGAATTGTCTAAAGAAAGATTGCCAGCACTAAGCTTAATATTTAAAATATTAAATGAATTAATGAAATATGCTAATCCATTGTAAATTTAGCATTTTGCTAAGTTTCAAAATAAATCACATGTAGAAATTTTATATACAGGTGTCTCATGTTGTTTCTATATTTATTTTACAGATTTGTTCTAATGTCTCGTTACTAATTCTGAAAGGCAGTGTGATGAAAACTTCCTTTTACCTAAAATACTGGCTGCACCCACTCATGATAAATTTGTGAGTTCTGAGGTCAATGCCATCCACTCTGATAATGACATCGCAGAGCTTGTCCTGCTCACGCAGCTCATTATAGATGTACTCTCCATAAAATATCCCAAAATTGTATGCTCTTTTAATATAGAGCTACTCAATCTACATTCGCAGGTGTTCTAGAACACTGACAAATGTTGTTGTCTTGACAACCTAATGACAATACTGTATGCTGTATGCATACAGTACAGACAATACTGTACTGTATGCTGCAGAATAATGGTAAAACTTTAAGGGTTACTTAAATTTGCAAGTTGGCTGTGTTCTGTTCATTAGAATGTCAGTTCAGGAAAGTCATGTGTTATTTGTATCTTATCACATGAATATAAAATATACTCGAGATGTGTAAAGAGTATATAAAGAATATACTCGAGATGTGTAACTCAAGGATATGTTACACATCATTGACAGTTAAGATGGAGGAGCCAAGAAGCGACATAAACATAAAAAGTTTTCTTTCAACAATATAAACACATCCAGCAGGGATAATTTACTGCAGCTAAGTAGGGTCCAGTTAGAGGAAATTGAATCAGGTCGAGGTCCAGACTGTCATAATTTCATACAACTTGTGTTATGATTTAGTGCCATATATCATGTATATTTAAGTAGCCACGTAACCAGAAGGCTACCTCCACGTTACCACATTGTCAGAGGGCACCTCCACGACCTCCTTCATGCTCCTAGGTTTAAACCTCGTTTAGTATTAACATCATTAGTATTAACATTAACATAATCACGTGTTTAGATTGGCGCCCTGTCCTGGGTGTATCTGCCCAGCGCCCGAGACGTTCTCCCCTGGATGGGCATGGGGAACCCCACCGCGACCCTAACAGAGGATAAAGCGGAAGATAATTAATGAATGAATGAATAATCACGTGTTTATTTAGTTGATTGACACTCAACCTTAGTTCATTTAGCTTGTTGTGTTAATTATGTGTTTGTTCCTTTGTTATTCATTCCTCACCTTAGACCTCAGTCACAACAGAGGTCATCAGTTTAGTTTATCGCTCTGTTCTGTTTCTGTGTTTTGATTTAGTTTTTTGATGAGGTCTTTAGTATTTTGACTGCTACTTGGTATCTCAGTGTACTTCTATACATTTAAATTACATTTGGTCATTTAGCAGATGCTTTTGTCCAAAGCGACTTACAAGGTGAGCACAGGTTTAATCACAACACCCCTGGAGCAATGATGGTTAAGGGCCTTGCTCAAGGACCCAAATTGGTAACTTCAGTGGACCTGGGATTTGAACCACCAACCTTCAGATTGGTAGCCCAATTCCCTAACCACTGAGCTACCTAGACTAACAAATATTAATAAATTTGTGGCACCCGCCTATTAACCTAGTGTATCTATAAACATAGCCAGCTACATTTTGGAAATGTATATTGAATTGAAATTGAAAATTGTATATGGAAATGTATACATTGTGCATGCTTCATTCAAAACCTCTGGTTTAGTAAAAACGCCATTACGAATGAGGGCATTTCACTGAGTGTTTCTTCAAACAAGCCATATATCCTTGTTACTTTATGCTCATTGGCTATCACGTGCTGATGTCAGCAAAACTCTACTGATTTGCTAAAACAGATGCGTAATGAAGGCTGAAACTAATGCATCAGACCTGATTGGATTCTCGGGGGTCCTACATAGCCAGTCCTATGTTAAATTAAATGGAACTGGATGGCATTAATATCTACTGGAAAAAAATAATGCTTATGAAGAAAAACTATGATTCGGAGGTAAAATTGTCATGTATGCTGCCGCAGGAGTGTAGAAAAACACCGTAGTGGTGAATGAACTCAGGAGGTGCAGGTAAGTAAGTCGAATTTATTGAGTTGTCACCGAGGGAAAACAAAATGAATTTGAGCACAGGCAACGCGTGACAACAAAACAAAATGCCGGTCTAAGGACGGAAAGAAAACAGAAAGAAAAAGAAAAGCAAAAACAGCGCTTACCATGAAAAGCAAACATTTTACACATATTTCAAGGATATAATCAACTTTTGCACAGAAAACTTAGAATTCCTAAACCTGTCAGTGGAGCTGGACTGGGAAAAAAGTATGCCACTAATGGAACTCCATTGCCTGATGATGGCACTGTACAATGATTTGTGATTTGCATTGTCCATGATGGTCAGCAGTTTACTAAGTGTCCTTCTCTCTGCCACTGATGTTAGAAACTCCAGCTATTTTGAGCATTGAGCCAACTTTCTTTACCAGTCTGTCGAGACCCCTTTTTCTTAATGCCACTTCCCCAATATACTATGGCACAGAAGAGGATGCTCATTACCACAAACTAGTAAAACATCTGCAGGAGTTTCTTGCAGATTCTCAAGGACTCAAGCCTCTTAATGAGGTAGAGCTTGCTCTGTCCCTTCTTATAGATGGTGTCATTATTTGCCAACCAGTCCAGTTTGTCTTCCAGGTGTGTTCCCAGAAATGTTTAGGTCCTATCCACCTCCACACTCTCAATAGATATTGGCTGCAGAGAAGGTCTGGATCTTCTGAAATCCACTACCATTTCCTTTGTTTTTTAGATGTTCAGCTGCAGGTAGTTGGATTTGCACCAGACCACAAAGTCCTCTATCAGGTTTCAGTCCTCTCAGTCTGCTTCCCATCGCACACCAATGGCACAATTGCAGTGTCGTCAGAGAAATTCTGCATATGGCATAACTGAGTTGTATTTGAAGTCAGACTGGTACAGGGTGAACAGAACTGGAGAGAGTAAAGTTTCCTGTGGTGCTCCTGTGCCTCTGATCACAGTTTCTGAGGTGCAGTCCTTGAGCCAAAAATGTTCTGATCAGCCAGTGAGGTAGTCTGTGATCCAGGTAATCAGATGAAAATCCACCTCCATCTCCTTCAGCTTGTCTCTCAGAATGAGGGACTGAATGGTGTTAAAGATGCTGGAGAAGTAAAAAAAACATGACCCTTACAGCACCACTGCCATTTTTCAGGTGAGAATGAGCCCTGTGTATTTGATAGAGGATGGCATTCACTCCCACCTTCTCCTGATATGCAAACTGCAGTGGGTCCTCAGCATGTCAAATCTGGGGCCTCAGGCGGTTCAGCAGCAGTTTTTCCATGGTCTTCATCACGTGGGATGTCAGTGCGACCGGTCAATAGTCTTTCAGCTTCTTGGGAACCGGAATATTACAAGATGTCTTCCACATGATCAGTACCTTTACAAGGCACAGGATTGTGCTGATGGTGATGATGACAATTGTTGCAGGAGGAGGAGGAGAGACGGAGGGGGCAACAGTAGCAGGACAATCAAACCTGTTATAGAAGGTGTTAAACTGGTTTGCTTTGTCCTCACTCCTGTCTGCAGTGTTACTGTTGCTACTTTTGCAGCCTTTGGTTGTCTTCATTGCATTCCAGCAACTTCATGTTGTTGTTGTTCCAGCTTTTTTCTCCATCTTCTTCCTGTATGACTTCCTGTAGCGCTTCTGCAATGAAGTCAATCGCCTGACGCGGCAGAGAAAAGATCGCAACGGCAAATTAACTGTAAATTAACTTAACTAATCCAAATAAGATAACAGAATTGTGAGTAACACGAACCAATGTGAAGGTGTAGACCGAAACGGAAGCTAATATATGGAGGAAACGGAAAAGCCTATTAGAAAAGCGGAAACAGAACAGAAGTTAGAACTCAGGTTATAGGGGGCGGTCCTAACTCTGCGAAGAGCAATACCTAGGATCACCCACAGAGGGCACCAATGTAACAGTACCCTCCCTCCTAGGGGTAGAGAAGACCTACCTTGAAGATGCAGCCAATGCCTACTTCGAGGTGTCGGCTTCATAGAATGCCCATAGTGGAAATCAGAAATAAGATTGGGGTCCAAAATGTCAGTGGCAGCAACCCAGCTGCGCTCCTCTGGACCAAATCCCTCCCAGTCTCCCAGATACTAAATGGTAGAGCCCCGACTACGAGAACCCAATAAAGAGGAAATGGAATAGACATCAGGAATAGAAGAAGTATGAGTGATGCTCCTCTTCTGTAAGATAGAGTCGAGGGGGCCAGAAACGAATGGCTTGAGGAGGGATGTATGGAAGAAGGGATAAACACGATATTGAGGAGGAAGAGCTGAAGGATACGGGGTTGATCTGACATAGTGCTTTAAAAGGATCCAGAAATTGGAGAAGCAGCTTGCGAGAGACCGACTGCCAGCGAAAGTCCCGAGAATTGTGCCAAACCATGTCCCCTGGTGTGTAAACGTTGCTTCTATGGTGATTCTTCTTCTGGTATGACAAAAATAAGAAATAGATGTTTAAACAGAAGCTCGGCTGTCTGTAGTGCTGAGGGAAGCACAGTCACTGGTAGGAAAAGGATGGCCCGGGAAAAACAGTCAGTTACAGTGACGGCAGTAGGAAACCCTTCTGAGGGAGGTAGATCTGATTCAAGATGATGTGACCATAGACGGGAAGGAACTGGCAACGGACACAGTTCCCTGTTGGATGGTCGTATGGGAAACCGATTCAGGAGGTGATCGCTACCTCCACAATATATGCACAAACGTCCATGAATACGACGATTCCCCTTGCTGGCAGACAGCCGAATAAAGTCTACCTGCATCGCCGTGTCAGGATCCAGTGAGGTCACAGGCAGTGTCGAAATGAGATGTGGAAGAGTGGAACGTCGACCCCTCCTTGCCTGCCTGAGTCTGCGAAGTGTAATACCCAAGATCACCCACAGAGGTCACCGATGTGACAACCAGCTGTTTGTACTGGGCTGGAGGAAAACCAATTTATTGTGGTCAGATTTTCTTAATGGCAGTAGTGGAGTTGCCCTGTATACATTCTTTGCATTAGCATATAACAGGTCAATTGCCTTGTTTTCCTGTTTTCCTGGGACAGTTTACAAACTGGTGAAGCAGGGAGAGTGGAGTTCAATGTGACATTATTAAAATCACCAGCGATCAAGAAGAAAACCCCAGAGTATTGTGTCCATAGCACCGCTATAGTGGAGTGAATGACGTCACACTGCACAATAAGGTTTTTAAATTTAAAATGGCATATGTGATGATTGTTTATGACAAAAAAACAAATATGATTCAAATTTACAAAACAGCAAATCACCAACCAGTTAAAAGGTTAAAAATAGAAAATGTATGTGATTTACTAAAAGTGTAAACCAACAGTAGGTCTAATAACAATGGAGGCATGAAACTAATTATTTTCAATATTTCATTTTAATAATAGGTGACCATCGAGGTGTATCTCCTTTCTAGATTTACCAAGAAAATTAAAATTTAATTTTTTAATTAAATCCTTCCCATGTCAGCTATGTGACTTTGTTGAACAATTTTATATGACAGAGATAATGATGCATGTAAAGATTCTTACTTGACATATGATGCACAGAACACTGTAAATGCAATTTTGTTACGTGTCTTAGTATTTGTTTATTGGTTATCTTGTCTTTGAACAGAATTTCCAAATTTAACAACCAATGAGATTATATTACTCTCAATACAATTAATACATATAAAAATCTGGAAATTTTAGCACACTTCACATAAATCAGTTTTGTATCTTGTTCTTGCAATGAGTATTTTGTTTTTGTTCACATATATACTATACTATTAATTTTTTTTAATTAAAGGTGTGGAAAAAAGTAAGAATTTCATTTTCGGCAAATCGGGGGGGGGGTTCCCCATGCAGGGGAGAACGTCTTGGGTGCTGGGCAGATACACCCAGATACACACTCACTCACACAGACACACTCTATACAGGGCAATTTGGAGAATTAAATTGACTTGATCCATGTGTTTTTGACTGTGGGCGGAAATCTGAGAACCCAGAGGAAACCCACGCGGACACAGGGAGAACATTGAAATTCCACCCAGATTGGAATTCGAACCGGGAATCCCTAGCGCTGAGAGGTGAACGTGCTAACCACTAAGCCACCGTGCTGCCCTCCATGATAAACAGTCTTTTCTTATTAATATAAAGAAATACTTAAATCTGCAACCTGTTTTGTTGGTGTTTGCAACAAAAATAAAGAAATATTGTTTAAACTGGTGTATATGTGTCATTTATTTAGTTATTTTAATCAACACAAAAAGCATGTAGTTAAATAACGTTACTATAACAATACATAGTTGTGTACAGATAACTTAAAATATGTGCACAAAA
Source organism: Corydoras sp. C115 (assembly GCA_019802505.1). Classification (NCBI taxonomy): domain Eukaryota; kingdom Metazoa; phylum Chordata; class Actinopteri; order Siluriformes; family Callichthyidae; genus Corydoras; species Corydoras sp. C115. The sequence goes on from JAFMOC010000294.1 coordinate 23,109, forward strand.
TTGGGCCAAATCAATGTGTTTTTAAACTATGTATGATGAGCTTAAGCATAAGTTTGATCAACTTAAGCCAAAATGAATGTATAGGGTTCTATTAATGAATACCAAATTAGACCAGAATGATCTGGGCTGTGAATCTCAAAAGGAAAATATAAGCGGCACACAAGTACAACAATTGCAATTTCAAATAGGATATTAAATGAACCAGTTTTCTTTTATGTTGATTAGTTTTCCTCATGCGGCACTGTGGTTTATGGTTAGCATGTTCACCTCTCAGCGGCAGGGATTCCCGGTTTGAATCCCCAACTGGGTGGAGTTTTCATGTTCTCCCCGTGTCTGCATGGGTTTCCTCCGGGTTCTCCGGTTTCCTCCCACAGTCCTAAAACATGGATCAAGTCAATTGAATTCTCAAAATTGCCCCTTATAGAGTGTGTCTGTGTGAGTGAATGTGAGCACAGCGATGGATTGGCGCCCTGTCCTGGCTGTATCTGCCCAGCGCCCGAGACGTTCTCCCCTGGATGGGCATGGGGAACCCCACCGCGACCCTAATAGAGGATAAAGCGGGAGATAATGAATGAATGAAAGTTTTCCTCATAGTAATCTGAGTAATTTATTTAAAAATTCTCCTTTATACTTCTGTATTTCTGTGATCATATAAGCGAAATGATTTGTTTTGTAAATAATATATTGAATGTAAATTACATTGATTATTCATTCATTTTTACTATTTTGTCTTCATCCCATATATCAATTTTACCATTGTCTTTCATTTTTAGTATTTGGAACAACTTATTCCAACATCCTCAGTGTGTTGACAGTTGCTGATACCCATGCCAGCATGAGTGCAAGCAAATATACTAGATTCTGTTCCTGTACACTGTAGGTCATCCAACCAGATTTTACCTGTGCCTAAAAAATACAAAACAGCATTAGTAAGAGAAAACTTGATTTTTGAAAGAGAACCACAGTTGTAATACAATAAATACAAAAAATCCTCTTTTTAGTTATTGACATGTACATTGGAATGTAAATTAGAGACTAATGTATGAACACTTAATTAAAAAAAAAATAATGTAATCTACATTGATCAACATTTGGAGGATTTTTAATGGGGACACCATGCCACTTAAACAGTATATAAAATAACCAGTATTATTTATAACCAGTATAACAAGTATTTCAACAAAAAAAAAACTTTATTTTGCAAAAAAAAAAAAAAAAAAAAAAAAAAAGATTATTATAATTAGAGAACAGCAATGACTGCAGCCAAAGAAATATTACAATTTGTATTTCTGAAGGTTACAGAAGGAACAGACACCAATCAGTAGGAAGTACACACCATTGAATTGCATGACTTTAGTGCATCTGCAGCCACAGAATATCATTACTCTCTCATATTGTTCTGGGATGATTTGGGTCCAGTCTTCTTACAGTTTCTTCCACAGTTCTCTGACTGTTTTGGGTATTATCTTCACCATAACTTTGTCACCAAGGATTTTACAGAGTATTGCTGTTGGGTTTAGATCAGGAATTTGGGCTGACCATTTCATTGTTTTCAGTTTCACGGAACTGCTTGGATTATTAAATATTAGCTCACTTTCAAAATGAGCTGTAGTTCAATAAATGATTAATTTAATAAGTTGCCCTCTGTGAAGTGACAATAGCAAGTAAAAACTCCATGGTGTTGTTGAAAGAAACTTTGTTAGGCTCAGTGGGGTACTCATTCTTGAGCGGCTCAATAGCATTAACGATATGACAGCATTAGAATACAAAGTTTTGTACATTTTAGTTAGTGGGTAGTTGTAGATAAGAAAAGCAAAGTGACTTACCTGGTGGTGCTGTGAAAACACGTGTAGATTTCTGGAAGCCTAGCATACGACACAATACAGTGGCATCCAGAATGTCAAAATTGTCATCACACACAGTGCCCCATTGAGAGTTATATAGTACTTCCACTCTGCCTGAAGATGTAGTACCAATAAGACGGACCGCTGACGTTGATATATGGGATATAAAAAAAAAATCCTTAAATATTTTGTTCATCATCAAAGTGTATTACATGATTTTTGCATAGTTTACATTTGCACATTTAGAATTTAAACACCTTAAAAGTAAAAGGCTAGTTGCCATTTACTTACAAATACAGTAATTGGCCCCTAGCAGTTTAAGGCAACATTTACAAGAGTTAGTTAGTAAGTAGTTAGGCCTTATTGAAGGCTGCCACCAGAGCGTTTGAATTGTGTGAGAAATATAACAATTTTCTTTCTCTTATGGTATTGTCTATATATATATATATATATATATATATATATATATATATATATATATATATATATATATATATCCATTCATTCATTATCTTCCGCTTTATCCTCAATTAGGGTCGCGGTGGGGTTCCCCATGCCCATCCATGGGAGAACGTCTCGGGCGCTGGGCAGATACACCCATGACAGTGCGCCAATCTATCGCTGGGCAGTATATATATATATATATATATATATATATATATATATATATATATATATATATATATATATATATATATATATATATATATTTACAGTTCTCTTCTGTTGACTGTGCAGAATATGACATTAAAGCGCCGTTGTACAGTTGAAGCTATTGTGAGTTGATTTTTAAAGTCGTTAAGTAACTTTTTATAAACATGTGATTTTTTTACTTCTTATAAATGTTTGTTTAAATGTTTAGTTTGACTGTAAGTAAGTAAGTAAGTAAGTAAACAAACTTTATTTTCTAAATTTTCTTAGGCACAGGTCACAAAGTGCTTTACAAAAGGATAAAACATAAAATATAAAAGAGAAGAAACACATTAAAAGAATACAGCACAATTTACACAACATAAAACATAAAAACACAAACAACCAAGACTACTGGCTAGCCCATTTGCCCAAATGGCTGTAAGTCTTTAAATGTTTTTTAAAAGAGTCCACAGAGTCCACCAATCTTAAAAGAGGGGGCAAAGAGTTCCACAGTTTGGGAGCAACAACGTCGAATGCTCGATCTCCCCAAGTCTTTAACCAAGTCCGAGGAACAGATAGTAAGTTCAAATTGTTAGACCGGAGCGAACGAGCTGGTATGTGTTGATGGAGCAGACCAGACACATACATAGGAGCCTGATTGTGTAATGCTCTGTATGTAAGCGTTAAAATTTTAAAATGAATCTGGTATTCAACAGGAAGCCAGTGCAGGGATACTAAAAGTGGGGTTATGTGAGATCGTTTGTTTGCTTTTGTCAGCAGTCTAGCAGCAGCATTTTGAATTAACTGCAACCGGCTATGAGCAGATGATTAGGACTTCTGTCTTGTTGTCATTTAGCTGCTGAAAATTAGTTGAAGTCCGTTCTTTAATTGTCATGACGGCAAAGGATGGAGGCGAGACGGGTCGAGTTCGGAGTAAGCACCAGTTTATTAAATGATGTAACAGCTACCTTTGCACCACAGGAGCTTAAAGGAAATACTTTGACGATGCTGCGGGATACGCGCTGCAGTCCCGAGTGAGCAATCCGCCTCGCAACTTCCGGACCAGTGATCCGCCCTGTGAGTCGCTCCACGCTGTCAGCGCACTGCTGCGTACCGTCAGCGAGCCGCCACACGCGGTCTGCGAGCCGCTATGCGCCGTCTGAGCGCCGCTCAGCTCCGCCGGTAATCCACCGAGCGCCGCCGTTGTGCCGCTCCGCGCCGTGAGCAATCCGGCGTGAGCACCAGTGTTCCGCCCTGCGAGCCGCTCTGCGCTGTCAGCGAGCCGTCAGCGAGCCGCCGCAGGCCGTCAGCGAGCCGTCAGCGAGCCGCCGCAGGCCGTCAGCGAGCCGCCGCACGCCATCAGCGAGTCGCTCCGCGAGCCGGCCTGCTCCGCCGGTAATCAGGTGACCGTGATCCGCTCGGGTTGCGTCCGGTGCTCGGGTCCAGCCTCGGTGGGTCCCGCCTCGGTAGACCAGGACTTAGTATTATATTGTGTTGCCGTGGTACTGGTCCTCTCTTTTTGTGCCCAGAAAGTCGAGAAGAAGGAGGCTGGGAGACAAGGCAAGGTGTCCAGCATATCACCTGGGTGGCAGTCCAGTGGTCCGATGGGAAAGCAGTGGTCGTCTATGGTCTCAGCTCAGGACCAGTTAACCCCCGCTCTGGACCGTAGTTCACCTGCTCTGGACTGTTTGCTCCTTGTTCAGGACCATCCACTTCACGCTCTGGACAAGTTGCCCCCGCTCGAGACAATGTGCCCTCCGCTATGGACAGTTTGCAAGCCGCTCAAGAGACACGGGACTCGATTCCGGACACCCAGCATAAGGACAAAGATGGTGCCGCGTTCGCGTCCACTCATGTCACTTCTGCGGCCATACCCCCCCGGTTGTTTTGGGGGGGCGATATGTCAGGTTTGGGAGGGCTAGGCCACTCCCCCCTGATTTCTAATTCAGGTTTTGGCCGTTCGGGGTTCCCGTAGGTAGGGCCCATCCCCGAGAGCTGGGATTGGGTCCTACCCAGTCACATGCGACTCAGGGCGCATGCACTCTTTAAGTCTAGTCAGCAGGCCAGCATTACTATTTGTCATATGTGTTCGTGTGTGTACGACATTCTCGGTCGCTCTTCCAACCGTTTGGGTTTGGTTGTTTTGTTTATGTTTTATTTTTCTTTGGTTTTTCGGTTACACGGTTTCTAAATTAAAACTCTCCGCTCCTTACTTGGTCGCCTGGCTAGTGAGGAGGGCAACCCCATGTCACAGCTTGTACTGCCTCTGTAGTCAGAGATGGTACATAGACTGCTCCACATGCGTCTGAGATCAGAACCCTGGTAGTTGGTCTCCACTTTGTCCCTGTAGTTCCTTTTGGCCAGTTTGATGGTCCTCCGGAGGTCATATCTACATTTACATTACATTTACATTTAGTCATTTAGCAGACGCTTTTATCCAAAGCGATTTACAAATGAGAGTGTACAGGCTCTCATTTGTATCTGGCAAACTTGTAGCTTGCTGGATCTCCAGAGTTGTAGGCAGCGGTCCGAGCTCTGAGTTTTGCCCGAACCTCAGCGGTGATCCATGGTTTCTGGTTAGGAAATGGTTTTGACACTGATTTTGGGGACAATGTCAGCAGTGCACTTGCTTATGTAGCTTGTGATGGAGTCTGTGAGTTCAGTGATGTCTGTGCCTGCTGCTTCACCAAACATCTGCCAGTCAGTGGAATCAAAACAGTCCTGAAGTGTGAAGATGGCTTCCTCACTCCATGGATAGACCATTCTGTGGACTGGAGCTGTCTGTTTAAGCTTTTGTCTGTATGCAGACAGGAGAAGAATGTGATCTGCTTTACCGAAGGCTGGGCGGGGGAGGGCTTTGTAACTGTCCTTGATGGGTGTGTAACACAGGATCTGTTCTCCTCTGGTGGGGAATTTAATGTGCTGGTGGTATTTGGGCAGAACTAATTTCAGGTTGGCCCTGTTAAAATCCCCCACCACAATAAAAACAGCCTCTGGATGTATGTTCTCAAGTCCATTGATGTTATTGTATAGCAGCTTTAGTGCACGGGCCTTGTCTGCTAGAGGGGGGATGTATACTGTAGTGCTGGTGGTATTTGGGCAGAACTGATTTCAGGTTGGCCCTGTTAAAATCCCCCACCACAATAAAAACAGCCTCTGGCTGTATGTTCTCAAGTCCATTGATGTTATTGTATAGCAGCTTTAGTGCACGGGTCTTGTCTGCTTGAGGGGGGATGTATACTGTAGTCAAGATGACTGAGCTAAAGTCTCTGGGCAGAAAAAAAGGTTGAACTTTAACTGTGATGAATTCAATCTCTGGAGAGCAGTGGCTGGATATCACTGATACATCAGATCCCCATCGTGAGTTAACCATAACACACTCCGCCTCCCCTGCTCTTACCGGAGTCCTGTGTTCGGTCCTGGCAGTGGATGGAGAACCCAGCCGGTGTTACGCTGTTGTCTGGGATGTCCGCCGATAGCCACGTCTCTGTGAGCGCCAGCACGCAGCAAGTCTCGCCACCAGGGAGACACAGGGCGGCCCATCGTCTGAGAAGTGGTAGCTGGGAAACAACACTGGAGAACTGAGGCTCGATCTTGATTCCAGAGGCGTCTGAGTTTCACCTGTAGACCAGCTCTTGAGCCTCTTTTTCTCCTACTGCGTTTTTTCCGCACGGACTTCGGCTCACCTCCAAACTCACCCAGCAATGGAACGTAAGACGGCAAGTAAACAGTAGAGCCGGGAAACGAAAAAGTTTTTACAGTAATAGACAAACTTTTCACTGAGTTCCTAATCTGTAACAGCATTTGGCGATCATAGACTAGAGCAGCTGAGGCAGTTTGTGCACAAAGAATTATCGACAAAACCATGCAGAAAACAATGAACAGGTGAGACAAGTGAGACGCAGACACCCAGAGCGAGGCAGCGGCAGAGCCTGACACAGGCGCCATCTTGCCACTATATAAATGTATGCACTATGTCGCAGTTATTGTCAAAATACAGAGGTTAGATACTGGTTGTTTTGGAAGGAAGTTGGGGGTGGGTACATTTTTCTTCTTGACCAGGATACATATACAAGTTATTATTGTGAGAAATATCAATTGTTTTGTAAATCCTATTGGCAGTTATGGGGCTAGATTTATACCTAATTATAAAATGGTCCTGTCATGGTTAATGGAGGAGAATGGTTGTTTTAAGATTTATGAAACTTTCCGTCAAATCATTCTCTTTTTTAATAACCCCACTATTATTTTTTTTTTGCATTGACAACTTTTTTATATAAACCAGCTATTTTAGGACTATCAAAAGCATTGACTATTTACTTTTTGTGATATCTGACTATGGTCCAATACAAATGGTCCTTACATTTGATTCATTAAAAAAAATGGGAGTGCTCCATGGTGTTTTAATGCTATGCTCTTGAGGAGTGAAGTATTTTGCACCAAAATATCTAATTATATTAATTTTCTTCATACTAATCAATCAGATTTAATATTACATTTCATTTTGTGGGAAACACTTAAGGCAATTTAAAGGTATAAAATAATTTTGTTTTCGGCACATAAGAGAACGACCAGACTTAAATAGTTGGAGGACTATTAATTTCTATATTGAATTTAGACAGGCAAAAGGCTCTAAATCCCTAAGCAGAGCTATATAAATGGCAACTTCATCTATAGACAGACTATAATTGGCTTTTGTGTGCAAAGTGCAAAGAACCTTATCCTGCATTCCAGTGGTGAGTTGTCAGATCAATATTATAGATTGCCAATAAATACTAATTAAATAATTCCAAATGGTCCGCCTGCTTCCTTTCATATTGTTTACTCTAGTCTGTGGCTTCCAAACCTGTATTTTTTTAAGATTTATAACAATTACAATAACAATTTAGCATCATTGATTTTGTCAGAGTTAAATCATTTGCCCAAGGCCTTCACAATGAATTTTGCACCGGGTAGCATTAAATAAGTGTCAATCAACCTATTGCTCCAACAAATCAGAATTTAAGTTGGCAACACCAAGGCTCTCTTGTAGGTGCATTTTATGTCAGCATATTTATGCCCTCTGATTGGACAATACTTTTGATGTGCTGACATTTACAGCCAATTAAAACTTATTACAGAAATACTACTCAATTTCCAGAAATAGCTTCTATAATAATAGAAAAGAACTTCTTAATGAAATTAATTTAACTGTTTTTAAGATAAAATTAAAGGACAATCCCTGATCAACACATGGTAACTGGTTATCTGAAAGCCACCCCTGTGTCATATAATCCTTGCTGGGATTGCTCCAGCCAGTCTCCGAAGGGATGAAGCTACACTTACCTGGCATACATGGTATGACTGGCACATCCTGTACAATGCCACAATAACTGGCAGGGTCAAGTCTCAACATTCAACAACAGGGCGGCACAAGAGCTTCAACAGGCTGTCACTGAGGACTTGGCTAGCAAAGTAATGAAAACAGAGGTGGGGGATGGATGGGCCTTCCTGCATCCAACAATACATCAGGGATCCAGAATGTGACATAGAAGGAAAAGACCTGCCACATCATCTGTGGATACTACTGTACCATCTACGTTTATTCTTGCGGAATGCAAGTGCGGTGTTCCTGAGCTGACTGCTGACTGCTGGTTGCCCCTATACAGCCCACCTCAGAAGCTGCCACCCTTTTTGATCAAGGGGCAGAGATGGGGGTGTGGCTACATGAGTTCTACAGCTGATGATATAGAAAACAAACAATAAGTTCTCAATATTCAATGCAACAGCTCTTTATATTGCATTTCTGTATAATAAGATGTTTTATGGCCATACATGAGTTACTGGATTAATTCAGACAGAACGTTACTGAAGGCCTAGGTATGAAATGCATGGCCCGCCAATGTTTTTTTTTAACGCTTTTATAAATATTCTGACAAAAATAGCTTCTTGCTGGTACATCAACTTCTTAGACAGGCAGCTTCCCTCAGATAGTAGACACATGGGCAATCTGGCATTTGAATATACCACTAATACCACTTTATTAAGCTTAAACCAATTCCAGTTCCACCAGTGGCCTACATCCAGAGTAAGTGTTTCTCCTTAGTGCTATGCCCTACACAAAATTGTGCAGACAGACCAGTCAAGCACATGCACTCTATAACTTTGTCTTACTTTGAATGGTTCCATAATAAGTATGCGTATGCCTGAAATAAAATCCTAAGGCCCACTTAAACACATCTTCACATTTACAGTGGGGAAAAGTATTTCGTCAGTCACCAATTGTGCAAATTCCCACTTAAAAAAATTGAGAGTCCTGTAATTAACATCATAAGTAGACATCAACTATGAGAGAAAATAAATTCAGAAAATCACATTGTCTGTTTTTTTTTTTCATTTTTCATTCTGTTTTTTTTTTTGCATTTTTTTTTGCATTTTTTCACAATATAGTGATGCAGTACAAATTCCCATATTTCTTGTTGGACTATCCATAAACGGGAGTTTATAGAGTGGATCTGGGCACTTGTTTTTTTTTTTTTTTAATATTAAGCCATCATGTCCACATAGCATTCGGAATCCACATTACTAGAGGTCTCATCTGTGCAGCCCAGTAATAATATATTAAATTAGGGTGGTTTAGCCCTTCATTTGACTTTGGGAATTGTAGCATTTTATGCCAAATGCCTTTTGGGTGTTTTTTGCCATATAAACTTTGATATCAGTTTATGAAAATATTCATACATGTACTTTCAACACTTCCTAATAGCGAGAGCAGGAGCGTAGCCCACTGATTTAGATTACTGTTAATAATACGTGTGATTTTCTTATAATTTTGTGCAGAGATATGGATATACTGTATATACCTAGGTATTTAATACTTTCATCAGGCCATTTGAATCCACTCAGAATTTTTGTATTTTTTAGTACACTGCCGTTGATGTCTATTGCTTCCATTTTCTCCACATTAATTTTGAATACTGAGTAGTATACCTACTGTGAGATAAGCTTTTTTAAGTATGGTATTGTGCTTGTTGGTTCAGTCAGATACTAGACCAGCATGTCGTCCGCATAGAGGGAAAGCTTATGTTCTTCTTTATTTATTATGATTTATTTAATATTATTACTATCTCTAATGAGCTGTGCTAGTGGCTCAATGCTAATGACAAAGAGTAGGGGTGAAAGAGAGCAGCCCTGTCTACATCCACGTTCTAATGCGAATCTGTCCGAACTATACCCATTTACTTTAACGGCAGCCTGTGAATCTGTGTAAAGTGTTTGTACCCAGTTATTAAAATTAGGGCCGAATTTAAACCGCTTTAATGTTTGGAATAAGTATTGCCATGAGACTTGATCGAAACCCTTTTGTGCATCCAAGGATAAAACTATTGCTTCGTTTTGTAAGTCCTTTTGATGTGACATTATATTAAGAAGTCATCTAATATTACCTCTATAGAATCTTCCTGTAATAAAAGCCCCCCCCCCCACACACACACACACACACCTTGCCTCACAACAGTCCCTGACACTGTCTGTCTGCCTGGACATCAACACCTCACCTTCTCCCTTTGATATTCATGCACCTCCCCTACAGTCAATTGCCACATACAACAAAGCTCCTGATACCCTCTCTTCACATGTAAATTCATCTGACCTAATTAGCAGTACCATAGAATCCCCCCTAATTCTCCCCCTCTCCATTGCATCAGGGTTAGATGTGAACTGAGGAGGCTCAAAACAAAAAAGGCAGCTGGACCAGATAGATGCACAACACTTCTGAAGTCCTGCACTTCTATGCTGGGAGCTCCTCTACAACACTTCTTAAGTCTAAGTCTGCATTTCGGGAGGGTACCCACATTATGGAAAACGTCATGTCTGGTTCCTGTACCTAAGAAGGAATGACAAAGTGAAACCAACGAATTCAGGCCGGTCGCACTAACATCCCATGTCATGAAGACACTGGAACGACTTCTCCTACACTACATTAGGCCACGGGTGCAACGTTCAATGGACCCCCTGCAGTTCGCCAACGGGGAAAAAGTTGGAGTGGAGGATGCTGTTCTGTGCTTTCTCCATCAGATCCACTCGCATCTGGACGTGGGTAGCACCGCTGTGAGAGTCATCGTCAGCCAACACTGACATCCTTTACAAGAAGGTCAGGGCAGGCTTTATTTCCTGAGGAGACTGGGGGATTTGTGCGCACACACGCACGATGACAATTTTCATGGTTCCAGGAAAACCAGTGTTAACATCTGTAGGAAGCTCCAGACTGTGGTGTCCAGCTGTCTTTTCTATGCTGTGGTGTGCTGGGGTGGCAGTATTAAGAAGAGAGATGTGAGGAGGCTGGACAAGCTGGTCAGACGTGCAGAGTCACAGAGTTTTTGGAAGGGGAGATTTCGATTCAGGATGCTTATCCAAGTGCTGTGACATAACACAGTTAGATCTCCTGCCACTAACACTAACATCAACTGTGTTATGTTATAAAAAATATATTTTACAAAATTTAGGGTCATCTTCACTCAGTGCATACACGTTTATAATTGTGCCATCAATCCATCTGTGTTTGTGTGTCGATGTTTGTGTAAAATTTATTTGTTTATGAATCGAGATTGACATGCCTCTTTTCCTTCCTGAATTATGTGAAGAATAATATACTTTGTCTGCCGAGGACATTTTTAAGTTTATTGTGTTCATCATTTGATAGATGAGTTTTCTGTAGGGGCAACCGGTGGCTTAGTGGTTAGCACGTTTGCCGTATGTGCTGGGCTCCTCTATTACTGTCACGCCACCAGATTTTCCCGCCTGCTACGCCTTCCTATCTCTGTTACTTCCTATAAATACCTCCAAGGTCCTCTGCCGCTTCGCCAGATTGTCTGACCGTACCTTGTGCATCCGAGTCCAATCCAGCATTCCACTGTTTGGATCTTCTGTGTTCTGACCTAGTGCTCCGTTTCCGTTTTCCGATTCTCTCGCCTCCGGTACCCTAGCCTTTGATTCTTCTTTGCGGTTTATTGTGTTTTCCTGTTTGTTTTGTTTCGGCCCACGAGCCAGGTTTACTTTCATTTTCATTTCGGAGTTTAAATAAACCTTTTTACTTTTACGCTTCGTCTCATGTGACTGTTTGGGTTGCTTACACACGGTAACGGTATGTGTGTCACAGCACAATCTGGCCAGTATGGAGCACCCGAATGAGCACATGTTCGAAGCCAACCATGCTGCAGCTTTGCCGGTTGAAAATCAGTAGAGATTCAACCGACATGAGCATCTTCTGATGAACCAGGAATTACTTTTTCAAGTGCGCGAACTTAGCCGGCAAGTTTCGCAGCTCTCGAAAGTTCCACCAGCAGCAGCTGCATCCGCTCCTACTTCCACTCAACCGGCCCCGCCTCCCCGCGCCACGCACTCTGAATCGCCAGCTGGTCCACATATTCACCTTCCTATGGCGCATCTGGAGCCATTCCACGGCGATCTCCACTTATGCCGAGGTTTTTTATTTCAGTGGCGATTGGTCTTCAGCCTCAGTTATTTATGCATGTCTCGTCCAAGATCGCATTCATCCTGAGCCTTCTGCGTGAATGCGCCCTCGCATGGGCTGAAGCCACACAGATTGACCCCATCGTTGGCACTTACGAGCAGTTTCTGGCCCGTTTCAGGGCTGATTCTGATCGCACGGATTATGCTGGTGATGCCTCCTCCCATCTGCTCAGTCTACGCCAGGGAAGCTGTACTGTGGCAGAGTTCGCCGTGCTGCTCAACACACTGGCATCCAAGTCGGGCTGGAACGATGTGGCTTTGAAGGGAGTTTTCCATCGCGCTCTAAACGATCGGGTTAAGGACGAGCTAGAGACACAGGATGACCCCACCAACCTGAAAGGTCTTATTGCCTCCGCGAATGCCAGCGAACCCCGGGCATCAACCAAGCCACTTTTCTTAACCCAGATACCACCAGACATACCTCTACCGGCTCTCCACCTCACACTTCTCCAAATGAACCTATGCAGATCGGCCACTACCATCTCTCTACTGAGGAACGCAACCGCAGGATTCGAGCAGGACTGTGTCTCTACTGCGGTGGGGCGGACCATTTATGAGCAGAGTGCAAGCTCCGTCAGGCACCCGTCAGTCAAAGTGAGCACGCTGGCAGGTCCAGAACATTCTCCACCATCACGTCTCTCCATTCCATGACCTTTTACCTACCGGTAAAAGTACCGGTGGCACTCTCGGATCTGCCCTTGTGGATTCTGGTGCTGAGACAAATCTCATTAACCTGCATTTAGCCCGTAAAGCGGGTTTTCTTTTTGAGGCCCTGTCTACCCCTGTTCGGGCTATCTCCTTGGATGGCAAGATTCTCACACATCTTCAACATTACTCACACGTCCTTAATGGTTTGAATGGGAATGGCAGGTAATCACATGGAAACTATCAGGTTTCCTCCGAATATCATCACCTACTGGAAATATTCAATTCAAAGGCGCGTTCCAAGTCCCTGCCGCCTCAATGACCTTACGATTGCACCATTGACCTGCTCCCCGGGGCTTCCCTGCCTTCGGCACGCCAGTATTACCTCAGCAGACCTGAACACCTGAACACTGACATGAGGCAATGGAAGCTTATATCACCAATTGCCTGGCCGCGGGGCTTATCCATCCATCCTCTTCTCAACTAGGAGCAGGTTTCTTCTTTATATCCTCTCCCTCTTATCTTGAATATGTTTGAGGTTATTCACCACGCCAAGATATTTACAAAACTGGACCTGCATAATGCGTACCAACTTATCTGCATCCGCGAGGAGGATAAATAGAAGACGGCCTTTAACACCCCCAGGGGCCACTTTGAATATTGTTCTTCCATTTGAGTTGACTAATGCTCCTGATGTTTTCCAAAACCTTGTTAACAATGTGCTCCGGGATTTCCTCGATCGTTTTTTTTTCATATATTTTGATGACATCTTTATTTTCTTATTTAATTCAGAGGAGCACGTCCACCACGTGGAGCAGGTCCTGAACAGTTTATCACAAAACTGTTTATTTGGCAAGGCAAAAAAGTGCATTTTTCATTCACAGTCCATGCCGTTTCTCAGCTTTATTTTGGAACCGGGCCGGGACAAACCTGATCCAGAGAAGATCCGCGCTGTCACTGAATGGCCCACTCCCTCGAATCACAAGGAGCTCAGGAGATTCTTGGGTTTCGCCAACTTCTACCGCCATTTCATTTCGAGGTTACAGTCAAATCACCACGCCGCTCACCCATCTCACTTCCATCAAGTCTCCTTTCTTATGGACCTCTGTGGCCGAAGAAGCTTTACAGGAGCTCAAGCATCGGTTCACCACCGCTCCGGTCCTTGTTCAGCCCAACCCCTCTCTTCAGTTCATTGTTGAAGTCAATGACTCCTACACTGGTGTGGGGGCAGTCCTCTCCCAGCAGACCGGTATTGATAACCAACTTTATCCTTGTGCCTTTTTCTTTCACAAACTATCTCATACTGAGGTGAACTATGATATTAGGAACCATGAGCTGCTTGCGGTCAAGTTAGCCTTTGAAGAGTGACGTCATTGTCTGGAGGGGGAAGAACATCCCTTTGTTGTGTGGACGGACCATAACCTGGTCTACGTTCAGTCAGCTAAGAGGCTAAACTCTCGCCAGGCCCTATTCTTTTCCCATTTCCATTTCACTCTGACATACTGCCCAGGCCCCCGTAACACCAAGCCATGTTCTTTCTCATTTCTTCACCTAATAGGGGATGTGGCCCCCCAGTCCGACGAACCTATTCTTCCCACGGAAAAGGTGATCGCCAGTTCACCTGGAAGATCCTTGACACCATGCGCGCCGCTCTGGTTAATGATCCTGCGCCATCTAACACTCCACCCCATCACCTTTATGTACTAGCCTTAGCTCACTCAGCTGTTTTCAGATGGGCTCAGGACTCTAGATTATCTGACCATCCCGGGGTCACACGCACCTCTTGTCTCCTTGACTGACGCTTCTGGTGGCCCACGTTGAGAAGGGATGTAGAAGAATATGTCGCTTCTTGTTCCACATGCGCCCGGTGCAATGCCTCTCATCAGTCACCTGCCGGTCTTATCCATTGTCTTCCCATTCCTGGCCGACCTTGGTCTCATGTAGCTTTGTACTTTGTTACTGGTCTGCCTGAATCCCATGGGAAAACAACTATACTCACCATTGTCAGCCATTTCTGAATGGAGCGCCTGGACAATCGACACCGCCGTCCTGCACCCTGTTACAAACCAGGACAATTAGTGTGGCTCTCAGCCAGAAATATTTCCCTTCACTCAACATCGTGCAAGTTGGAACTCCGCTTCATTGGTCCTTACCGTATTGCTAGGATCATCAGCCTCACGGCCGTCCGCCTAGTCCTTCCTTCGCACATGAGGATTCACCCTTCATTCCATGTCTCACAGATTAATCCTGTACGTACATTACCTCTTTGCCCTCCTACCAGACCCCCACCTCCCGCCCGATTCATCAACGGTGGTCCGGCCTACACTGTCCACCGCCTTCTGGACTCCCGTTGACGGGGTCGTGGTATCCAGTACCTCATCGTCTGGGAGGGTTATGGTCCCAAGGAGCGATCCTGGGTTCCCTGGTCTGCTATCATCAACTTTCAACTTATCAGGGAATTTTATGAAAATCATCCTGAGAAACACATGGGATGTTGAGGGGGGTGCTGTCACGGCTCTCCGATTTTCCCGCCTGTCACGCCTTCCTATCTCTGTCACTTCCTATAAATACCTCCAAGTTCCTCTGCTACTTCGCCAGAGTGTCTGTCCGTACCTTGTTTACAGCGTTCCACTGTTCTGATATTCTTTGTTCTGACCTCCTGCTCCGTTCCTGGTTTCCGATTCTCTCGCCTCGTCCTCTGGTACCGTAGACTTTGATTCCTCTTTGCGGTTTATTGTGTTTTCTTGTTTGTTTTTTTTCGGCCCACGTGCTAGGTTTACTTTCATTTTCATTTCAGAGTTTAAATAAACCTTTTTACTTTTACGCTTTTTTTTTTACGTCTCATGTGACTGTTCGCGTTGCTCACACACACCAACACTGTATGTCATGTGTGTATGTGTCTGTATGTGTGTGTATACATGGGTCTGTACACGTGTGTTATGTGTGTATGTGTATGTGTGTGTTTACGTTGTCTAATGGAGTACTGCCCATTTGGCTGGATGTGTAGGAAGATTCCTGTGCTCTAGATTCTTTTTCGTGCAGTTCAGAGTAAATCCAGTAGTGTCACGTTTACTTCAAGGTCCAGGTAAGTATAGCAATAACCACACGGAAACAGGCAGCAGGTTCCAGAAACAAGAGATTCATTCTTAAACCAGTAAATCAACCAAAGCATAACAAACCGAATGGACCTGTAACATAATTGAGGCTCTCTCGCAGATGAGAGAGTGGGACTGGCTTAAATAACAAAATAATAAGGTCACATGATTAGGGATAATTAACAAAATGAGGCACAGCCGCGAAGTGAATGAAAACAAACCGAAACGTGGAAAACTGATACTCAAACCAAAACACATACAAAAGAAAACACTGTCCTGACAATCAGACGCTGAGGATCCTGACAGGTAGCTATAGACCTATATCCCTTCTAAATGTGGATTTTACTATGCTAGCCTTTCATCTGCAGCGGATTTTACACGACCTTATAGCTCCTGATCAATCAGGAGAACAGGCAGAACAGGCATTCCTTTTTTAACACTAGAAGGCTGTTGAAGAGTGTATATTTGGACCCTTCTGACTCTCCAGAGGTTGTTGTCTCACTCGATTCTGAGAAGGCCATTGACAGGGTGGAGTGGAGCTATTTTTTATTTTATTTTAGAGAGATTCGGGTTTGGTCCAGAGTTTATGTTCTGGGTTCGCCTTCTGTATGCTGCTCCGACTGCCTCCATCCTTACTAATGGAATTTTTTCTCCACCCTCCTTCTTGGACGTGGAACGGGTCAAGACTTTCCACTCTCGCCCTTGCTATTTAACCTTGCTATAGAACCACTGGCTATCTGGCTACACCATCATCATTGTTTTGATGATATCTTGCACTATAATACTATTCATAAGATTTCCTTAAATGCTGACGACCTTGTTTATGCGTTTCAAATCCGGCTTTTTCCCTTCCTTCTATTTTAGATATCGTTAAAAAATTTAGTAAAATATCTGGCTACAAGTTAAACCTTCAAAAGAGTGAGCTTTACCCAATTAACGGGCCTGCCCTCTCTCTCCCTCTATCCTCCTTTCCTTTTCAAATTGCACATAGGAATTTTAAATACCTAGGGGTTACATTCACCCGCAACTACCGACAATTATTTGAGGAAAAGTTTGCTCCACTTCTTGATTGGGTTTGTGGTCAGATTTAAGCAGGTGGGCATCTCTTTACCTATCCCTTATTAGCTGGGTTAACCTGGTCAAAATGACTATTCTACCCAAATTCTTATATATTTTTTCAACATATCCCCATTGTAATTACTAAAGCGTTTTTTAATAAATTAGATGGCACCTTTTATTTGGAACAACAAACCGGCTCATTTAAAAAGATCTTCACTTCAGCTTAAGAAGGCAGACAGGAATCTGGCCCTACCCAATTTCCACCACTATTATTGGGTCTGTAATATTCATAAAATAATTTACTGGACTGGAGGTACTTCTGCTGACTGCCCATCCTGGTCACGAATTGAACTCCCGTCTTCATGACTTTCTTTATACTCCTTACTATGTTCTAAGCTTCCAGTTTCTGTTAAGTTGTTCCCAGGTAACCCGATGTCTCAGAACTCATTAAAAAACTAGATTCAGTTAAGGAAGTGTTTAGGTCTTCACAACAGCTCAATTTATGCTCCTATTATAATCATCAATTTCTTTATTCTTTATTCTGTATTTGTACACAGTTTTTCGTAAATGGACAGAAAACGGCATTGTGACTATCGACTATCAAGATGGAATTTTTTTTGTCCTTTACTTCGCTGCTAAATACGACTTACCCAATAGCCATCTATTCCGTTTCTTACAAATTAGGCATTTTGTGTCCCGGCTTCTCCCCTACTTTCCTATTCGACCACCCGAAGCCAAAGTAGACCGCATTCTAGCCGAATCAACAAAAGTTAATTTCTTCAATTTACACTCTCATTGTTTGATAGGGTGGCACGGTGGCTTAGTGGTTAGCACGTTCACCTCTCAGCACTAGGGATTCCCAGTTCGAATCCCCATCTGGGTGGAGTTTCCATGTTCTCCCCGTGTCTGCGTGGGTTTCCTCCAGGTTCTCCGGTTTCCTCCAAAGTCTCCGGTTTCCTCCACAGTCCAAAAACATGGAACAAGTCAATTGAGTTCTCCAAATTGCCCCATATAGAGTGTGTATGCGTGAGTGAGTGTGTGCCCAGTGATAGATTGGCGCCCTGTCCTGGGTCTGCCCAGCGCCTGAAACGTTCTCCCCTGGATGGGCATGGGGAACCCCATCGTGACCCTAATATAGTATAAAGCGGAAGATAATGAATGAATGAATTGTTTTATAGATACTGTCCCCACTAATGCCCTAAAATCCACCTGGGAGGATTTGGCTGTGCCCATTCCTGATGAACAGTGAGCGCTTAATTTGAATAAGATCCACTGTGCTGTGCTAAACATTGCTTGATTAATTTCAAAGTGGTCCACAGATTACAATTTATGAATGCCAAACTGGCAAGATTATTCACAGGGAGGTCGGATTCCTGTGCTAGGTGTGGCCACTCATCAGCAGACCACTTGCATGTTTTGGTCCTGTAGTAATGTTAAATGCCTTTTGGTCGGAGGTTTTCAGGACATTAAATCGAGCGCTGGAAATTTCTGTAGATATTAACCCTATTACGGCCTTGTTTGGTATAACCTCGAACCCCCATACTGCAGTAACAAAGCAGCATGTGATTGCTTTTGGTACTCTGCTTGCTAGAAGGGCAATTCTCTTTAATTGGAAACTCTCCTCCCTACCTACCCATAATCGGTGGGATGTTAGGAACTGTCAAATAATCAAGGGGCTTTATTTAAACCACCGTCTCTCTCTCTCTGATGCCAGATTGTCCTGATTTCATGCCTCGTAGTTTCTTGTTCTGCCACGTTGCTATTTAGTGCCTTACAGCCTCAGTATTCGCTAGATTCTAGCTCAGCATAGTGTGTTTATGTTGTGTTGCTTTGTGGTCCCCCGGTACTCATTCTGTTTTGTGTTCTGTGTTGGCAGTTCACCGCACTCCCGCCGCTGTCTACCCTGTGCTCCCTACTCACTCCTTTCTGTGTGCTGGCGGATTGGAACCCCACCCTCCGACGTCACGCAGTTACCACCGCTACTCCAGTGTCCACCGCCAGCGCTTTTGTCTCGTCTATGGTTTACTTTACCCGCCTGTGTTCCAATAAACCCCCTGTTGACTGTCCACCTCTGTTCACAGACTGTTTCCTTCTGAGTAGCGGATCCGTCCACGTATTGGTCTTACGACCGTAACATGGCATCCAGGAGATTCTAGGCAATATTAAACTAGAAAGGCTGCGGTCATACAGGACGGGAACTCTGCAGAAATTTCAAGAAACTCTCTTCTTAGGTACATTGAGGGATGTAACATCACTCCGGACTAAAAGATACTCTGAGCAACTACTAGTATTATTATTTTTTTTATTTATCACCTAGTCTACTCCCTTACGCCTTCACTTCCCTTATTCCATGTCATTACTAATATTGTTGTTATTATTCGTATTATTGTTATTACTACTAATACTGTTATCATTTATTTATTTACTTAAATTAATTAAATAAAATTTTAATTTATTAATTTAGTTTTTTTTATTATTCATTAATTATTTTTTGTTTTATGTATTTATTTATTTTAAGGCGGCACGGTGGCTTAGTGGTTAGCACGTTCGCCTCTCAGCACTAGGGATTCCCGGTTCGAATCCAAATCTGGGTGGAGTTTCCATGTTCTTCCCGTGTCCGCGTGAGTTTCCTCCGGGTTCTACGGTTTCCTCCCACAGTCCAAAAACATGGATCAAATTAATTGTGTTCTCCAAATTGCCCCATATAGAGTGTGTATGTGTGCGTGATTGTGTGCCCAGCGATGGATTGGCGCCCTGTCCTGGGTGTATCTGCCCAGCACCTGAGACGTTCTCCCCTGGATGGGCATGGGGAACCCACCCACGACCCTAATATAGGAAAAGCGGAAGATTATGAATGAATGAATATTTATTTTATTTTTATTTGGTAATTTTGTATGTTTCTAATTTAAATTTTGTAATTTTGTATTTTTTATTGATTTATTTTTTGTGGACACTTCTGGCACAACATTTGCACTTGCATTTGCATTTGTTTAATATCTAGACTTCTTTTTGTTTTTCCTTTTATTTAGGTTTCTTGTTTAAAAAAAAAAACTATTTTCTACTTTTTCCTTGCTCTGTTGGCATGGTGTCTGCCACCAGGGTCATGGTTTGAACTGTAAGGTTTTTATAATACTTTAAAGTAATTAAGTAAAAAGTAATAAAGTAAACCGTCGACTTCTGACCGTTTATTGGAACATAACAGAACCCAGCGAATGTTTGCACTATAATTTTGTACATGAGGCCAAGATGGATGTATGTTCTTGAAAAGTGTTCAATAAAAAGTGGTGTTATAAAAAAACAAATACAGACAGGAATAGATTGGACAAACAAATTAGGAAGACCAACTCTGTCCTGGGCAAACCCAAAACTGGTGGGAGAAAAGGAGGATGCTAAACAAGCTAGCAAATCTAATGGAAAATTAATTCCATATAATATACGAGAATTTAGTGACACTGGACACTACTATATATATATATATATATATATATATATATATATATATATATATATATATATATATACAGTCATGGCCAAAAGTTTTGAGAATGATACAAATATTAATTTTTACAAAGTCTACTGCTTCAGTTTTTATAATGGCAATTTGCATATACTCCAGAATGGTATAAAGAGTGATCAGCTTAACAGCAATTAATTGCAAAGTCAATATTTGCCTAGAAAATGAACTTTATCCCCCAAAACACATTTCAACTTCATTGCATCCCTGCCTTAAAAGGACCAGCTAACATCGTTTCAGTGATTGCTCCATTAACACAGGTGTAGGTGTTGATGAGGACGAGGCTGAAGATCAATCTGTCATGATTAAGTAAGAATGACACCACTGGACACTTTAAAAGGAGACTGGTGCTTGGCATCATTGTTTATCTTCTGTTAACCATAGTTATCTCTAAAGAAACACGTGCAGACATCATTGCACTGCACAAAAATGGCCTAACAGGGAAGAGTATCGCAGCTAGAAAGATTGCACCTCAGTCAACAATCTATCGCATCATCAAGAACTTCAAGGAGAGACGTTCCATTGTTGCCAAAAAGGCTTCAGGGCACCCAAGAAAGACCAGCAAGCGCCAGGACCATCTCTTAAAAGTGTTTTAGCTGTGGGATCAGGCTACCAGCAGTGCAGAGCTTGCTCAGGAATGGCAGCAGGCAGGTGTGAGTGCATCTGTACGCACTGTGAGGTGGAGACTCTTGGAGCAAGGCCTTGTCTCAAGGAGGGCAGCAAAGAAGCCACTTCTCTCCAGAAAGAACATCTGAGACAGACTGATATTCTGCAAAAGATACAGGGAGTGGACTGCTGAGGACTGGGGTAAAGTCATTTTCTCTGATGAATCCCCTTTCCGATTGTTTGGGACATCTGGAAAACAGCTTATTCAGAAAAGATGAGGTGTGCGCTACCACCAGTCTTCTCTCATGCCAACTGTAAAGCATCCTGAAACCATTCATGTGTGGGGTTGCTTCTCAGCCAAGGGAATCGGCTCTCTCACAGTCTTGCCTAAAAACACAGCCATGGATACCAGAATGTCCTCTGAGAGCAACTTCTCCCAACCATCCAAGAGTAGTTTGGTGATCAACAATGCTTTTTCCAGCATGATGGAGCACCTTGCCCTAAAGCAAAGGTAATAACTACATGGCTCAGGGAACAAAACATAGAGATTTTGGGTCCATGGCCTGGAAACTCCCCAGATCTTAATCCCATTGAGAACTTGTGGTCAATCATCAAGAGACGGGTGGGAAACCTACACATTCTGACAAAATGCAAGTATTGCATACAATATGTATCCAGTTGAATGAATGAGACATACTCATTCATGAACATTCATGATGGCAATTTTTTCCTCTTGAAATCAGAGTTACTTTAACCTTTTTATTTTATTTTGATTTATTTTCAGGCGCGCCATGGTGGCTTATTGGTTAGCACATTTGCCTCTCTGCGCTAGGGATTCCCGGTTGAAATACCAATCTGGGTGGAGTTTCCATGTTCTCCCCGTGTCCGTGTGGGTTTCCTCTTGGTTCTCCGGTTTCCTTCCACAGTCCAAAAACATGGATCAAGGTCAATTGAATTCTCCAAATTGCCACATATAGAGTGTGTTTGTGTGCATGTCTGTGTGAGTGAGTGTGTGCCCAGTGATAGATTGGTGCCCTGGGTGTATTTGCCCAGCGCCCGAGACGTTCTCCCCTGGATGGGCATTTTTTTCATTATTATTTTTCATGATTATTTTCAGACATCAATTTTAAACTTGGCATATATTAAATAAATAAAACAACAAAAACTAAAATCCTTTCTTTATTTTGTTTGCTAAAAAGTATTCTATATTATCTAGAAATTGTGTTTTTAAATTTCTGAAAAGAACACTCTGCCTTATCATGTACAAATATGATGAAGGTGTGGCCGCACCCTATGCCAATCAGGCTCTTAGATCCAGTAGTGAGATGGAGGTCTGTTTAAGTATGCTTTAAAATTTGCTTAATCATGTGTAAGTCCGTTTTCAGCTTTAGAACTTTTTTCTTCATTCTCTGTAAGAATATATGTCTTGTAATTTACATTTAGTGAAGTGTGGAGGAGGGCGGCACGGTGTCTTAGTGGTTAGCACATTCACCTCTCAGCGCTAGGGATTCCTGGTTCGAATCCCAATCTGGCTGGAGTTTTCATGTTCCCCTGTGTTTGTGTGGGTTTCCTCAGGGATCTCTGGTTTCCTCCCACAGTCCAAAAACATGGATCAAGTCAATTGAATTCTTTAAATTTCCTCATATAGAGTGTGTTTGTGTGAGTGAGTGTGTACCCAGTGATAGATTGGCGCCCTGTCCTGTGTGTATCTGCCCAGCGCCCGAGACGTTCTCCCCTGGATGGGCATGGGGAACCCCCCCCCCCTCCGCAACCCCAATAGAGGATAAAAGATAATGAATGAATGAAGTCTGGAGGATAGTAGAGTATTGGGATATGTGCCCTTTGAGGTTATAATTATAGGAATTATTACTATTATTATTATTATTACTATTATCCATTCATTCATTATCTTCCGCTTTATCCTCTATTAGGGTTGCGGTGGGGAGATGCCCATCCAGGGGAGAACGTTTTGGACCCACGCAGACACGGGGAGAACGTGGAAACTCCACCCAGATGGGGATTCAAACCGGGAATCCCTAGTGCTGAGAGGCGAACGTACTAACCACTAAGCCTATTATTATCATTATTATTATTATTATTATTATTAAATGTAAATACACAAGGTAATTTTTCGTAAATTTATTTGCATACATTTATTTTATATTTAAGGTTATGTAAGTTTTTAATGGGGTGAGTGAAACAAGAGGAACCATAATTTAATGGGTAATTGTAAACTTTGAAAAACCTGAATGCAGTGTTTTTACTTTCTGGATGGCAGTATTGCTGCAGTTCACCTGCTGTTTGTGCCATGTTCTGTCATGTGTAATGTTAAATGCTAATTCAGACTTGTAATTAAATAACATTAATAATATTTAATATATTAAGTAATAAATGTCATTATTTGTTTGTTTTTTTGGAAGAATATAAGAAGCATCTTACTTTTACTGGTTTCATCAGCCTTATCTCCTTTAGGTCCTGGAACTCCTTGTTCTCCCTTTACTCCTTTCACACCCTTAGGACCTGAATGACAAAAATACACCCAGTTAATAGATAATATCCAAAGACACATACTGGACATGTTATACATTATTTTTGTACACATTCACCACCACACCTACCTATGTCACCCTTTATTCCTGGGGCACCAATCATTCCTACAAACGGGATGGGAAGTTATACAAATGGGATGGGAAGACGTAACAATGGGTATATATTTTTTTCACTTTCAGACTAAACTCACCAGTGTCCCCCTTTTGGCCATGATCTCCTTTCTGTCCAGGTACACCTAAACATTATATTAATATTAACATTATATATTATATAGATATGCACTTGAAATAACATACAGCATATTTTTTATTTACCAGAAAATCCTCTCTCTCCCTTTTGTCCTGGAAGTCCAGGTAAGCCTAATAAACATCACATATCATGATTGGATTTTATCATATGATTATTGCACAAGTTGAAAGATAAATCCATAGTTTTATTGGTTTGTGGTCTAACCTCGTGATGCATTTACTGTATCTCCTTTTTCTCCTGTTGAACCTTTCTCCCCTGGAGGCCCAACTAGGCCAATTGGGCCTGGTGATCCAGGAGGTCCTGAACCAATAAAGAATGTATATCAGGTAAATTTAGATAAATCATCTGGTTAATAATCTCCCCATTTCCTCCCAGCTCTGACATATATTGGCTTTACAACTGACATGCAGTTCAAACTACTCTATGAACAGATGATACAAACCACCTATTTCTTCAGTTTCTTATCAAACCTTTTTAAAGAGTGCAGTTACTCAACTGTTAGTCCAAACCCTCAACTCCTGACTTTTTTTTTTGGCTTTTGCTGCATTACATTGCCAGCTGTTCTCCCATATTGTAAGCCATTTCAGCTCATCTAGAGCTCTGCAACTAGTTTGATTTTAAACCAACCCAAGCAAGTAATTTAAGTAACATATTCTAGTCTATTTCCCACATTGGATACTGTGCCCCGAGGCCTACAAAAAATCTCTGGATATGTCTGACCTTACATACACTCTATTTGTCAAAGGCTCAGCCCAGCTCATTCACTCTTCTCTAGTGATAATAGCCATCTGGTGCTTCACCTGGTGCTTCATTGGTGATTCACTGGTGCTTAATTGTGCCGAATTCTTACTCCATATATTTTACAAGTGCTAAAAGATGGAATTTTTTTTAACTCTGTCTATAATTGTTGAGACATTAAGACAAAATATATAAAAAAATGCCCTTTGTCATGTAATAATTAGAAAAATAATTATCAAATGATCACGATAGATAACACTGCAGTTTAGCTGGTTACTCCTTAACTTACTTACCTGTGGTGTTGTTGCTTCGATAAAAGGGCCTGTTAAATGTCTAATATTAAATGTTACTTGCTGTCACGCTCGTCTACCGTGGGTTAAACGCAGCTGCGCAAACACCACGCAGATCCGCAGCACTCTAACGCGCAGAAGGGAGCCAGGCACGCAGGTGGCAGGAACAAAAACTTTATTAGTGTGTCCAAACACCACATGGCATGGCATACAGAGACGAGGAGACAAGAAAAAACCTAAGACGCACACAGACGACGAGGAACACCGGAACTAAATACACGCACCATGTGCACCCACAGACCAATCCCACAGAGACGCTAATTAACTAAAGTGACCCGGACTAAACAGCTAATTAACATCTACACAAAGACACAAACACAGAACCCAAAAACAAAAGCACAAGATGACAGAAAAACAGGTGCCCTAGGCACCCGTTACACTTGCATTCTATTTTTATGCATTCTTTTTAATGCAATTTTTTAATGTCACTGTGCATCTTACCTGCTACACCTTTACTTCCAGGATAACCTGGAGCTCCTATAGCATAAGAAATAAAATAAGTACCAGATACAGGCCTTTAAAGACATGCATTTTCAAGGATTGCTGTCTTGATGTAACGGTCACCTGATTTTCCAGGATTCCCTTGAAGTCCACGTGCTCCAGTTAGTCCTTTTGGACCAGGTGGACCAGCTAAACCTAAACAACAGACATTAAATTATATGTATTTGCTACATCACATATAATAAATCTTAATTTTTCTAAATGTTCCACTGACTTAACTAAAAAAACTAACTCTGGAACATGATGTCTCAAATCATCAGTAATGAAAACATGGAAACATGGAAACTAGTAAAAAATAAGACATTTATTCATAAACACAAATGAACACACATGCATGCAGTAAATAAGAACAAAGTGTCAAGAAAAATAAAATGAAGCTAAAAATAAACTTACATAAACCACAAGCAGCAACATGAAAATGTGACATAAAAATGCTTGTAAATGCTCAGAATATATTTAAACTAAAAGGTCTAAATAAATAACATTATTAAGCTGCCTCTTCTATATGAATTTCACACATAGGGGCTTACTTGGGATGGTTTAAAACCAGACTAGCTGCAGAGTTCAGCAAATCTAGCAGGATGAGCACATTTATAATTAAATTAAATCCATCAATAATTAAAAGTTAATTTAAAAACATGCTGTTTTTCCTGCCTGTGATGTTTGACATTTACTTACAATAAAACGCAGGTTTAGCATATTAGTTATAGTGTATGCTATTTCTAGGCCATATCCTGCAGATGACACACATGGTCCATGCAGTCAAACAGGCATCAGTAAGGCCATGGTATCTCACAAAGGTATCAGGGATGTGTGTGGAAAAAGCTTGGAGCTCAGTCTCTGTTCTTCAGGTCTCTGAACTGGGAGTGCAGTATTGTGATCTCAACTCCACATAGTCTTTTATTTCATTTACGGCTCTGGCAAAATACTTAACATACTAAACAGCCTGTTTAATAGTTTATGTGTGATGGTGATTCTGTGATAATTTGGTGTAACTTGTTGTTGGTTACCTAAGAGTTGCCTAAATGGGCTGGTCTGTGTTTTAGAAGCTATGTTGGCAGCATGTCTGAAGTGCATTGGCTAATATTATGGTTTAAGTTTGTTTTCTCCTGACATTTTGTCATTTGTCAGAATGGTTAAAAAGAACTAATTTAGAGGCATAAAGACTGTCAGGACATTTCTAGTTCTAGTTATAAGAGGTAGCTACAGGCTGTAAAACAAGCAATACATTTCTCAGTGTCGTAGTAAATAAAAAAATATATTAACCAAAATAAAGCCACTAGCTAGCTTGATAATAATAAGTCAATAAACAGCCTATTAAACATGCTTAAATTAGCTGACTGTGTGTAACTGAAGAACTTTGTGTCCGAGATTGTGAAAATGAAGGATGAATCCAAATGAAATAAATACCTACAAACATGAGTGAAATGATAAGTTAAATAATTAGTTAAATAAATGTTGCTTTGAAAGCTCTGAATGTTTACTTTTCCTGTCAGGCCAGAATGTTTAACCTCAAGCTTGAATTCATATTTCTGAAATTTGAATCAGATTCTTTTTCTTCTGAATTCTTTAAATCTGAATACTGCAAGTTGTAATTATGAAAAAAGAAATAACAATGAATTTACTTTAAGTTAATAAAAAATGTATGAATTAGACAAATAAATATTTAAAATTAGAAAAATTCAGATTTAAGTTCAGATGATCATCATAATTTATGCCCTTTGATTGGATAGTCAGAGAGTGTACCACATCTGTTGAGCAGACATTTTCAGCTAATTAAAACTTAAAAACTGCATAAGATGCAATTGTAATATAAAATTACTAATTGCAGTCTTTTTGAGGTAAAAAAAAGAGAATGGATTTTGTGTGCAAGTAATCAGTATTTAATCAGGATTTCAGGTGAGTGATATTTTCCTAATATTGGAATTTTATAAGGCTGATGTTGGTGATTGTTTTTATGCATTGGGTTTGAATCCCAATCTGGATGGAGTTTCTATGTTCTCCCAGTGTCCGCGTGGGTTTCCTCCTGGTTCTCCGGTTTCCTCCCACAGTCCAAAAACATCGATCAAGGTTAATTGAATTCTCCAAATTACCCCGTATAGAGAGTGTGTGTGTCTGTAAGAGTGAGTGTGTGCCCAGCAATGGATTGGCGCCCTGTCCTGGATTTATTTCCCCAGCGCCCGAAACCTTCTCCCCTGGATGGGCATGGGGAACCCCCCCATGACCCTAGTAGAGGATAAACTGGAAGATAATGGATGGACGGATATTTCTTATCAGTCGATGCAAAAAGGTTTTAAAAGATAGATATAAAAAAAGTTTTAAATAAAAAACCTGGTGTTCCATTGGGTCCTTGGTCACCTTTCTCACCACGGACACCTACATAGAACAGGAAAAGATTAGGAAACATACTTGAGGGTAAATACCCAAATTTATGTTTTTTTTTTTTGTAATATTGGTTATAAAATGTCATAAAATCTATTGTGACACTCAAAGAAACACTGGTTGAAGCCACACTCTTCAGCAGTTTGTGTTTATTTCAATGTAAATAATGTAAATAATAAATATGTAGATCCTATTTTGAGTCACAGGGTGCTGGAGCTTACATCAGATCTCACAGATGAAGGACATGGGAAATACTCACTATATACCCAGATTGCAAAATGATTCTGGCCCAAACCCAGCCTACATCGATAATTTTTCAATTGGCAACCATTATACACAACAGAAGGTACCTTAAGATTTTCCAGCGATAATTTTGGAAAGAATCTTAATAACATATTTCTGTTTTGAACTGTTTATGATAAATTTTCTTGTTCTGTATGTTAATGCATAGTTTGTGCTTATTACAGTTTATGTTTACCATCTAGTTTTTTTCTGATAAATGTTTTACTTGTTACATGTGTGTTTCCTTAGTATTAATTTGCCTCTTGATCTATTTAGGTCCTGGATCACTCTCCCAGATATCAAAATCAATTCTGGCCCAGATTTAGTAGACATCCCCCATTTGCATATGGTCCACAAGCAGAAAGATTGACAGCACTTGGAAAAAAATAAGTATTTGATCACCTACCAACCACCAAGAAATCTGGATCTAACAGTCCTGTTTTTCTTCTTGAAGCCCTCTACACTAATTACCTTTTTGCACCTTTTTGAACCTGTTTAAAAGTCACTTGTCCACTAACTAAATCATACCTCTACACCATGTATAAAACCAAATAAAGAATTGTAGACATACACAAGACTGGGGTGCACTACACAACAATCTCACTAAGCAGATTAGTGAGAAGGCAACAACTCAATCTTAAGCTCCATGCAAGATCTTACCTCATGGGTTAGGATGATTCT
This sequence comes from Corydoras sp. C115, assembly GCA_019802505.1. NCBI lineage: Eukaryota > Metazoa > Chordata > Actinopteri > Siluriformes > Callichthyidae > Corydoras > Corydoras sp. C115. The sequence goes on from JAFMOC010000294.1 coordinate 51,748, forward strand.
GAGAAAAGTCAGGTATTACCTTAGAATGGGAGGACCTGATCAATGACCAAAAGAGGGCTATGACCACAGTTTCAAAGATCACCAAAACACATTACTGTTATGGATTAAAATCCCGCAGAGCAGAGATTTTAATGTTTTTTTGTTTCTGTGTCTAACAGTTAAAATGTACCTATGACAGCCCCCTCCATTTTTTGTAGGTGGGAAAACTTGCAAAATCGGCAGTGTATTAAATAATTATTTTCACTAATGTAGGTAGAGCTAACATTTATAGGCCAAACACATGGATCAATTTAATCATTTGAGGGCCACCTTTGGTCTATATGTAGTGGGCTCAGCCAGATATGTCCATCCATATGTTATCTGGTCTGGCACCAATGAGGAGTAATTAGCTTATGGATATAATTCAGGTATTTATGTGGCGTCCTTCAACACATTATCATCTAATCTGTAATCTTATTGTCTTCCATTTAATCCTATACTTGGGTTGTGGGGAGGGGGTTCCCATGCCCATCCAGGGTAGAACATTTCTGGCACTGGGCATTCAAGACACTCAAGACAGGATGCCAATTCATTGGTGGGCACACCCTCATTCACACACACACACACACACACACACACACACACACACACACTTTGAGACGTTCTCCCCTGGATGGGCACCTGGAACCCCCCGCGACCCTAATAGAGGATAAAGTGGAGGATAATGGATGGAAAGTAATACAGGTACAGTTTTGAGCTTTAGTTCTTAACAATGATTTAAAAAGTCTGAAGATGAATTGTAAATTTCCTTATATGAATATTTTTTGTGTGTTTGTTCCAATTTGTATATGTATTTTCTAATAGCTTTGACTAATGAATATGAGAACCTTTATAAACTACATTGTATTAATTGCTAGATTTTACCAGGTGACCCCAGCAGTCCTGGTGACCCAGATAGTCCTGTAGTTCCTTTATCTCCCTTGTCACCTTTTGGACCTGTAGCTCCAGTATCACCTTAGTACATTAACATGAATATATAAAAATGAACTTACATAATATTAATAAATATTACAATTTAATATTATTGCTGAATTATTTTATGTTCTAGACACTCTTACCAGGGGCACCATTATTTCCTTGTTTTCCTGGTAGTCCAGTTAAACCTTTAAAAAGAGGCCAGAAGCTTTATTCCTCTCTCTTCAATGCAATCAGTACATTTACATGTTTGGCTAACTACTAACTGTTATGGTACTTTGTAGTCCAGGTAAATGTTACAAAAAATCGTATATGGTAATAGTGAATATACAAAGAAAATAATTTATAATACAAAGTTCTTTACACTCTTTAGTAAGAGAAAAATAATGCATGTGACATTTGAGTTCAATTTAATACAATTGATCTGGACATACTTTCTCAAACTATATAATTATACATAATGGTTTCATCAGTGTAAGCTTGAAAGCTTACTGGGTATTGAGTAAAGTCTGTACCAAAGCTATGCTTTATGAACTTTGAATTTATTTAATGAGCATTATGATTATGTCAGAGAAATAATAGATTATAATGTTTTTGGTATATTAAAATAACTCACCTATACTACCTTGTAGACCTTGAGGCCCTTGTGGTCCAGGAGGTCCTGGTGGACCAGGAAGTGCTGTCAAACAAAAAACATTACTTACTAAAACATAAGCACAACACATAAGGATTCAACATTTATTAATTATACTTTTAATATCTTGGATCTCCAAATTAAGTGAAAAACTTTGACAAGAGTACAATTAGATGAAGTGTAAGGCTAAGCTACATTAGCTTTAAAAGAGTGGAGCCACTGGCTAATTGAATCCACATTGCTCATACTTATTATCACAGATCACAAGAACCTAGAGTACCTTAAGGGCAAAATGAAAGACCAGGCCCAATGGTCCCTATTTTTTAACTGTTTTAATCTCCAGATTTCGTTTCATCCAGGGAAGGAGAATGGTCGTGTGTATGCACTGTCTTGCATCCATGGCACATCGGAAGCAGACCCCAAGTTGGGCAGTGCCATCCTTCCTGCACGTGATTTTTTGTGTCCTATCCAGTGGAAGATAGATCACCTCATCCAGCGAGCCATCCAGGTTTACAACCGTTTCTCTCACATGCTTCGATTCTTCCCACTTAAGGGAATGCCCTCCTTCTTTCTAGACAGCTGAACTTGTCTTCCAACACGTAATCATCCTTTGGGATCCCCAAGGTCATACTGTCACAATTTACTTCGGCCGTATGGTGGGCATTTATGAAGAAACTGGGAGTTGTGGTCAGTCTTACTTCAGGATTCCACACCCAAACCAACAGGGGCTGTGAATGCACCCAACAGGAACTTTCAAAATTCATTCGCATTTACACACATCGCAATCCAACGGACTGGTCGCGTTATCTGCAACCCGGTCTATGTTATACTTTGTTCTCTCTGCTTACTCTGACAACGGATATTAACCTCAGTCAGCCATTCCCTAGCAATCACCTCAGTTTTCCTGCTTTCTTTGGATTGCTTGTTTAAATTGATTACTTTAATAAACTTCTCTGTCGGACTTCATGCTCTTTTCGAAGTTAAAAGTAAATTTTGTTTGCATTTTTGAGTAAAGCATTTTTTTTGGTTTTATATTTTTCAAAAAATTATTAATTAATTAATTTGAAATTTGACATGTGAATTATTTTGCATATAGCAGCCTGGCTGAATGGAGAAGTCCAATTTTGTGTGTGTGTGTGTGTGTGTGTGTGTGTGTGTGTGTGTGTGTGTGTGTGTGAAAGAGAGAGAATAAGACTGAGGGTCCTTTGGCTTTTACCTTTAACATGGCTAATGATTTGTGACTTGAGGGAATCTAGACCTTTTTCATCTCCACAAAGGCTTGACAAGCATTGCTACAAAACAGGTTAGGTTATTGTATAGTTCACATATGGAATTTTCTTTATTTGTGCATAAATTTCACATGAGTCCTAAAAGTATATAGAGAATGCAGTTAAATAAATTACACAAAAATATTATACTTGGTCATTTACTTATTAAGGAAAATAAGAGTGGCAAAAGTATGTGAATTTTAAACTGGGTTCATGGCATTTGCTGATTATGTGATTATGTTTTAGGACATATTTACTCCAAAATGTAGAAAACTTTTGTGTGTGTATGCACATGTCAGTGTACAGTTGTGTCTGTGTCTATTTACATTTGTGTGTGTATATATCTATGTGTGTATCTGTGTGTGTACATTAGTGCATTTACGTGTAAAATTTGGATACACCCTTCTTTTTGCTTGACTTATTGTCTTTTTTTTTGTCAGTTCCATTTACTGTAAAGATGGGTTTGTAAGTTCTACAATTACAGACGGTAGTCTGTATAGATGTTTGTTTGTCCTCTTTAAGTTTAAGTTTAAGCAGTAGCAGCTTTACAGCATTAAAAACCCCAAAGAGCAACCCAAAACGACAGTGGCAAGAAAAAACTCCCTGTTATAGTGTTTTTGGAAGAAACACTTGGGAGGACCACAAGTCAGTGGGGGATGCTCTCTAATAGTCAGGACCCCAATAGTTCCATTACAGAGCAGGTATTATATGACTGGTGACATTTTATTCCATTCCATCAGTGTCACTAAGATGTTTGAATGGAACTACAGCAGTACAGGTGTGTGTGTGTGTGTGTGTGTGTGTGTGTGTGTGTGTGTGTGTGTACCTTCTTGTGTTTGTGTGTGAACATGTGTGTGCACATTTTTGTGTGTATGTGTCTGTATGTGTGTGTATACATGGGTCTGTACACGTGTGTTATGTGTGTATGTGTATGTGTGTGTTTACGTTGTCTAATGGAGTACTGCCCATTTGGCTGGATGTGTAGGAAGATTCCTGTGCTCTAGATTCTTTTTCGTGCAGTTCAGAGTAAATCCATGATTCCAGCGTGAACACTAGAAATATATACATTTATACAATGTGTGTATATACAGTATATATATATATATATATATATATATATATATATATATATATATATATATATATATATATATATATATATATACACATTACATAAAAACAATAACTGCAATAGAACTCGTGTTGTAGACCATGCTTGTGCTATTAAATGCCAATGTAATGTGCATTCCAAAAGTAGCAAGAATAGCATCTGATTGCAATAATTCAGTCTCCTATTCTTGAAGTGCATTTAAAAATAACATTTTGCTTTTACATGCAAGCACGTTATTGAGTATTTTTTTATTTTCAGCTCATCCCATTTTCTGCTTAATCCTCCACTATCGTCACAGAAAGTTCCCCATGCTTATCCATATCCACGTTTCACTGAGCACATCCAAACACTATATGGAGGCAATTTAAAGCAGGGGAGAACACACTATATAAAATACTTAAAAGCTAATTATTATTATTATATCAAAGAAACATAATAAAAGCAATATAGAATGTCTTATGGTATTTACATATCCTTGCATAGTGTCATGTGTTTTTTTATTACTCCATTACATTCACATTACATTTACATTTGGTCATTTAGCAGACGCTTTTATCCAAAGCGACTTACAAGGTGAACACAGGGTTAATCACAACATCCCTGGAGCAATGAGGGTTAAAGGGCCTTGCTCAAGGACCCACACTAGTAACTTCAGTGGACCTGGGATTTGAACCGCCAACCTTCAGACTGATAGCCCAACGCCCTAACCACTAAGCTACCACGCCCAAGTTTAAAAGTGTTAAACCATGATGAAAAATAATCAGTTGTAAATCCAAGCCAGTAGCCATGCCTGGTAACATATATATGGAAGGAGAGCTTTTGCATTCACCTCACTCTTTTATACAAACTCATGATCATTTAATTTTCCAGCATAAATGAAGGATATGTGTACTTATTTAATGGTATTTTGCTGGGGACATTTTTGGCTTGAAATGCACATGCAGATGTAATGAATCCCCACATTTACATGAGGTCATCACAATATTATACAGTATCTGAACATACATGAGAAACATCCATTATTACTGACATTAAACTAACATTAAATTTGAATAACTGGTGAATTATTTTCTGTAGTTAGCTTTATGTTCTAACGGAGGATACCCTTTTTTTTGCCCAGGAGTGCATACCGAACCTAAAGTGGTGCCTGAAACTGTGGAAACCCTTTAGAATATTTGTATATTTTTACATAAATATAATCTGGAACAATAACAGATTTTTTTCATACAATTCCTAAAAGTAGTTAAAGAGAACCCAGTTAAAGACAGAAATGTTACATTTGACCATTTATTTATTGAGCAAAATGAGTACAAACATTTTAAACACAACTGTATATATAGAATTTGTTTGTGCTTACCTTTGTATACCAGAAAGCAGTTTAACCCTATCAGCAAAACCAGAAATGTAACCATCACTGGAATACATCCTGAATGCCCTGTTGACTTAGTACGCTTAAATTCTGTAAAAAAAAAAAATATATATATATACATATATTATAAAAAGATGGAAGACACATTAAAGGGACTGTGAAACCAGCCTTGTGACCTGAAGGTCCATTTCAATTCCCGATCCCACCAAGAACTCTGGCTGAAGTGCCCTTGAGCAAGGCACCTAATCCTAATTTCTCTCTTGGTGCTGTAATCAGGGCTGCCTCTGTAACCAGTTGTAGACTTTAGACAAATGCAATAAATCAGTTTCCTAAAATAACATACATTAATTTCTTGGAATATCCAAGAAAAAACCTATTCAAGCATGCTGCATGGTTAATGATTGGACTGTAATAAATAAGCCATTTTTTAAAGAATTGTTTGTGCATGTAATGCTTACCCATGGTCTGAAATTCATAGAGACCGGAGTTGGAACTTATGTTCGGATCATAGAGAGGGTTTTCTCTGCTCATTGTAAGGTCCTGCTTTTCATCAAAAGCTGTCTCCATTTCTTACAGCACATCTAAGGCAACATTTAAACCCACACTACTGAAGAGCTAACCTACTCAAGCAAACACTTCTTTAAATCAAAAACTGACTGCATAAGATGACTCAGCAATGACAAAAATGTTAATGCAAATCGGAAATCAGTTGTTGTGTTTCTTAAAAGCTTCATTTAAGGAAAGGGGAAATAAAACTAATTTTGCATAGCCAGAACATTTTTGTTTCCTGTATTATGCAACATTAAACAGTAAAAAATTTGTTAGATATTTAAAAACAAGGCTGCAACAAAGTGCTTTATCATAAAACAAGACTTACCCCAATAAAACACCAATAAGCAATGAAAAATTAAAAGATATAAAAACATAAAAAATAATAATAAAAAAATGAATACGTTGTAATAATAGCCAGAGAATAAAAATGGTTTTTAAGGCTAGATTTAAAAGTGAACAGTGAAGAGGCTTGTCTAATATGTAGGAGTAAGTTGTTCCATAGCTTAGAGGCTCATTCCCATCTGAGCTAGAGCTTAGACCTTCAGGTACCTCCAGGAGCAGCTGATCAGCTGAGGTGAAGCTATATGCAGGGGCATGAAGATGGAGGTGCTCAGCGAGGTATGACTGGGCGAGTGCATTTAAAGATTAGAAAAGAAAAATTTAAAGATTTAAAGAAAATAAATACAAGAATATTAAAACAAACTCTAAAATGCACAGACAGCCAGTAGAAAGAGAGAGGCCAGAATTGAGGTTATGTGCTCCCTTTTATGTGATCCCGTTAGAAATTGGACAGCAGTGCTCTGCTGCTGCACCTCCTGAGACTTTAGATTTGACATGCTTTTTGCTTATTGGGTGGAAGTGGAGGATGCCATTTTCTATCTACTACACAGGGCTCACTCTCACCTGCAGAAGAGGGTCATGTGTTTTTTTATTACTCCATTACATTCACATTACATTTACATTTAGTCATTTAGCAGACGCTTTTATCCAAAGCGACTTACAAATGAGAACACCACAAGTCAGAAGCCATGGAGAAAACCAACTATTCTGTAACTTCATCAAACCTGATTGTTATTCGATGCTGTGGCCCCTCCCCCCCCCCCTTTTTTTTTTTTTTCTTCTACAACAGGTATTTGTTAAAGAGATGCGTCTTAAGTAGTTTCTTAAAACTGTTTAGTGATTCTGCATTACGGACAAAGTTGGGAAGATCGTTCCACCATTTTGCGGTGGTGAACGCCACGGAGTGAGAATTAGCTCCTCGGTGAGGTGGAATTGCCAGGCGGCAATCATCACTGGAGCGAAGTGAACGAGTCGGAGTGTATTTTGAAAAGATAGAGTGAAGGTAGGAGGGGGAAGATCCAGAAATGGTTCTGTATGCCAGAGTCAGTGACTTGTACTGAATGCGAGCAGCTACAGGAAGCCAATGGAGAGAAGTGAGTAATGGAGTGACATGAGTTCGCTTGGGCTGGTTAAACACAAGTCGGGCTGCAGAGTTTTGAAATAGTTGAAGAGGTCTGATTGTGGAAGCTGGGATACCGGCAAGTAGCGCATTACAATAATCAAGACGGGATAAGACTAGGGCTTGAACAAGGGCTTGAACTCCACTATCATTAACACCGTCCAGCCCCTTATACTGTGAGACAAGCTGTAGGAGATGAAGGTGGATGCTCATCTGGTCACTTGGATCACAGAGATACCTCACTGGCAGACCACAACATGTTCAGCTCTGGGACTGCACCTCTGCACTCTCAAAACTGTGATTAGCAGCACAGGAACACCACAGGGGACTGTACTCTCTCCAGTTCACCCTGTACACATCCGACTTCAAATACAACTCAAGGTCATGTCACATGCAGAAGTTCTCTGACGACACTGCAATTGTGGCATGGATGTGTGACGGGAAGCAGATTGAGTATAGGAACCTGTACAGTACTTTATGGTGTGGTGCAAATCAAACTACCTGCAGTTGAACATTTCAAAAACAAAGGAAATGGTGGTGGACTTCAGAAGATCCAGACCTTCTCTGCAGCCAATCTCTATTGAGGATGTGGAGATGGTCAGGATCTACAAATTCCTGGGAACACACCTGGACGACAAACTGGATTGATTGGCACCATCTACAGGAAAGGACTGAGGAGGCTTCCTCAGGAGGATTGGGTCTTTCATAATCTGCCAGAAACTCCTGCACATATTCTACCAGTCTCTGGTGGCGAGTGTCCTCTTTTGTGTTGTAGTATGTTGGGGAAGTGGCATTAAGAAAACAATTAATTTCTTTTAATTTCTTAAAGAATTAAACCAGACTCGTCAGACTGGTGAGGAAAGCTGGCTCGGTGCTCGTAACAGAGCTGGAGTCTTTAACATCAGTGGCAGAGCGAAGGACCCTTAGTAAACTGCTGGCCATCATGGACAATGCAAGTCACCCATTGCACAGAGACATCAGGCAAAGGCTATTTTAGTGGCAGACTATTGTTCCAGTCCTGCGCCACTGTCAGGTTCAGGAAGTCTTTTGTCCCACAGGCCATCAGACTGTATCTCATCACAGCACAGAAAAAAATAATCATGTGACTGCTCTACTCTGAATTATTTAATCAATATTTGCATATATCATCTAATTAGACTATATCACATACATCATTGTATTCTGTATCATATATATGTAATTTTATTGTATCACATATATCTGTCACAGGTGCCTGGGGCACCTGTCCCTCGTTTGGGTTCTTTATTATCTCAGCTGGGTGATTGGTTTGTTTTGTGGGTGCCAGGGACCGCTCCATCGCCGACTCCGAGCACCAGGGTCCACCAGCCGCAGACTCCGAGCACCAGGGGTGCTATCCCCGCCTTGAAGCAAGAGGGCACCGATCCGCGCCCCCGCAGCAAGATGACGTGCTCCACGCTGTCAGCAGGGGGCATCCAGCATGCCTCACAGCCAGAGGGACCCCCCCCCCTTTTTTTCCCGCAAGATCTTGTTATTGTTATTTTTTTTTATTATTTTGTTTTGGGTCGATTTCCTTTTTTGCGCGACCCTTGGGGTGGGGGTATGTCACAGGTGCCTGGGGCACCTGTCCCTTGTTTGGGTTCTTTATTATCTCAGCTGGGTGATTGGTTTGTTTTGTGCACGTGATTAGTTGGTTTGTTATTTAGTTTCCGGTTTCCATAATTTCGGTGCACGTCTTTGTTTTGCGGTTAATACCCCGATGTTCGTTTGTTCCCCCCTTTCTGTTGGTGTTCCGTCACCAGTTTTTAATAAATTCGGTTTGGTTTTTGTCCCGGTGTTTTTCTGGACTCTCCTTCTGCGTTCAACCACGGTGCGGCGCTGCACACTTTCTCCGCGCAGGTCGTACTCGTGGGAGCGTTACCGTTGACCGGCGTACGCAGTATTTCCTGCATAGCTGGTGCCCAGGAAGCTCTCACTCGGCGCGAGCGGGGTACGCCGTTTTTCCCGCGTAGCCGCTCTCCTCCGGGGAAGAACGAAATTTCTAACAATATCACATTATATCCCTTATTATATACAAATGGATATCAGGTGTATATATATATATATATATATATGTGTCACAAATTGTTCTGATAGAGTAGTCAGGAGACTACGCAGAACTACGCAGAGACTACGCAGAGAGAAAATGCAGAACAATGGTTATTTATTGAATGATAAGGCAGAGGCAGGGTAGTACGGAGGGAGCAAGGACGAACTGGTTTCAAGTGTGTATCAAGTTCAAGTTCAAGTAATTTATTTATATAGCGCTTTTTACAACAGTACATTGTCACAAAGCAGCTTTACAGAATGAAAAGCCTTTAAACCCCCAAAGAGCAAGCCGAAGCGACAGTGGCAAGAAAAAACTCCCTTTATGTTGTTATTTAAGGAAGAAACCTTGGGAGGACCAAGACTGTACATAGCTGTCCTACACTGTTGTTGCTGCCTGGCCGCTCAAGAAGGATGAGTCCCCCACTGAGTCTTGGTCCTCCCAAGGTTTCTTCCTTAAATAACAACATAAAAGGGAGTTTTGTCTTGCCACTGTCGCTTCTGCTTGCTCTTTGGGGGTCTAAAGGCTTTTCATTCTGTAAAGCTGCTTTGTGACAATTTACTGTTGTAAAAAGCGCTATATAAATAAATTACTTGAACTTGAACTTGAACTTGAGTGCCCGGGGACCAGGATGAGGACTGACACCTGGAACGAGATCCTGGGCAGAGCACAACACCGAGCAAACGAACAAACTAATAAACAGAGGTTCAGATAGTAAGTAGAAACGCTGTAGTAAGAGAACCCTACACTGGCTATGCGTGAAGAAGGAGAATCTAAACTGGTGAGGTGGCCTTTAGCAGAAAGCACAGGATAGGGTGAAAAGGAGAGTGCAAGAACACACACAGAAGGAAGGAACAGAGATGAACGTGATATACAGTGGTGTGAAAAAGTGTTTGCCCCCTTCCTCATTTCCTGTTTTTTTGCATGTTTGTCACACTTAAGTGTTTCAGAACATCAAACCAATTTAAACAATAGTCAAGGACAACACAAGTAAACACAAAATGCAATTTGTAAATGAAGGTGTTTATTATTAAAGGAGAAAAAAAAATCCAAACCATCATGGCCCTGTGTGAAAAAGTGATTGCCCCCCTAAACCTAATAACTGGTTGGGCCACCCTTAGCAGCAACAACTACAACCAAGCATTTGTGATAACTTGCAATGAGTCTTTTACAGCGTTCTGGAGGAATTTTGGCCCACTCATCTTTGCAGAATTGTTCTAATTCAGTTACATTAGAGGGTTTTCGAGCATGAACGGCCTTTTTAAGGTCATACCTCAACATCTCAATAGGATTCAGGTCAGGACTTTGGCCAGCCACTCCAAAGTCTTCATTTTGTTTTTCTTCAGCCATTCAGTGGTGGACTTGCTAGTGTGTTTAGGATCATTGTCCTGCTGCAGAACCCAAGTTCGTTTCAGCTTGAGTTCACGAACAGATGGTCGGACATTCTCCTTCAGAATCTTTTGGTAGACAGCAGAATTCATAGTTCCATTTATCACAGCAAGTCTTCCAGGTCCTGCCGCAGCAAAACAGCCCCAGACCATCACACTACCACCGCCATATTCTACTGTTGGTATAATGTTCTTTTTCTGAAATGCAGTGTTCCTTTTACGCCAGATGTAATGGGACACACACACCTTCCAAAGAGTTCCACTTTTGTCTCATCGGTCCACAGAATGTTTTTCCAAAAGTGTTGGGGATCATCAAGATGTGTTTTGGAAAAATTGAGACGAGCTTTAATGTTCTTTTTGCTCAGCAGTGGTTTTCTTCTTGGAACTCTGCCATGCAGGCCATTTTTGTCCAGTCTTTTTCTGATGGTGGAGGCATGAACACTGACCTTAACTGAGGCAAGTGAGGCCTGCAGTTCTTTGGATGTTGTTGTGTGGTCTTTTGTGACCTCTTGGATGAGTTGTCGCTGCGCTCTTGGGGTAATTTTAGGCGGCCGGCCACTCCTGGGAAGGTTCACCACTGTTCCATGTCTTCGCCATTTGTGTATAATGGCTCTCACTGTGGTTCGCTGGATTCCCAAAGCTTTGGAAATGGCTTTATAACCCTTTCCAGATTGATAGATCTCAATTCCTTTATTTCTCAAATGTTCCTGAATTTCTTTGGCATCTCGGCATGATGTGTAGCTTTTAAGGATCTTTTGGTGGACTTCACTTTGTCAGGCAGCTCCTATTTAAGTGATGTCTTGATTCAGAACAGGTGTGGCAATAATCAGGCCTGGGTGTGGCTAGAGAAATTGAACTCAGGTGTTAAAAACCACAGTTATAGTATGTTTTAATGAGGGGGCAATCACTTTTTCACACAGGGCCATGATGGTTTGAATTTTTTTTCTCCTTTAATAATAAACACCTTCATTTACAAATTGCATTTTGTGTTTACTTGTGTTGTCCTTGACTATTGTTTAAATTGGTTTGATGTTCCGAAACACTTAAGTGTGACAAACATGCAAAAAAACAGGAAATGAGGAAGGGGGCAAACACTTTTTCACACCACTGTAGATAGAAGATCGGTGAACTGGATGGGCTGTCAAGCGGACTAGAACGGACCTGTAACAAACACAGGGAGGGGAGACAGCAAGAGGGTTAGAATACAAGGGATGAGAAAGGGTTAGTTCACCGATAGAAAGCGGGTTAGTAAATAGATCTGAAAAGTTAGTACACAGAGTGAACACAGATGTATGGACACACACAGGTGGTGATGCGCCAGCGGAGCGGGCTAGGGTGAGCGCAAACTCCGCCCCAGCCAGCCGAAGACGATCCACCTGTGAGGACAAACAATAAATAATACTGCTCCCGGGACACTGAAAGTAAGGGACAGGGGAAATGGAGGAAACAGAAGGAGATGAACTCAAAATAACTCTGGGAGCAACAACAAATGCCCACAGACGTTCACTCATGCACACAAACACATGCTACGCTAAACACGGAAATGAGTACACGGAAGCTAACGCTAAGCCAAACAAACGCGCACTTACCCAGACGGTATACAGCACAAACAGAAGCGGACAGAGACAGGTCAGAGTATAACAGCAAAAACGCTCGGTATGTTTAGTCGAAACCAGGGACAATACTTTGCGCCATCCAGCCTGAAAGCAGAGTTTAAATACAGATAACCGACCCATCAGAGTAATCAGCTGCACCTGGTGACGAAGCGAAAGCGAAACTAGAAGGCGGGGCTGAGAGAGCGCGCTGGAGAGACAGAGACAGACAGCCTATTTCTTACAATATATATATATAATGTATATAGGTTATATACCTATATACATTTTCAAAAAATCAATTTAAATTGTGATTTTCTGTTTTTATATAAATATGTACAACAAAATGCATGGTTATATATACGTGTATATATATATATATATATATATATATATATATATATATATATATATATATATATATATATATATACAGTATATAAAACCATACATTCTGGTATTAACTTGTTAGGGGGTTCCCAAGGACAGAGCTGGGTGGATTCCTGGCGTTAGTGATCCAGTTTTGGCGATGAGCACAAACTGGTGTGTGACTGGACTGGATGGTGACTCGGGTAGATGACAATGAATAGATGGATGTTAATCAGTGGAATTAGGGGAACAGAAGAAGAAAGAGGAATAAATAAGATAGAGGGAAAAAATTGGGTCGGAAGCTTAAAGCGTAGTATAGCGGAAATTAGCTTGGAGGAGGAAAGTGAAGGATTGTATGCAAAAAGAGTGTGAGAGATGAGTATAAAATAATCCTAAAATTTGATAAATAAAAGGTAAATTTAGCAAAAATACTTAGAGACGGTAATCTGTTGGTTATTCTTAAAATATTTGTAAAAAGAATGTAAAAGAGAAGAAAGTTGTTGGAGAAAACAAACTAACAAAAGGAGTGATCACGAGAATCCCAACAGATAAAGAAAAAAAAAAGTATTAGTGATGTAAAAGTCAATAAAATAACAAAATGATCAATAAAACATCAATGGACAAATAGTGAACAGTAGAGCAATCATTTTATGAAGTTATTAAAATAGGATATTTGAGTTTTCCGTTTAGGCCCCAGTTACAAATATCAAAGGTATCGTCATGTAGCAGCAGTATGTAGAGGACAACAAAGATGTCCAAAGTGTGGAGCAAACCATAAATATGAAGAGTGTGGTGAAAACAAGCAAGAAAAATATTGTAACTATGGAGGTCAGCATAGGGTGACATATGGGGGATGTGTAATAAGAAAGAAGTCAGTGGAAATACAACAGGTTGAAAGCTGTCAACATCAACAGCTACATTGAATCACTTAAGAGTACAAGGGCAGAAAGTAAGAGCAACAGACATAAGCAATACATCCAAAGCAGATGGAAATGGAAAAAAACTTAAGTACTAATCTCTGAACATGCAGACCCAGGTTCGAACCGGTTGATCTAAATTATTCAAATTGTTTTTCCACTATATTCAATTGCTGTGTATTTTATTCCCCCTCTCTCAAGGTTTTCAGGTGCTGAGTGGGAAGTCCACCTTTGAGTGGAGAAACAGCGATCATGTCCTTCTCTTATGTTGTGGAGCCTGAATAACGCAGTTAATTCCCTTGTATATTCCCTCAGCATTACTTCTCTGGGCCAGGGACTATTCCGCCCCTAATGATGTGGTTCCACGTTTGAGTCTGTAATTCACAGTTTTTTTGTCTTTGATTTTGCATTTAAATAAATAATAATATTGTGTCCTCTGCTCTCAACTCTTTTGTATAATAATTACCGGAGTCATTGACAGTACTGCCACGTTAAAAGACATACTGTGCTAAAAGACATGCCGTGCTAAAATTTAATTGCTGAAAAACAAACACCTATCATTTGACTGCGTAAATACGTTTTATTTTTTTAAGTTTTCATTCTCATAAAATAACATATCGACAGGTATTCTGAATAAAACCCCAGCTACTTATATACATTTACATTTACTCTTTAGTATAAGTAATAAGTACATTAGACTTACAAATGAGAACATCACAAGTCAGAAGTCAGAGAAAACCAACTATACTGTAATTTCATCAAACCTGATTGTTATTCGAAGCTGCGCCCCCCCCCCCCTTTTTTTTTTTTTTTTTTTTTTTTTTTTTTTTTTTTTTACAACAGGTATTTGTTAAAGAGATGCGTCTTCAGTAGTTTCTTAAAACAGCTTAGTGATTCTGGCTTACGGACAGAGTTGGGAAGAACGTTCCACCATTTTGCAGTGGTGAACGCCACGGAGTGAGAATTAGCTCCTCGGTGAGGTGAAATCGCCAATCGGCAATCATCACTGGAACGAAGTGAACGAGTCGGACTGTATTTTGAAAATATAGAGCTAAGGTAGGAGCGGGAAAATCCAGAAATGTTTCTGTAGGCCAGAGTCTGTGACTTGTACTGAATGCGAGCAGCTACAGGGAGCCAATGGAGAGAAATGAGTAGTGAGTGACATGAGTTCGCTTGGGCTCATTAAACACAAGTCGGACTGCAGAGTTTTGAATTAGTTGAAGAGGTCTGATTGTGGAAGCTGGGATACCAGCAAGTAGCGCATGACAATTATCAAGCCGGGATAGGACTAGGGCTTGAACAAGCAGTTGGGTAGCATGTTCAGTCAAAAAGGGTCTGATCTTCCTTATGTTGTAAAGAAGGAATCTACAGGAACGGGCGGTTTTGATCACATGATCAGAGAGTTTAAGTTGGGAGTCCATTGTGAAACCAAGGTTCCGGACCGAATCGGTTGGGGAGATTGTGGAGCCATCAATTTGGAAGGTCAGGTCGTGATGAAGTGAGGCTTTAGCTGGGATAATGAGAAGCTCAGTTTTTTCGAAATTTAATTTGAGATGACGGCGGCACGATGGCTTAGTGGTTAGCCTCTCCTCGCCTCTCAGCGCTAGGGATTCCCGGTTCGAATCCCCATCTGGGTGGAGTTTCCATGTTCTCCCCGTGTCTGCATGGGTTTCCTCCGGGTTCTCCGGTTTCCTCCCACAGTCCAAAAACATGGATCAAGTCAATTGAATTCTCAAAAATTCCCCATATAGAGTGTTTCTGTGTGAGTGAGTGTGTGCCCAGCGATGGATTGGCGCCCTGCCCTGGGTGTATCTGCCCAGCGCCCGAGACGCTCTCCCCTGGATGGGCATGGGGAACCCCACCGCGACCCTAATAGAGGATAAAGCGGGAGATAATGAATGAATGAATAATTTGAAATGACGGGCCTTCATCCAAACAGATATGTCGGTGAAGCAGGCAGATAACCGATTTGAGATGGTGGTGTCGTCAGGGGCAAAAGACAGATGAAGCTGAGTGTTATCAGCATAGCAGTGGTAAGAGAAACCATGCGCCTGGATGACTGTGCTCAGTGATGTCATGTATAGTGACATCACTGAGCACAGTCATCAGCATAGCAGTGGTAAGAGAAACCATGCGCCTGGATGACTGTGCTCAGTGATGTCATGTATAGTGAGAAGAGGAGAGGACCAAGTACAGAGCCCTGAGGCACACACATCTAAAACCGGACTGATTGGGATCAAGGAGATTATTCTGATTAAGAAATTTGGAGACCTGTGTGGATACCACCCGTTCAAGTGTTTTAGACAGGAAAGGTAAAAGACAAAACTGGTCTGTAGTTATATATATTCTTGTTCTCTAATATGTTCACTGTTACCTGACATTACTTTCTAATGTCAATAGCAAGAAATATCTAACCATATATTTTATTATTACATTTTTTTCCCCAATTGGTTTGGTGCATTTCTCTGATCAGAATTAGAATTAGAATGAGGAGTGTTTAAAGCAGTAGTTGTAACCAATGATAAGTCACTCCTCCACTCAAAGCTTAATCCCAAAAACTCTCAAATTGGCAAGCATATATGAACCAACCAGAACATAGTGTGCGTGGAGTAAGGGAAAGGGGACAAACTAGGGGAAGAGGAATTAGAGGCCAAGTACATAGGCAGATTTCTTATGAAATTAGGGCTACTATTGGGACCATGTAGTCAATCATGGCCTCACAGTGGATGAGGTTGGGTGAAGGTTATAGCCAACATTTAGTCTGAAAAATCCCCTCAGCTCTAAACAATGTGCACTGCATGGAGATTATAGTGAGACAAGAACTTGTCACTTTTTACGTTTAGACTTACAGCTTTATTGCAGCACAGATTTACTTATATCATAGTGTAGTGTTACAGTAAAGATTCACCATGTTGACAGTATGGTCCTGTACTGCAGCATTTTACAAGTGGTAAGCACTGTTGTTGTACACTACCGTACAAAACTACAGTATTACAGGTTCAAGTAATACAGCTCGTGTTAATTGTGCATATAATATTATTCTGCACCACATAGGATTGCAATACACCCAAGCAGAGATGGAAAAGTGTCCATTTTACTCTGCAACAAGAGGAAGGCATTAGAGCAATACTGATCGCAAAAAAATGCCCCAAGGTTGAGAGATATGCAGAGTACTGATATAAAGGATGACAATATATTTGGGAATACTGATTTGACATGATCACTTATTGGAGGTTTTTCTTAAATGGCCCTCCAGTAAGGAGCGGTGTCCTTGGACTAAGTTAAGAGCAATTACTTCAGCTCAGGAGGAAATTGTGGTAAGCACATTTTATTTGTCTATACATATGTCATTGTCTATACAGTGCTGAGGAGAAATGAAATGCACATGAAAAATTGTACCCATTTGATCGTAACAGTGACAGAGTGAAGGCGATCCATCACCAGTATGTACAGGTAAATCATTTGTGTTCTATTCATAGTATAAGTCTGCACAGTGTTGTAAACTTACTTTGTGTAGTGCCATATAGTACACTTACATGGCAGTTCATACTGTACAATATTCATTCATTATCTCCCGCTTTATCCTCTACTAGGGTCGCGGTGGGGTTCCCCATGCCCATCCAGGGGAGAACATCTCGGGCGCCGGGCAGATAGACCCAGGACAGGGCGCCAATCCATCGCTGGGCACACACTCACTCAGACAGACACACTCTATATGGGGCAATTTTTGAGAATTCAATTAACTTGATCCATGTTTTTGGACTGTGGGAGGAAACCGGAGAACCCGGAGGAAACCCACACAGACACGGGGAGAACATGGAAACTCCACCCAGATGGGGATTCGAACCGGGAATCCCTAGCGCTGACAGGCGAACGTGCTAACCACTAAGCCACCGTGCCGCCTACTGTACAATATGTTGTCCAAAATGCAAAAAGTTGTTATAGTTTTTCTTTCTCTCTCTCTTCTAGTATAAAGCATGTACTGCAGCTGAAGGCCAGGGAACTGCTGCACACATTCATATATGTTGATGAGACATATTTCAGTCTGTCAAAAGGTGGAAATAATTGCATTGGACAGAGAGCAACCATTGATGTAACAAGTCAACAGGGAGTGAATATTACAATAATTATTCCCTACCCATATACCCCTTCTTGGTCCATACAACACACAAATTTGCTGACTTTTTTAGACACTCTTTACAAGGACATGATCTGTAAGAATGAAAGGGGTCTAATTGGAGACCACCTGAACAAGTTTGTTGTAATATGGGATAATGTGTGTTTTCACCACTCAGATTTGGTCAGACCGTGGTTTGTAGCACATGAAAGGATTATCTCCCTCCTTACTCCCCATTCTTTAATCCAGTAGTGGAGTTTTTCTTTGCAGATGATGACATCACAGCAGAGTCCTGCAGAGGGTGGATTGGCCACTTGAAAGGATACTTTCCTTGCTGCATTGCCATATTTGTTGTCATGTCGATGCAAATACGTAGCCAGACAAAAAGAAAAATACATATTGAGTGTCTTGTACTCATTGACCTCACTAAATACAGTAATGTGTTACTACACAAACAGTTATCCTAATAATGTACAGTGCTGTCTTGAGCATTTAATGTAGTGTCACAATAATAAGACAGAAACAAAGCTATGGAGTTTCTTTGAAAAAAAACCTTCTCCCCTGGATGGGAACCCCAATATAGGATAAAGCGGAAGATAATGAATGAATATATATTTATATATATATATATATATATATATATATATATATATATATATATATATATATTTTTTTTTTTTTTTTTTTCTCTTTCCTAGAGCAGCTGTGTCTCTTTATTTCTGTTGTTAATCTGCAAGGAAATATTGTTACGATCTGCCGATGCCACGGCATGAAAGGAAAGGAGTCCTGAAGATGTTTCCAAAAGTAGTCTTTAATGCAGAAGAAACTGGGTAAAAACAGCCACAGATCAACACGAGATGAACAAAGAAATCTGACGTAAAGAGGGTTCTGGAGACGAGGATGCAGAACAATTATCTTTTATTGGTACGCAAGGCAGAGGTAGGGTGGTGCAGGAGGAGAGTTGGTCGAGGGAGGTGTTGCCAACTGGACCCAGGCCGGGGTGTGGAACCTGGACAGAGGACTGGGCAGAGCACAACACACGAGCGAAAAGAACAACCAAACAAAACAAGGCACACACTAATACTAACGCTGTAGTAAGAGAACCCTACACTGGCTATGCGTGAGAAGAAATAGAAAGAGCTAGTGAGTGTGTCTAGGATAGACAAAATAACAAACCCTATGATAGGAAGAACAGGCGTGTCCAAGGGAGTGATCCACAGCAACCTGAAGGAAGACAGAGTGTAGAAAGTGCACACAGAGGTATGGTGAACTACACGGGACGACTGCAGGCCAGGACCTAGATTGAGATCAACGAGGGATGGGAGGACAATCAAGGTATTAGTATACGAGGAAGGAAATAACGTTAGTTCACCAAAACAGAGCGTATTAGTAAAAAGATGGGAACCGTTAGTAAGTAGAGTGAACGATGAGACACGGACGCCCTCAGGTGGTGGCGCGCCAGCGGAGCAGGCTAGGGCGAGCGCGAACTCCGCCCCACCCGGCCGAAGCCGAACCACCTGAGCGGACGGACAGAGATCGCTCCCGGGACGCAGGACACTAAGGACAGGGTGAACACTGAAAACAGAAAGAGGATTAGACAGACACCAGGGAGCGATCACAGATAAACACAGACGTTCACTCATACAACGATAAATCCTGATCTATACACGGAGGTGAGAACGCAGATGCTAACACACAGCTAAACATAAACAGACACGCACTCACCGAGACCAGACGCACCACGAGACACAAAGCAGACAGGATAGCAGTCAAAAAATCGCTCGGCATGTATGATAATTCAGGGACAATACTTCGCGATTCGTCCCGTGCGAAGACAGAGCTTAAATAAGAGAAACGACCCATCAAACAAATTAGCCTCACCTGGTGCCGGAGCGAAAGCGGAACTAGAAGGCGGGGCTAAGGGAGCGAGTGGCAGAGCGTGCAGGAGAGACAGACGCAGACACAGGATTTCTCACACAGACAAAAACCACTTTTAATTTAATGTAACACTTTTTACACTTCCAGTGGTCTTCTGTTCTACATTTTGTGCAGGTGTACTTTTTGCAGACTTTGCAGACTAAATTAGGTGTGTAAAAAAATTATTTTCAGAAAACCTGTTATTGCATCATGCACTTAGCAATTTTATACCTAGCATTCTACCTGTCAGGCTGGTGGGTGGATGAGCCTGTGGGTAGTTATGCATATCAATAGCTGCCTGATGACCCCTAAGGGTTACACAAATTAGGGGCTGTTGTCATCATGATTTAAAACTTCCAGGAATCTTAGTATTACGTGATCAAAGCAGAATCTTAATACTATATATACATGTACACACACACAGTGTATCACAGATATTTAATATATCTTTAAATAACTCAATAAACAGCCATTAAAGTCTAAACCACTGGCAACAAAGCTGAGTACACCCCTAAGTGAAAATTCCTGAAGTTTCAATATTTTGTGTAGCCACCGTTATTTTCCAGAACTGCTTTAACTCTGCTTGTCACGGAGTTGAACAGAGCTTCACAGTTTGCCACTGGAATGTTCTCCATGATGACATCACAGAGCTGGTGTATATTCAAGAATTTGCGCTCCTCCACCTTCCGCTTGAGGATGCCCCGAAGATGGTTTAGGTCTGGAGACATACTTTAACCTCAGCCTCTTTAAAAAAACAGGTCATTTAGAGTTTTTTTGGGGGGTCATTATCATGCTGGACCAGTGCCCTAAGACCCAGTAAAATACTGAAGCAGTTTCAGTATTTCACAGTACATACTGGAGTTCATGTGTGTAAAAAAGTACAGGGCAGACTGCATCTGCTGGGGAGATTAATGAGATTTGGGGTATTATAACGTGCTATAATTATAACATGCTATAATAAATAAATAAATAAATAAATAAATAATAAATAGTATAAAGCTGATAAAAACAATAACAATATGCAAATCAAATTTTTATGAGATGAGATGATCCTTTATTGTTCCAACAGTAGGGGAAATTCACATTTCTCAGCAGCAAAAGAAACAGTAATTGGGAAAGTCTACATCTAATGTGTCTATTACAAGAAGTACTTTAAAAAGAAAAAAATATGTAATAGAAATTGAGATCTGTATATACAAAAAAAAACGCCCGTTCTTGTAGATTCCTTCTTTACAACATAAGGAAGATCAGACCCTTTTTGACTGAACATGCTACCCAACTGCTTGTTCAAGCCCTAGTCTTATCCCGGCTTGATTATTGTAATGCGCTACTTGCCGGTATCCCAGCTTCCACAATCAGACCTCTTCAACTAATTCAAAACTCTGCAGCCCGACTTGGGTTTAACAAGCCCAAGCGAACTCATGTCACTTCATTACTTATTTCCCTCCATTGGCTTCCTGTAGCTGCTCGCATTCAGTACAAGTCACTGACTCTGGCATACAGAACCATTTCTGGATCTTCCCCCTCCTACCTTCACTCTATCTTTTCAAAATACACTCCGACTCGTTCACTTCGCTCCACCTCACCGAGGAGCTAATTCTCACTCTGTGGCGTTCACCACTGCAAAATGGTGGAACGATCTTCCCAACTCTGTCCGTAAGGCAGAATCACTAAACAGTTTTAAGAAACTACTTAAGACGCATCTCTTTAACAAATACCTGTTGTAAAAAAAAAAAAAAAAAAAAAAAAAAAAAAAAAAAAAAGGGGGGGGGGGGGGGGGGCGCAGCTTCGAATAACAATCAGGTTTGATGAATTTACAGTATAGTTGGTTTTCTCTATGGCTTCTGACTTGTGGTGTTCTCATTTGTAAGTCGCTTTGGCTAAATGACTAAATGTAAATAGAATAAAAAAACTACTTAATTTTGTACATGGCATATAATACAAAGTGGAGACAATATGAAAAACATATTGGACAGTAATAAAGTATAAAGTATTGCACATATGATTAAAAATTAAATTAAGTGGTAATTGCTGAAAAAACAACAACCAGTGCCGCAAAAGTCTCGTACATGGGGTGGGATTCATTGTCCATAAGAGTTGCTTGTTTAGCATCCTCTTGTCTCCAATCACCTGCACCTCTCTCATGAGTTTGTCCAGTCTGTTCCTGTCTGTATTTGTGATGCTGCTTGTGATTTGTGATGTATTTGTGATGCATAAAATCCACTCCATAAAAGTGGATGCCACCACTGTGTCGAAAAATGTCCTAAGAAGTGGTCTCTGCACCCCAAACGACCTCAGCAGATACAGTCTGCTTTGTACTTTTTTATAAAGTGCAGATGTAGTGATGTAGTTTTATACTTTGCATTACAATTGAAAGCTTGGTGAAAAAACTGTCATGAGACTTTGTTGTGTAATATCATTCAGTCACTGTGAGGCAAAGGAAAACAGAACTGAAATTGTTAACTAGGACATTTTATTAAATGTCAATGTCCTTACATGTGAGGGGTTATTTACATTCTATATTACTAGGGTGACCAGATTCCAATTCACCAGATGTGAGGCAAAGACTAAATTTGTGTGGGACACCAATGCATCAAGGCAGTCTAAAATAACTTAATAAAAGAAACATCTCTATTCTGCCCCTTTAGCACATTACAAATAAAATGCATTTTTCTCTAGCTTGCTTGTAATGTGGTGGTGTATGGTAGCAGCTAACTCATGGTTATCTTCATAAAAGTCAAGGATCTTGCTTTTCAAACCCAGCTCTGGTGTCAAGTATCTTAAAGACAGTGGGAAGGGTTTTGTTGTTTTTGTGCCATGATTAGATGCATCTAAAGCCACTGAAAAAAATGTGTGTGGCCTTTTTATTTTTTTTTTATTACTTTTGAGTTCTTGAACAACAGGCATTTTTAATTCTCTTAAACAGCTCTCCACAGAGGCAGGTGCAAGCACATCTGTAACTATGGATGCTGTACAACCATGACATTTTCTTTGCAATCTCAGAGTCTGGAAACATGGTCGATGTTAGCTTATTTACAGTCTTCTGACCTGTAACATGTTTTTTGTGAGTCTCGCATTGTCTTTGTCGTTTCACGTCGTATTCAGCTCCGTGTGAAACGGAAAAAATAACTCAGACAAACGTCACACAAAACTTTATCAGACTCGCCTTGCATTGGTTTCACCCAGGGGTAGATGGTTTTCCAGAGTTTGTTGCACAAAGTCTCTCTCTCTCTCTCTCTCTCTCTATATATATATATATATATATATTTACAGTATATATATATATATATATATATATATATATATATATATATCTATAAAAATGTTACGGTCGGTCATCGACCGGGCGAGGCGGACTCGCTACTACCTAGAGATAGGAACTGGAACAGAGATCAGGATCAAAACCGGGTTTATTTCCAACACACAGGGGTAGACAGTACTTAGGGAGCACAGACACAACGTAGGCAACACGAGGCAGTGAATGATGACATGGCGACGCGGTGTATGAATCAGCCTGATGTCAGACGGTGTCGTGTTCCAATCCGGAGTGAACAGAAGTGAAGGGGACTTGCGTTGTGGAGAGGGCAGACGATGAACTGCACAGACAAACAGAGACACAATGAGACAGGGTGCTGTCGGGAGCTGGTAGAGTCAGGGCTTAGCACAGGCGTGGCACAAGACTAACTGGTGGTGAGGGAAGGGAGCAGGGCTTAAATAACGAAACGTGATCAATCCCAGGTGCGCATAATTACAGGGGCGTGAACACACAGACCAACCCACACCACGTGACCAAAACAAACATGACACATATATATATATATATATATATATATATATATATATATATATATATATATATATATATATATATATATATTTACACAATCCCCCTATATATCACCCTTTATAACCTTATATTTAAACCATTTTAAAATGCACTAACCAATAAACAAACCAATAACTAAACAGTTAAATAGTATTATGGAACTATTTAAATAAGTATTTATAAATGTGAGAGAAGACTCTTCTATTTGATCCCAGATATGTTCTCCTGGATACAGTGGACTGTTCAGAACTGCAGGCCAGTTTATTTCACTTTAAACTCACTTATCTGTGTCTTTATGGACCTACATGTTTTGCACTTGTGCACAGTCATGTTGGAACAGGTAAGGGGAACAAATTTAACATATGTGTTGTTTATAATACATGAAACATCTCCAAAGTGTTTTATAGAAAAAAGAAATTGCTTGATGTTGAATTAAAAGCTCCAAAATGCAATGGGTCCACCAGATCCAGCAGGATGTCCTGTATAACAATAAAGATCTTACAAGGGATAAGAAATGTAAGAAATGCAGCAGAAATGCGCAAAAACATAAAAAACATGATAAATGCAGCTAAAAAAGAAATGCAGCATATAGGTGGGAAAAAGGTGAAAAACACACCAAAAACATAAACATTTTTCACATTTTTGCTTAAATTGAAAAATACACCAAAAGTGAAAAACAAGAGAAATACATCAAAAAGAAAATGCACCTGAGAAATGCACCACAAACATGAAAAAACATGAGAAATCTACCAAAATCATAAAATAACACCAAAAAATGTGAAAAATGTTCTACCACAAATCCTCTCATTTTTTTTTTTTTTTTTTTTTTTTTTTTTTTTTTTACTTTTGTGGTGCATTTCTGAAGCATTTTTCATATTCATATTTTTGTGCATATTTCATGTTTTGTGTGTTCATGAGAGTGTATTTCTCTTATGTGGTGGGTCACATATGTGGTGCGCATTCTTATGTGAATGCGGTCATTCACGGCTTCTGGTTGGGACGTGTAATGATGTTCTTGGAGACAGTCACGTCGTCTGTACACTTGCTGTTGTAGCAGGTCACCGACGACGTGTACTCCTCCAGGTCGATAGTGTCGCCGTGGGTTGCAGCCTCCCTAAACATGTTCCAGTCCGTACACTCAAAGCAGTCCTAAAGTGCAGAGATGGCTTCTGCATGCCAGGTTCTCACCTGCTTTAAAACCGGTTTTGAGCATCTGATGACCGGTCTGTATGCTGGAATTAGCATAACAGAGATGTGATCTGAATATCCGAGGTGGGGACGGGGCTCAGCCCTGTACACGCTGGGGATGTTCGTATAAACAACGTTCCTCTTGTAGCAAAGTTCACATGGTGGAATTTAGGCAGAACTGTCTTGAGACTGTCACATGGTTGAAATCTCCAGCAACAATAAAGTCCATCGGGGTGTGTATTTTGAAGTCCGCCGATAGCGCTGTACAGTTCACAGGGTGCGTCTTTAGCGTTAGCGGCGGGTGGGATGTAAACACTGATGATCAGTACTGTAGTGAATTCTCGCAGTAAATACAAAAATCTGCATCGGACGATCATAAACTCCACTAACGGTGAGCAGTAGCTGGAGATTGGTACAGAGTTCTTACACCATTTTGTGTTGATGTAAACACACAGTCCGCCACCACGAGTCTTACCGCACAGGGTTGAGTTTCTGTTGGCTCGAAACGCTGTTAGTCCGTCTAGTTGAATGGAGGCGTCAGAAACTCGCCTCCGTGTCGCTCAGCCATGTCTCTGTGAAAATAACGACGCAGCAGTCTCTGGATTCTCGTCGTGTAGTTCTCTTGAACACCACTTGCGGTGCCCCCATCTTCGGCTGTTGGCTGCAGATGAGGTCGTGCTCTAGGGGCCTGGTTTCCGTAGCAGACCGAGGCTGCATAGCGTGTCTCGTAGCTCATCTCGTAGTGTTTTTTCGGGTTGGTTGCGGTGAATTAACAGGGAATTTCGGTCATAAACACAGAAACCTGTTGTTCCTATGTCCATATAAAACATATACTGACTAAAAACTACTGAAAACTTCTTGGATATTGCTCCAGGGGTGCTGTATCAACCGTGTGTTCTGACCTCAACCGAGTTGGGATACTTGTATGTCGCTTTGTATAAAAGCATCTGCTAAATGAGCAAATGTAAATGTTTTGTACATATATATGTCTGCAATTAATTATATTTATAATAATACATTTTATTTCATAGGCACCTTTCTGAAACCCAAGGACACCTTACAGTTTTACAATAGGTATTAAAAGATTAAATTATGACAGCATTAAAACAAGTAAAGACAACAGAAGAAGACAGAATAAAACAATCAAAGGGCATATGCAATTTTAAAAAGATGGGTTTTTAGTGAGGACATGAATAGTGACGGTGAGTCTATGTTCCGAATGTGTGGTGGTAGAGAATTCCAGAGATGGGGGACTGAATGGCTAAAGGCACTACCCCCCATGGTGGAGAGACGAGCAACGGGGACAGTCAGGTGGATAGAAGAGGAGGATCTGAGAGAGTGGGAGGGAGTAGCGATATTAATGAGGTCTGAGAGATATGGAGGAGAGAGATTGTGAATAGCCTTAAAAGGGAGCATCAGGATTTTGTAGTCAATGTGGTATTTTATAGGAAGCCAGTGAAGCTGTTGCAGGACAGGGAAGATATGGTGAGTAAAAGGGGTTCTTGTGATGATGCGGGCAGCTGAATTCTGGACCAGTTGAAGCTTATGAAGGGATCTTTGGGGAAGACCAGATAGAAGAGAATTACAATAATCGAGACGGGATGTCACCAGGCTATGGACAAGGATGGCTGTGGTGTGAGGGGTGAGGGAGGGCCGGAGGCGGTTGATATTTCGGAGATGAAAGTAAGCAGAGCGAGTGATGTTGTTAATGTGTGATTATGTTAGAGTACTGTCGAGGATGACACCCAGACTCTTGACCTGTACAGAGGGTGCAACAGAGGAGTTGTCAATGTTTATAGAGAAACTGTCAATTTTGGATAGTGATGATTTAGTACCAGTAAGGAGAACCTCAGTTTTATCTCCATTCAATTTAAGTGAGTTACACGTGAACCAGTGTTTGATTTCTGCCAGGCAGTCAGTAAGGTTAGAGGGTGGGAAGGTAAAGGTGGGTTTTGAAGCAATATAGAGCTGGGTGTCACCCGCGTAGCAGTGAAAATTTATGCCATATTTACGGAAAATATTGCCGAGGGGAAGAAGATAAATAATAAAGAAGAGGGGTCCCAGGACAGAACCCTGGGAGACCCCTGAAGTAACAGGAAAAGATTGAGAGGTGAGATTTTTAATCTGAATGAACTGAGTACAGCAGGAAAGGTATGACTTGATCCAGTATAATGGAGTCTGGGTGATACCAATGGAAGATAGTCTATTGAGGAGTGTAGTGTGACAAATGGTATCGAATGCTGCACTCAGATCGAGGAGAATGAGAATGGAAAGTAAACCAGAATCAGCTGCCCGGAAAAGGTCATTAGTAATTTTGAGAAGGGCAGCTTCTGTGCTATGGAGGGGACAAAAACCAGATTGGAACTGTTCATACAGATTATTATATGATAGGTAAGAATGGAGTTGGGTTGCTACTATTTTTTCAAGAACTTTAGAGATAAATGGTAAATTAGAAATAGGGCGCAGGTTATTAAAATTGGAGGGATCAGAACTATATTTTTTAAGGATTAAGGTTATTGCAGCAGTTTTAAGAGCAGCAGGAACAGTTCCAGATGAAAGAGAGGAGTGAATGATGGCAGAAATAATAGGGACCAAAGAAGGGAGACAAGCTTTAACCAGGGGTGTGGGAAGTGGATCAAGTTGACATGTAGATGGTTTAGCCTGACAAATGACGTTGGAGATTTCTAAAATGGTGGGGAGCTGAAAGGAGGAAAAAGATTTCACGGGTGGGGAGAGTTCGAATTTGAAACCAGAAGAGGGACAGGAGTTGAGTTGAGTGTGAATCTTTTGGATTTTTTCATGGAAGAAGGTCATGAGGGAGTTACAAAAAACAGTAGAGCAAAGGTGAGATGGTATGGAATCAGGGGCTTGGTTAATATTATTGTATAGTGAGAACAGTGACCTTCATTAGAACAGATTAAACCATTGTAGTATTTTGATTTGGATTGAGAAATACAGTCCTTATACTTAAGCATATGGGTGTAATAAATGTCTTTGTGAACAGCTAAACCAGTTTTACAATGTAATCGTTCAAGTTGCCGACCTTTAGATTTCATAAAGCAGAGTTCAGGAGTATACCAGGGTGCAGACTGAGAGAAACAGACCTGGTTTTGAGCGGTGCAAGGTAATTAAGTATATTGTGAAGTCCAGTGTTGTAGTGAGAGACCAGTTCTTCAGGTGTGGTTAATGAATTAAAGTCAATAAAATAATTGATATTCTAAGAAAAACAGTCTAACTTGATGGTCTTAATGTTTCGGAAGGAGATGAGACGAGGTAGTTTCGTGGAAAGAAGGGTTAGTTTAACACTGAAGGAAAGAAGGAGATGGTCAGTAATAGGGAGTTCCTTTGTCTTGTGGTCAGAAGGTGAGACACCAGAGCAGCAGATAAGATCTAAGATCTGGCCCTTAGAATGAGTAGGGACATTACTAAATTGCTGGAGACCAAAACTCTCCAGACAAGATTTAAAGTCCTTAGTGAGAGAGTTGTTGACATTATCCATGTGAATATTAAAATCTCCCAACACTATATTGTTTGGTGAAATAGTAAACAAATGAGTAAGTAAAGTGGCAAAATCATTGATGAAGTCACTGTTGGGTTTTGGAGGGCGGTAAACAGTCGTGATAATGGTCAGAGTGGGTCCAGACAGCTGACACACTGTCGATTCGAATGAGGAGAATACAGGCGCAGGCACCGACGAGACTTTCAACTTCTCTCGATGGATCACAGCGAGACCTCCTCCCCGGCTTGTACCACGTGGTTCACATATGTAAACAAACCCCGGCGGCGTGGATTCGTTGAGTTGTGTGAAGTCATTGGGTTGTTGCCAAGTGTGAGGAGATCTTGAATGAGATGTCCTTTGCTCGTGAGTGAGCGGATGTTCAGCAGACCGAAGTTGATAGCGGAGTGGTCACACTTGGTGAAAGTGCTAGCCGACCTGGCTAAGGGGGCTAGTACGTTGTGGTCCACGACTCGCCCGGTGTTACGTGGAAGACGGCATGAAGCGGACCAGATGGATTTTATTGATTTGGATGTGTCTTCACGGAAATTCCGGAGAGACCCATGGTGGATATATCTCCGGCGAGGCAGGAGAGCTAAATCCGAGTGGAGGAGTAGTGAAGCCGGGAGAGAAGCAGACAGGCTAGGACGCAGCCGAAGGAGCTCAGCAGCGGAGTACTGGAGCAAACCCGCCACAGGTTGGTGAATAAAAGTCAAAAGAGACCAGAGCAACAACAACCAGAAATGTATCCTGCCCATTGACATTTGCGCGGTTGGTTCAGCAAACGGAGTAGAACAGGGAGATGGGAGATAATCCAGTAGTTAGAGATTGTACTCACAGATGACCCCGTCTTTTTAGATGAAAACAATTACAAAGTCCATCACACAAAGTCTATCATATCAATCCGGGAAGCCCAGAGACAGAGTAGCATTAACAGATTTAAAAATATTATTTATCAGGCGTATATACCAGCGAGCAGCGGCAGCAAGTTGCGCCAGCGTGCACTCGTCTCAACCTGATCTTTATAAGTAAGTCTTGAAATTTAAACCTTCTTAAGAAAGGTTGTGATAATGTTTGCATTGTTTCTTGTAAATATTTTGCTCATGGAGTTAGTTGATTTCAGTTGATTTTTTCTCTGTTTCTCTATTTATTGCATTCTGTAATGCATAATATGCATATGTATGTAATGCATATTTTCTTTCCTTATTAAGTGTATGTGAGGGGACATAGGAATGAGGGAGGATAGCAGATGAGAGAAAAGCATGAGAGACAGGTAATTAGAATTCCTGTGATTGAGAGCGGTAATGAGTTTCATCAATGAAATCCTCAGAATGACATGCAGAAGTAGCAGGTGCGACCATGACCAAGGGAACAGGTGTGACAGTACCCTCCACAGTACCCACCCCTAGGGGGTGGTTGGAGGAAGAAGACTTACCTTGATGACGCAGACTACCCCTGCCATGCGGCTCAGGCTTTTTTTTTTTTTTTTTTTTGGAATATTTTATTTACATTTTTTTAAGGGAACAATACACACACTAGGGATACAGTTGCGATAAATAAACATTCACACACCCATTAAACTTATGGACATGAATAGCAATAGTATATTATTACAGTACATGTTAGCAGGGCAAAACTGGTATCAAATTAAACCACCTCCAAGTACTTCAAAACATGACCCCAAACCTTTTGGAAGCGTCTTTGTGATTTAGATTCACTGCAGCAAAGCTGATCCATTTCAATGACAAGTAACATTTCGTTAATCCAACTATTGAAGCAAGACTTATCTGCTGATTTCCATTTTAAAAGTATAACTTTTTTGGCTGCAACCATTCCTGCCTGTAGAGCTTGGCTTTGAGGAGACGATAAAGAGACAACTCCATCAAAGTATCCAAATATAGACAATTTGTAGTCTGGTGGAATACAGGCTCCCAGGGCCTCCGATAGCCTATTAAAAATATGCACCTAGTAATCATGTAACTTCCTATAGGCCTATATCATGTGAAATAGAGTACCTTCAGCAATATGGCATCTATCACACATTGGGGAGACTGAAGAGTAAATTTTGTTCAGCCTAGTTTTGGAAAAATAAAATCTATGTAACACTTTAAATTGAATAAGTCTATATCTAGAATTAATTGAACAATGATGGATTATTGACCAAGCTCTCCTCCCACATGTCCACTGATATTGCAGCACCCAACTTACTTGCCCATCTCTCCCTCAGAGAATCATTGCTCTGCAGCGGAGATAAAGTCAAAACTAATCTAGATATCAAGTGTCTTGTGTCAGGGGACAATTGATGCAAGTAAAAAAATATGTGTTCTTTTGGCTTATGTCAGAAATTTTAAATTTATTATACATAATGAGAGTCCCAATATGGCCGAAAGACAAACAAAGGACCTCTGATTTTCCCGCCACTAGGAAAATACTGGACTGGGATTGGCTGATTTAAAACCTAGGGCGGTAATCTGCGATTGGCTTAATCAGTTAAGGGGCGGGAACTAGACGTAACAATATATACAGGTAACCTGGAGTGGGCTCTCTCTCTCTCACTCAGACCTGAAGAGGTACATTTACATTTACATTTAGTCATTTAGCAGACGCTTTTATCCAAAGCGACTTACAAATGAGAACACCACAAGTCAGAAGCCATGGAGAAAACCAACTATACTGTAAATTCATCAAACCTGATTGTTATTCGATGATGCTGCGCCCCCCCCCCCCCTTTTTTTTTCCCCCTACAACAGGTATTTGTTAAAGAGATGCGTCTTCAGTAGTTTCTTAAAACTGTTTAGTGATTCTGCCTTACGGACAGAGTTGGGAAGATCGTTCCACCATTTTGCAGTGGTGAACGCCACGGAGTACTTAGCACCTGAAACTGAATGGGCAGACCGCTGGCCAGCGTTATTTCCTGACGGTGTGCAGAAAGAATTCTCTTTGTTCTCAATAAACCAGTTGAGAACAGCCATCTTGCATCTGCGTTTTCTTTTGCCTTTCCAAAAATAAAAAAGATCCTAACAGATGGTAGCAGAGGATGGTTTCTGGGAAGGTGAAAGAACAAAAATAATTGACTACAGGACCTGGACTTCTGATTTCAGGCACACTCATTGCAGGCGCCAACAAAAGGTAAGCAGATTTACTGCCTAGTTTAGCTGCATTTGATATTTAGAGTAATGAGTGTGTGCTAATGCCGGAGTCCGTAATTGTTATAAATTATTGCTTTATCAGAATTCTTTCTGAACACTGGAAGGTAGATTTATTTGGTACCATTCCTGATATTAGCACCACAGTTTACGCTCGAGTGTAAAAACGTAGTTAATGAGTTATATTTAAGAGGAACGTGCGAAAGTGTGGCGAAGTTGGAGATAGGTCCCACGCCCCACATTGGGTTACAAGCGTTTGATGGATAGAACCGGGTTCTAGGCGCTTTTTAGGCTTAACTGGGTTAGTGAAACCGGGTTTCAGACCAGGAATTAGGAAATAAGGAATCTGAGCATTATTCAACGGGGTAGGCGAACAGGGTTCGTATCCAATGGTTGGAAAAATAACTGATTTTTGGTGAGAACGATTGTGAGAGGCCTGGGGTCCCATCATGCCTGATTAGCAGGGTACATTTCCAAATTGTGGCTAAATTCTAAATTCCTTCGGTGCAAATATCAGGGAAATCTTGTATGTGTGTTTGTCTTGTCTTTGTCTTGGCTTGTGTGGAACAGTAACACGTGATGGCACGCTGTTGTTTGAAATCAGTTCAGAGGTTCTATTATTCTGGTTTTACTTGTTGATTGTAACTTGTAGGTTAATTTTGTGAATTCTAGCTGGTAAGTGGCTTTAAGTGAAGTGCTTTTAAAATAAAGTGGTTTAAGTAAAATTGTTAAGTAAATTTGTAAGTTTGTGTTCTAATTGTGTGTTAGATTTGCATTTGCATTTGGTCATTTAGCAGACGCTTTTATCCAAAGCGACATACAAAGTGAGCACAGGGAGGGTTAATCACAACATCCCTGGAGCAATGAGGGTTAAGGGCCTTGCTCAAGGACCCACACTGGTAACTTCAGTGGACCTGGGATTTGAACCACCAACCTTCAGATTGATAACCCAAAACCCTAGCCACTGAGCTACCACACCCTTAGATATCCTAAATAACTTAATTAAAATGGCTGATCTAACTGCAGGACAGCTTAAGGATATTGTTTTAAGTAGGATTAAATATACAACACCTGAAAAAGATAGGGAGTGAGAATACTGTAAAATTAATCAATTGTTCCAAAACTGGGCCCTCAGGGGATTGTATCCAAGCCCTGAACAGCCTGTCCCTACACCTAACCAAAGGCTAAAAATGTTAGAGTATCAGCAAGGGGAAGTGCGTATACATAAGGATAAAATAGATATTGAAGCACGTATAAAATTATTAACCAGTAAAAAGCAACTTGGTAAAGTAGAGGATCAGTTAGCTAGAACCAAATTAGTTTTGCAACATGTGAAGGTAATAGTGGGAACAATGGGAGAACAAAGGGAGGAAGATGGCCGCCGTAGTGCAATTCAACCCTCCCCCAACCCATCCCTGGTTCAACCCATTAACATAGATACAGAAACACCCATTACTCCCACCTCAGGTATTGCTCCTCCTGCATATGAGGCAGCCAATGCTATGCTAGCAGCCTTCCACCCACTTTAACAGTTACCTGTAATGGGCTCTCTCGAGAAAGATTCAGAAGTTGGGGATGTGTTATTACAGGGTACATCAGTAGATGGCGCCAGACCCAAAGTTATGCATCCACACTCCAGTGATAGGGAAAGAATAGAGAGAAGGCATCTATTTCCATTATGTGAACAGGATCCATATTTAATGACAGTAACCAGTGGTCAAATGCGGGATACTTCCAAAGACTTAGATAATATTAAAACTGCTCTTTTACATAGTTTAGATAAACAGGAACAGGTAGAAGAAAACATTAAGGAACTGTACTGGCTAATTAAACAAAATTTAAGTTCTAATTCTGAACATGTGCAATCTAGTGGTTTGAATAGATGTGGTGTGGATACAACTGGTGTACCCAGTGTGGGTAATGTTGTTGTCAGTAGCAGTGATTCGAGTGTTAGCAATGTCCACTCCCTTCCACAGTGTGTGAGTATTACAGGGCATCATTTACAGTCAGTGGTCCATCTGTTTATGCTCAGGGTCCTCCCAAAGCTTGTGAAGCTGATCATCAGTCGGGGTCTGCATCTCCAAGTTCACACCCTGATAGTGAACATAGTCTAATTGCCCCTCAAACATCCAATAGTGATTTAGAAAGCCACTCTTTAGGATGTCAGGATTTAATACAGCTTAAACCTGCAGGTGAAGCAATGGCTCCTGCCACAGTTACTCAAACTCCCACTTCAATTAGTGCTCCTAAGGTTATGATGGAGACAGATTATATTAGGGACAAAATGGAATATGAACTCCCAGCTGGGGATTTTTCAACTCCAATCACACTGAGAAGTGGTAAAGTAGTTGCCCATCAGTTCCCTTTAATAGAAACAGCTGGACAGGGTGATCCAATCTTTATTCCTTGGTCACATAGGGATATGCAGTCACTGGTAAATCACTTACCTACTTTAGTTAAAGGTGCACAACCCTGGATTGATGAGTTTGAGATTCAGACAGCATCAGATAACTTGTGTTTGGGTGATCTCAGAGCAATTATGTTGAGGATGGACTATAGTGAGCCTTTTAAGTGTGTTGAAATGGCAGAATGTACTGATGCGTTGCATTCACGCACACCTTTTTCGGGACATAGGGGGAAAATTTGGGATCAATTGCGTAGTGCATTCCCAACACAGAAAAATTTACAGGCCTTAGATGGCATAGTGTTAAACGAAGAGGGAGGTGAGATTTTAAGAAGGGCACAAAAATTATGGAAAACCTGCACAGGGGAACGGCATGACAACAATCCAGTAAGTTTGTTACTGTTTAAAACCCAAGTAGTTAAGACGCTTCCAGAACCTATTCAGGACAAATTAGATGATGTCATCGGTTTAATGAACAAATCTGAGGACGAGTGGACTTGTACAGTAATCTACTACATTATCAAACATAATAAAAAGACTACAAGCAAGCAGACACTCTGTTACACTTACAACAGCGACTGGCAAAACTTGAGCTAGCTGAAAAAGAACCCAAGAGTAAAAAGAAACAGTTAGTGGTAAATGAGTTGTCCACTCCTCCTAGTGAAATAGAAATAACACAGCATTTAGAACCGATTGTAAGTTACCAAATGCCCCAAATAGCGACACTTCCACAGGATCACAGGCAGTATCAACACAGGCCACAGCATAACTGGGGCCCACCAGGAGGCAGGAGGGGAAGTGGCCATCCAAAGGGTCCACCAAATTATCGTTTCTCCCGACGAAAACCAAAAGACGGTTGTTATAATTGTGGTGCTATAGATCACTGGGCAAGATATTGTCCATATCTCGGTAGTCAGCCTGTGCCCAATCAATATGGTTATAATCAAAGACCACCAGCCCACATTCCAAATCAGTCAATGGTACCGAGGTACCCACACAGTCCAAGTACAGTAATTGGGACTGGCAAGCTCCATACTGATGCTGCCCGGTGTCCTCCACAGGTCGAGAAATTTTCCCAGAACCAATTGTTACTTGTGGTGTAGGTGGTGAATAATTTGATTTTCTAATTGACACTAGAACTACTGCTTCAGTGATTACAGGCAAACCTAATTTCTTATCCTCCACTTAGCACAAATACACTCACCACCATAGGATACTCGGGATCTATTCAAACTCAGCATTATATTACTCCACTGGTTCTGGAAATTGGAAATCTGCAATTAATGCATTCTTTTTTGTATTCTCCAAATTGCCCCACTAATTTGTTAGGTCGTGATGTTTTGTGTAAACTGTCTGCTACGGTTTATTGCACTCCAAGCGGTACCTCTTTGATCTTACCAGGACAGGGGATACCTACTTTGGCCAAAATCTGTGTAATGAAACCCTTGATGGAACCAACTTCGCAGTCATGTGACGTTTACTGGGCTCGCCTAAAAAGCCCAGAGAAACAGGGAGACCTTTCCAATTTAATGTACATTTTTCACTTATGGAAACCTTGGTTAATGACTTTGGCTTCGTTACAGACATCTCATGATCCATATCACTGTACTTTCTACTACATTAGAGAGCTGGACGAATTATATGATGACACCTGGACCATGAATATGGAAGGAGTAACAACTTGTATTAATACAAAAGCCATTTATGTGGGACCTGAGGGAGTAGCTGGAAATGTAGCTGACTGTAGCTGTATAGATAAAGCAATCATGGAACATGTTTCTGTACCTAGACACCATGGACAAGAGCACACTGACCATAGCCTAGCTAATGACATGCTTAAAACTATACCTGACTCCTTGTGGACTAAGTCTAAGATAGATGTAGGCTATGCAAAACATCATCTGGCCCCAATTTCACAGGCCTGATGCTCAAGTTGTCCATCGGAACCAGTATCCACTTTCTTTAGATGCTGTACAGGGTATTGCCCCCACCATTCAGGGCTTACTCGATGTAGGGGTCCTAGTTCCCACTCGTTCTGAGTGGAACACACCAATTTTGCCAGTTAAAAAACCTCACAAGTACCTGAATACCGTATGGTTCATGACCTACGGCTCATTACTCAGGTCACAGTTACTGAAAACATTCCAGTACCCGATCCATATAGAGCACTACAAAATTTGACTCCTGATCATACGTTTTTCACAGTGATTGATTTGGCTAATGCTTTTTTTCTGCATTCCACTATCTCCCCAGATTTCTAAAATCTTTGCATTTACTTACCAGGGACAGCAGTGCACCTATACTAGACTACCACAAGGTTACAAGGACAGCCCAGGTATTTTTAACCAATGTTTAAAAATCGACTTGACCCCACTTTTGACTAACCAGTTACTACACAAGGACACTGTGTTAATTCAGTATGTGGATGACCTGCTCATTGCCAGCTCTTCAGCAACTCATTGTTTGACAGATACTTGCACTGTTCTTTGCAGGCTAACAGAAGTGGGGTACAAAGTTAATAGGTCTAAGTTACAACTTTGTAGACCGGTTGTTACATTTCTAGGACGCTATATCTCTCCAAAGGGTCACACACTTACTTCACAACTACCAAGGCTGTTGAAAGCATTTTGGCTTTTCCAAAACCAAAAACCGTTAGCCAAATGTTGTCTTTTCTGGGCCTTACAGGCTACAGTAGAAATTATGTCCCTAATTACACAGGTTTAATTAGGTCAGCGGAATCTAAAGGCTCTGATTGAATGGGACCCAAAATTAGAGCAGTGCTTTACTGAGGAACAAAGTTTAGCACATGCTGAAAACCTTCAGTCCCCTGATTACACAACACTCTTTTACCTTGATGTTTCTGTAAAAGAAGGCATTGTTAATGCTGTTCTTTTCCAGAAAGGGGGGAGTAGTTGTGAAAGGAAAACATTGCAATTTCATAGCTCAAAATTGGATCCTGTGGTACTAGGACAACCACAATGCACTAAACATCTAGCTGCATTAGCCAAAGCTGTATATAAAACAACCCACATTGTAATGTGTCACCCTTTAATCATTAACACCTCACATGGAGTCGTAGCTTTCTTGACATCATCAGCATTTACCTTGTCTAACGCTAGAAAACTAAAAGTCAGTCAAAATTATTACAGCCAAACATCACATTTGCACCAGCAAAGACTGTTAACATGACTAGTTCTCTACCAGGACAGACGGAAGAGGACAGTGAGGTACATGTTTGTGAGTTGGTTGCAAGTCAAGCACTCCGGGTCAGAGAGGATTTAGACACTGTACCTTTGCAAAATAGTGACGGAACTATTTTGTGATGGATGCTGTTATAAAGGTGAGAAGGGTTTAGTAGCATCTTATGCAGTGGTCACTGAGGTACAAGGACGGTTTGAAACTCTGAAGGATGGAATTGTACCTCAACCAGCATCCCCACAGGTGGCTGAGATTATTGCACTAACACAAGCACTCAAATTAGCAACTGGTAAGAAGGTCAACATCTACATAGACTCAGCTTATGCACATTCGGCAATTCATGTAGATGGTCCCCAATGGCTTAGATGGGGATTGGTTACAGCTCAGGGAACTCCTATTAAACATGTGACAGAATTACAGGATTTGTTGTCAGCAGTTCATCTACCGTCTCAGTTTTTAAATGTAAGGGACACTCTTATTTAAAATCTAAAATTGCAAAAGGGAATGATGCAGCTGATTTGGCAGCAAAAGCTGCAGGGGGTTATACCAAACAATTAGTTGTACTTGAAGGATATGCAGGAACACTTGAAGGATATGCAGAATAGAGCCGGTGCTTATGAAAAGAATAAGTGGCTTCAAAAGGGAGCGAAGGATGTAGATGTGATTTGGAGAAATCCAGAAGGTAAGATTGTTGCACCTGGTTCTGTGTTGAAGCTGCTGTTGATAGAAGCCCATGGACCCACTCATGTAAGTACTAGAACGATGTTACATAGTCTCAGAACTCATTGGTGGCACACACACTTAACAGACATGGTTCAGTTGCATGTAAGGGAGTGTGCTGTATGTCAGGAGAATAATCCAACTCCAACATACAAATTAAAGGCGGGAACCTTTCCAGTACCTGATGCACCATTCAAGGAAATTTGCATTGACTTTACCGATATGGGTCCAGACCGGGTGGTAAGAGGGTTTCGTTATCTGTTTGTAATGGTTGACCGGTACACCAGGTGGGTTAAAGCCATACCTGCCAGGCGTGAAGATGCCAAAACTGTAGTGAAATGGCTTAAAACTGAATTGATTCCTAGATATGGTGTACCTACAATAATCAGGTCAGACAACGGAACACATTTTAGCAACAAACATTTACATGAAGTAGAAAAAGCCTTAGGCATTACACACAGATTTGGATCAGTCTATCATCCCAGTTCCCAGGGATTGGTTGAAAAAGCTAACCAAACAATTAAGGCCAAATTGGCTAAGGCCTGCTACAAGTCAAAAATGATTGGGTTGAAGCACTACCATTGGTGCTCATGTCTATGCGGAGCTCTCCTAGAGGAGATACCCATTATTCACCTCACTAACTGTTAACAGGACGCATTCCAGGGCCACCGCGTGATAGAGTTGTTGGGAAAATGTTGGATTTGTGGAATGAAGAATTGGACAGCTATATGGATGCTCTAACTAAATTTATTGCCAGTATTCCTTCCCAGGCTGCGCAGAGAGATCCAGTAGAGGATATAGGTGAAGAACACCAGCCACTGCCAAAGATAGAGCCTGGACAGTGGGTTAAAATTAAGGTGCACAAAAGAAAGTGGGATCAACCGAGGTGGACAGGACCTTGGGTGGTGACGGAAGCCACCTTACATGCTGTGCGTGTAAAAGGGAAGAAAGGTAACATCTGGTATCACCTAACTCAGTGCTCCAGCAGAACCACCCCACCCCACTCCCAGAACGAAGGTCGGCTTTCTGTCCAGACTGGAGTTTTGTATTTACACATTCATATCCAAAATATGCAGCACGTTATACCAGGGAATACCTAATGACTCAAACTATATGGAAATCGGCAGAGCAATTAGATAAACCACTTATTGAAACTAAATTACATCGTAGAAATGACCAAATTGTTTTAACTTTGCCGCAATTGAGCAAGTATGGGTATAATGAACAGGTGGGTTTAAATTTTACTATAGGGATCGATATGGAAGGTAGGGATGCTTTGGGATTGGTATGCATTTCCAAATTACACCAAGACTTAATCTATTCCAAATAATACGGCACCTGATGGGAGTGTGTCTAGAGCGTTGGAGGGGTTAAAAGCATTGTCCAAGGAGTGGAAGGAGAACTCAGGTATTAATAACAGGCGGACTAAATGGTTAGACAAAATATTTGGATCGTGGAAAGAGGTAATTGTGAGTTTGTTTGTATCGGTTAGTGTTGGGTTTGCGATCCTAATAGTTTGTGGATGTTGTTGTGTGCCTTGTCTGAGGACATTGATTGAAAAGTTTGTTGTGGGGTAGTGAACTGAGGAGTGAGTGGTGAACAGTATGGATCTGCGGTGAGGATGCTGATCCTCGGTGTGACCAGGGACCAGTCCCTGGAGCAAGAAGAGGATGCTTCTCTGGAGGTGTCGACGGACCTATTTAGTGTGCTATAGAGGTGGTACTAACTCTGCTTTCAGGAACTGATGACGACGAAAGAGCTGCAGAGGATGACGAAAGAACTACTGATGACGACGAAAAGCTGCTATTAAGGACAACGAGAGGACAACGACGATAATGGGACAACAACGACGATGAAAGGTCTGACAATATCTTCAAGAACCAACGAGGAATACTGTGAATAAAGAACTAATGTAGCAAACAGATACTGACCAGGAGAACTGAACCTTGAGGAATCTTCTGGAAAGTTTCTGCAACAGTGGTGCAAGGGGGGTGTTATTTTGTTTGTAAGTGTAGGGACGGAGACTGTCTCGTTAGGTGCAGTCTCTATTAGTATAATTAAATTTGTTTTTTATAATTTTCAGTGTTGTGTTTTCAGCCTAAATGGCCATATAATGTGCTGAGCACCGTCACGAGGGGTGTTAGTTAGAGGGGGGTAACTTAATTAGCGATCTGCCTCCTCAGCATTCAGTTATTTTAACCTATAAAATTCGTCTAGTTACATTTTAAATTGAGTTACATTCATTCATTCATTATCTCCCGCTTTATCCTCTATTAGGGTCTCGGTGGGGTTCCCCATGCCCATCCAGGGGAGAACGTCTCGGGCGCTGGGCAGATACAACCAGGACAGGGCGCCAATCCATCGCTGGGTACACACTCACACACTCAAACACACTCTATATGGGGCAATTTAGAGAACTCAATTAACTTGATCCATGTTTTTGGACTGTGGGAGGAAACCGGAGAACGCGGAGGAAACCCACGCGGACATGGGGAGAACATGGAAACTCCATCCAGATGGGGATTCGAACCGGGAATCCCTAGCGCTGAGAGGCGAACGTGCTAACCACTAAGCCACCGTGCCGCCCAATTGATTTACAATAACGTGCAAATTTTTAGAAATGGTAACTTGTAAAGTCTGGTTCAAAATTTATGGCCGTAGAATATCTAATTTAAAATTTATTTATGGGATCATATAGGTGCTCCCATAGGGGGGAATTGTCAGAAATTTTAAATTTCTTATACATAATGAGTCTCAATATGGCCGAAAGACAAATAGTCTTTCGGCCATATGGGACTCTCATTATGTATAAGAAATTATGTATAAGACTTTACAAGTTACCATTTCTAAAAATTTGCACGTTATTGTAACTCAATTAACTCAATTTAAAATTCCTATACGAATTTTATAGGTTAAAATAACTGAATGCTGAGGAGGCAGAGCGCTAATTAAGTTACCCCCCTCTAACTAACACCCCTCATGATGGTGCTCAACACATTACATGGCCATATAGGCTGAAAACACAACACTGAAAATGAACTCTGGTTTTCCTGC
Organism: Corydoras sp. C115; assembly: GCA_019802505.1. Lineage (NCBI taxonomy): Eukaryota > Metazoa > Chordata > Actinopteri > Siluriformes > Callichthyidae > Corydoras > Corydoras sp. C115. The sequence continues at coordinate 92,492 of JAFMOC010000294.1, forward strand.
CACTAGGAAAATACTGGGCTGGGATTGGCTGATTTAAAACCTAGGGGCGGTAATCTGCGATTGGCTTAGGGAGTTAAGGGGCGGGAACTAGACGTAACAATATATACAGGTAACCTGGAGTGGGCTCTCTCTCTCCCACTCGGACCTGAAGGGGTACTTAGCACCTGAAACTGAATGGGCAGACCGCTGGCCAGCGTTACTTCCTGACAGTGTACAGAAAGAATTCTCTTTGTTCTCAATAAACCAGTTGAGAACGGCCATCTTGCATCTGCGTGTTCTTTTGCCTTTCCAAAAATCAAAAAGATCCTTAACTAAAAAGGATGATATATTTTTTTGCACATAACTCCTAGGCTGCAAATACCAAAAAAGTGGGAAGGTGGGAGGTTAAATCCCTCCTTAAGTTGGGTAAAAGTGGCGAAACTGTTATCTATGTAAAAATATTTGATGCACCATAAACCCTTATCCTTCCACATAGTAAACACTGTATCAAGCTGAGCCAGAACAAACAAGTGGTTATGAGTTATGGGAGTGTAGATGGAGACTGAAGTCAAAGACAAAAATATTTTGATTTGATTTAAGATCTTCAGTGAGTTTCTGATAACAAAATTTGCAAATTATTTTAATAGAGGGATTTGTCTTGGAGAACAGTAAGACTGGTAGTGAAGATTTAGTCAGAGACTGAGCCTCTAACCTTAGCCATTTTGAAGTCGTCTCAAGTAATAATTAATCTATATCGTCCCTCTGCCAGTAAGTGCGAGCCTTTGCATTAGCTGCCCAGTAATAATGCTTAAATATAGGTAGGCCCAACCCGCCAAGAGAGGAAGGCCTTTGCAAATGCCCTTTTGAAACACGAGGAGGTTTATAGGCCCAGAGGAATGAACCAATAATCGAATCTAAATGTTTGAAGAAGGCTGATGGGAGGCTGATGATCATTCTCAACATATGGGGAACGAGTTTCCTACTCAAGGCCTTATAAAATTCACAACCAAAACCATCCGGCCCAGGGCTTTTAACCGATGGTAATGCCTGAATGGCCTCCAACAGTTCAGATTCTAAAATTAGGGCCTCTAATTCCTCTCTGCAATACTCCGGCAGGTCATCAAGAAATTGATTGAAGTCCATCTCGTCTACCCACAATGAGGAGGAGTTCAGATCAGAATAAAACTCACTAAGATAGCTGTTTATTTCCTTTGGATCAGTCGTAAAAAAGGCCCTGAATTTGAATTTGGTCTGTGAATTGCTTCTTTAGCGTGTATGCCTTTTAGTTGTCTGGCTAGCGATCTTTCAGGTTTATCACCAAGTTCAAAATATTTATGTTTTAGTTTAAGTAAATAAGTCTCCACGCGCTTGCTGAGAATTGAATTATATTCATATTTTAGTCTAAGAATTTGATTATATAGCGATTGTGCAAGGGAGGTGTGCTTGAATTTCCAAAAGCCTGTTATTATTGAGCTTCTTTTTTGTGCTTCGTATGATATGATCTGACCTTTCATAATTACCTTTAAGGTCTCCCATACTATACGATCTGACGTCTCACCATTATCATTGGTTTCCACAATTTATCAAGTTTTGTATTGATATATTTATTAAATTCAAGATATTTAAGTAAAAGGGGGTTAAAACGCCATCTTTACCCCTTTTTAACTATATTGCACTTAAGTTGGAGTGTAACTGGGCAGTAATCTGAAATCAGAATATTATGATTATATCACCTTATATGATTATATGATTATATATATATTATGATTATATCACCTTCCAGTAACCAACAATTTTAATGTTGTTACGATGTGACTGCCCTTCCAAATTGTCAATTTTGAATTTGAGAGTTTCGTTCGTTTTCTTGGTCTACATCAAAGCAGTTTCGAGTGAACTAATGCAAGCCTCGTGGTCGATCAATTGTTCCTCTGCCTTATCCACTTTCTCTGTGACCGAATGCAGCGAGGTCTGCAACGACTCAAATGCCAATTCAAACTTATCAAACCTTTAATTTATCGTCTTTAAAATTTTGTTAGAGACTTTTTCCCACACCGGCGGAAGTTCGTCATCACTGATCGTAGGATTCACCCCACCTCTAACAGCAACTTCCATGTTGCGAGTCCTTTGAATGTTTCACAGTTTTGGGCGGCATCTTGGTTATAATGGATCAAAAATTGTGCGCAGCTGGACTTTGGATTAGGTTGGATTACGTATAGTAAAGTCCTTAAATGACGGTGTTAAACCAATTATTAGCAATTTGGTGCGGAGGAGCTTAAAATAACACGACTACTCCATATGCCACTCACCAGCACCCCTGTGGCTCAGGCTTTTGACTGTGGTGGAAATCAGAGATGAGAGCAGGATCTACTGTAATATATCGGTGTTCACTACTCAACTCCGCTCCTCAAAACCAAAACCCTGCCAATCAACCAGATACTGAATGGAGGAACCACAGCGTTGACAATCAACAGGAAGAATACAGAATACATGTCAGGAAAAGAGGTATACATGTCAGGTAAAGAGGCTGATTAACTGTACCCTTCTGTAGGATAGAATTGAGAGGACCAGAAATGAAGAATACTGAGAGGGGAGTTTTACATAGAGTTGCAAAACATCTAAAAAATGAGATGGTTTAAGGTCCCATAAAGCAAAAGGTGGTTGATAACCTAGTACACACTTAAATAGAGACATGTTGGTGGCGGAGTGGCGGGATTTTTTTGAGCAATCTCTGCCCATGGGAGAAACCGTGCCTAATCAGAGGCATTTTTCACATAAACCAATACTCTCAGACATTATACTTACTGTGGTGGCAAGTTTTTCAAAAAACGCCCCCTATACTGCCCAAAGTGAATTGAGGAACTTTATTGAGTGTGTCCCATCACATAGTTCTTCTATATCCACCCATGCATCAAGTCTTTTAGGTTTACGTAGGCAACCTTCTTGTTGCTCTTAGTCTTACATGTATACTACTGTCAGAAATTTTTAATTTCTTATTATACATAATGAGAGTCCCTAATATTTGTGAGTGTAGGGACGGAGGCTGTCTCGTTAGGCGCGGTCTCTATTAGTATAATTGATAGATGTTTGTTTTTAGAATTGTGTTTTCAGCCTATACGGCCATGTAATATGTTGGGCACCTTCAAGAGGGGTTTTAGTTAGAGGGGGGTAGTTTAATTAGCGCTCTGCCTCCTCAGCATTCAGTTATGTGAACTTGTAAAAGTCGTATTGGAAGTTAGTTGCGTTTAGATTTGGGTTAATTGATTTATACGAACATGCAAATTTTAGAAATGGCAACGTGTAAAGTTTGGCTTAAAATTTATGGCTGTAGAATTTTTAATTTACAATTTATTTATGGGAGCATGTAGGTGCTCCCATAGCGGGGAATTGTCAGAAATTTTAAATTTCTTTTTATACATAATGAGAGTCCCAATATGGCCGAAAGACAAAGGACTTAAGAGATTCCCGCCACTAGGAAAATACTGGGCTGAGATTGGCTGATTTAAAACCTAGGGCGGTAATTTGTGTTTGGCTTGAAGCAGTTAAGGGGCGGGAACTAGACGTAATGGATATATACCCATGTAAACACAATGGAGGCGCACTTTCACTCAGACCCGGAGGCAGACAGCATCGGAACGCTGAGGATGGCAGACTCGCTGGCCAGCGTGAGTTACTGAAGGTGTCCATGAAGTTTTCTTTGCCCTAAATAAATGAGTTGAGGCGACCATTTTTGCATCAGCTCGTTCTTTCTGCCTTTTTCAAAATCAAAAGATCCTAACACTACATTATCTGTTTTTTTTTTCAAGTTTTTTTTCTCTGCATAAAAGTGAAAATATGGATTATTAACTCTAACTCTATTAACATTTACCTAACACAAACTATCAAAAAATTTACTCTATGAAAACAGCCTTCGGATACACAACTATGTAGTTTAACATCTTTGCAATCACTATAACTATAACAACACACATTTACCAACATGCGTATTTTAAATCTACTCTCTGTACCCAACAGGTAGTCTTAAATGTCTCCCGGATCTGGTTTGACATAACATTGGTTCAGGCTGTTCAGTCAGTGTCTCTTGTTCATTTACACCAGGGGTGCCCACACTTTTCTGGGGTGCCCTCACTTTTTCATTGGACAGGTCATCGAGATCTACCAGGGTTAATCTTTTTTTTAGGCTTTTATATTGAAACCTGTTTACACACATCATGTTAGTATTATGAATCAGCATAGAATAGACTGCTTCAGATTGCCATTTTCACAGAAATTGCTATTTTATTAAATACATTCCAGCAAATGGGCAGCACGGTGGCTCAATCTGGGTGGAGTTTCCATGTTCTCCCCGTGTCCGAGTGGGTTTCCTCCGTGTTCTCCGGTTTCCTCCCACAGTCCAAAAACATGGATCAAGGTCAATTAAATTCTCCAAATTGCCCCTATATATAGTGTGTATCTGTGTGTGTGCCCAGTGATAGATTGGCACCCTGTTCTGGGTGTATCTGCCCAGAACCCGAAATGTTCTCCCCTGGATGGGCATGGGGAACCCCACTGCGACCCTAGTATTCTAGCAAATGGCATGGAGAACTTGATTTTAGTACACCCAAATGACCAAACACACAGTATACAGCACAAATGTAAAACAATCACTGTAACCTGCATTTACCCAAACAGAACATGAACATTAATAAAAGCAAATGCATTTTGCGTTTGACATTGTAAAAAAATATTAATCCTCACACTATAAATGAAAATGGTATTTTAATTATTTTGGAGCAAAGTCCTTCACTCATCTTGTCAGTCAAATAAAGTGTAAAAACACAAAAAGAAACTCTCTAATGTAGATGATTCTCGAGGCAGTGCTTCGGATTTAGGCACGGAGGCGTGACCACGTGCCGGTTTGGGGAATAGAGAGGGGGGGGGGGGGTGGTTCGCTTTCACAGGGAGAGAGATTACGATTCAGAATGAATCACATTGTGTGTTAAAATATATGCATGTGTGTATAAGCGCTTCTGATACTGTGCTGCAAAAAAACGCTGATAAGCGCTTTTTTTTCAAACCTCCATCACGAACTACCGGATACCCCTGCGATCAATGTATTGAGCACCCATGATTTACACCTACAGCCTGCTCAGCTGAACATATGTGATTTGCACGTTTGTTATTCTTGTCACCAGGTTTCATCCCTGAATTGGTGTTCTGGTCCTGTGTATCTGTAACATTAAAGGTTTTCTCACCGGTTTTCCGCAGATACCATCTGTTTCTTCTGGACATTCGTCCATCAGGCATGTGCATCACAAAAGATTGTGGTTGGTCTTGTTTGTGTAAGACTACTGCTGGCTGCCAGATCCCACCTTTTTGCATCCTGACATTTTCTCCTGCCTGCCTCCTTTTTTAACTGCCTTTCATTTAGCTGACACTGCACTCAGGCAGTACACTCTTGAGTAAGGAGTGAAGCTGAAGTTGGCAGTTTCCCTTTTAACCGTCATCCAATCAGTAGCTGTGCCGGTGATAAACCTTTTTCCTCCAGTGGTGTACTCCAATAGTGAAATGTAGGGGTCACCAATAACATCAGATTTAAGCTGATTTTTTTATGATCTGTACAGTTCTTTCTGCTTGACCATTTGACTGAGCGTGTCCAGGACTGGACGTGATGTGCCTGAACTACCAGCATTCTGCAAAGTCTTGGAACTCAGCACTGGCATTCTGAGGACCATTATCAGAGATGACAGCATCAGGAACGCCATACCTGGCAAACAATGATTTCAGTGCAACTATGACACTACTACTGATGGTGTCTCTAAACTCAACTTTTTCAGGGAATTTGGAAAAATAATCCACATAAAGCAGAAATTCAAATCCTCTGAAATGAAAGAGATTTTCTCCCATGGTCAGTCTGGTACAGGGTGTGAAATCAGTGGCTCTCCTGGGTTGCTGTTGCAGTTTTCATTGCAAGTGGGATATTGTGACACCACTCCTCAATATGTGTAGACATGAGTGTCCAATACACAATTTCTTTCGCTCTTTCCTTACACTTACAACTCCTAAATGTTATTCATGGATCTTGTTAAGCATCTCTTGCCTCAGTTGATGTGGAACAGTAAGCTTTGCTGCTTTAAACATCAGCACAGATGAGTATGTGATTTAATCTCTGAATGTCCAGTAGAGCTGAATTACTGGTACTGCACTTTCCCATTGGACAATCGTCTTAATGTGATGATTTTTAGTGACTGCATTTCAGGGTCATCCGCTGCAGTTGCCCTAAACTGTGCAGTTTTTTTTCTCTGACAAGGGTAGATAATGTGTGATCATGTGTACCTCTAATTCCTTCTCCAGTAGATCTTCCTTCTTTTTGTTTAGAAATTCTCTACTCAATGCATCTGCAATATGCATATCTTTGCCTGGTAAATAGGTGACTTTAAGGCTGTACCTTGTAACAGGTGCCTAGGGCACCTGTTCTTCTGTTGTTCTGTTCTGTTCTTTGAGTTAATTAACTTTCATTGATGGTCGTTTGTTTAGTTAATTAACTCGTTACTTTGATTGGTTTATTTTTGTGCACGTGATCGGGTGTTTTTGTATTTAGTTTCCGTGTTCCCCTTCCTCCTCACGTCGTAGTTTTATGTTCACTTGCTCGTTTGTACCTCTAGTTTTTTGGTGTCCCTGCACCTTTAATAAATACCCTTTTGATTCTGCTACCTGTGTGCCTGGCTCCCTTTCACGCATTAAGGTGCTGCGGCTCTGCGCTTCATCTGCACAGCCGCGTTTGATTAAGGTAGGCGAGTGTGACAAAACGACGTGCCAATCAATATGGGGATTTCAGAGCCCAGGTATGGCTTTTTTAATTTTTTCTTTGCGGGGGCCATAAACCCTCATACTCGTACGGTGTACTGGAGGTGCTGACGCGGCCGGCTGGCCAGAGGGCGCTCATCACACCCACATGCCTGTGCACACCAGCCCCTCCGAGTGTTCCACCCCTACCACAGCGCCTCCAGTGTGCGTGCCCGCCGTGGTCCACCCAGTGTACGTGCCCACCATGGTCCCTCCTGCGTGCGTGCCGAGGTCCAGCCAGCGTGCGTGCCCGCCGAGGTCCATCCAGTGTACGTGCCCACCATGGTCCCTCCTGCGTGCGTGCCAAGGTCCAGCCAGCGTGCGTGCCCGCCTAGGTCTATCCAGTGTTTGTGCCCGCCTAGGTCCAGCCAGCGTGCGTGCCCACCGAGGTCCAGCCAGCGTGCATACCCGCCGAGGTCCAGCCAGCGTGCGTGCCCACCGAGGTCCAGCCAGCGTGTGAACCCGCCGAGATCCAGCCAGCGTGCGAACCCGCCGTGGTCCAGCCAGCGTGCGAATCCGCCGAGGCCCCTCCTGCGTGCGTTCCCGCCGAGGTCCCCCCGTCCACAAGGGGCCGCACGTCGCCCAGCCCATCCACAAGGGTCCGCACGCCAGCCAGCCCATCCACAAGGGGCTGCACGCCAACCAGCCCGCCCACAAGGGGCCGCGCACCAGGGGCCGCCCGCCGCCGAGCCCGAGCACCAGGGGCCGCCCGCCACCGAGCCCGAGCACCAGGGGCGTCCTCCTCGCCCCACAGCCAGAGGGCGTCCACTGGACCACGCAGCCAGAGGTTTCATCGAGGTAGGCGAGTGTGACATACCTTTGCAACCTAAACAGCTTTCTCTGAAGTCTCAAGGGAGCTTTTGGAAAATACTTTCCAGTGGCTTGTGGTCACTCTCAACCTGTATGATTTTTCCATACACAACTTCTCACAACCATTTACATTGGCGAGTAGCTCTTCTTGTGTTTCTGACACTGTGCCTATCTTAGCAAAATGATTTTTATTGTTGCATGTTTTGCCATTAGTTGATCTTTTTGAGTTCTGTGCTTGTAACCACATCTTTTGCAACTTGACTCTTTTTGTTCTGTGTTGGCTTTTTCTTGATCTTTTTGTCTGGCAATCCATAATCTGTTAATTTCTACTTCTGTCAGTGCTTTGACTTGGCTGGTTGTTATTTCACATGCACGACAGATATCAATGGCTTGATAAATACATACACTCTAGAATTGTTGATGGAGATCCAGTTGCTTAGTGCAATGTGCAGAAAAATAAGTAACTATTACTTATTCATAATTTAGTTCTGCATCTCTGATGCTGTAAAGAAATTCACCACTGGCAAACAAGTGCAAAGTGATACAAACTGTTTGGGGTTTGGTAAGAACTTTAATATGTCCAGTTATCTTTTCACTATACATGGCCAAAAGTTTTAAGAATGATCCAAATATTACTTTTTACAAAGTATACTGCTTCAGTTTTTATAATGGCAATTTGCAACATTTGAATGTTATAAAGCTTAACAGCAATTAATTGCAAAGTCAATATTTGCCTAGAAAATTAACTTTATCCCCAAAAACATATTTCAACTTCATTGCAGCCCTGCCTTAAAAGGACCAGCTAACATCGTATCAGTGATTGCTCCATTAACACAGGTGTGGTGTTGATGAGGACAGGGCTGGAGATCAATCTGTCATGATTAAGTAAGAATGACACCACTGGACACTTTAAAAGGAGGCTGGTGCTTGGCATCATTGTTTCTCTTCTGTTAACCATGGTTATCTCTAAAGAAACACATTTGCAACCTCATCATTGCACTGCACAAAAATGGCCTAACAGGGAAGAGTATCGCAGCTAGAAAGATTGCAAGATCATCAAGAACTTCAAGGAGAGAGGTTCCATTGTTGCCAAAAAGGCTCCAGGGCGCCCAAGAAAGACCAGCAAGTGCCAGGACCATCTCTTAAAAGTGTTTGAGCTGTGGGATCGGGCTACCAGCAGTACAGAGCTTGCTCAGGAATGGCAGCAGGCAGGTGTGAGTGCATCTGCACGCACTGTGAGGCGGAGGCTGTTGGAGCAAGGCCTGGTCTCAAGGAGGGCAGTAAAGGAGCCACTTCTCTTCAGAAAAAAACATCAGGGACAGACTGATATTCTGCAAAAGGTACAGGGAGTGGACTACTGAGGACTGGGATAAAGTCATTTTCTCTGATGAATCCCCTTTCAGATTGTTTGGGACATCTGGAAAACAGCTTATTCGGAGAACGTGAGGTGAGCGCTACCACCAGTCTTTTCTCATGACAACTGTAAAGCATCCTGAAACCATTCATGTGTGGGGTTGCTTCTCAGCCAAGGGAATCGGCTCTCTCACAGTCTTGCCTAAAAACACAGCGATGAATAAAGAATGGTACCAGATGTCCTCCGAGAGCAACTTCTCCCAACCATCCAAGAGCAGTTTGGTGATCAACAATGCCTTTTCCAGCATGATGGAGCACTTTGCCATAAAGCATGGCTCGTGGAACAAAACATAGAGATTTTGGGTCCATGGCCTGGAAACTCCCCAGATCTTAATCCCATTGAGAACTTGTGGTCAATCATCAAGAGACAGGTGGACAAACAAAAGCCTACACATTCTGACAAAATGCAAGCATTGAATGTGCAAGAATGGACTGCTATCAGTCAGCATTTGCTCCAGAAGTTGATTGAGAGCATGCCAGGAAGAATTGCAGAGGTCCTGAAGAAGAAGGGTCAACACTGCAAATATTGACTTTATTAACTCTAACTGTCAATAAAAGCTTTTGTTACTCATAATATGATTGTAATTATATTTCTGTATGTAATAAAAACAATGTCCCAATAATTTACAGCGATATACAATACTGTGTCTTCTGAATCTTTATCATTCAAATAAGTAACTAAGGATCTATCCTGACCTGTACTGGAATGACCTTGTAGCTGGTAGTAGGAATTTAATTTTACACCATTTACTTTTTGCAACAAGTTAAATAAACTTTTACATTATTTATATTGAGCAAATATAAGCATATGCGAATTGAGGAATAATATGATTTGTGTATGTATGTATACAATTTCGTTACTTTTCAGGCGTCCCGCAAATTGAGACGTTGTCCCGCATTGTTATTGAAAGTCAGACTCCAGTTTTGAAATGCGTGTTATATAATCTGCCATTGGGTGGTGGTGTTGTCTGTTATTGGGGGAGAGGCGGGCTGTTTGAATGTCAACCAATCGGGAATGCGGACGCAAGTTAAGGGCACGCCCACCAACACAAATTATGCAAATGAGGTCAGAACAGCAGTGGCATACAGAACGAGATCTGGAAGAAGATTTTCAAAGACAATCGATTTTCGATTCAGAAACTATTTTTTCAGTTCAAATGGTCTTTAAATTTTGTTTAAATTATGTGATTGACAAGATGAAACGACAATGTAGAATAAATAGAACATTTATATAAAAAAAAATACTTTCAGGTTCCTTCCTGTATCAAATCTTTTTGCCTCATTTTATATTTATACAAAAAATATGATTGAGCTAAATTAAAATAAGCAGTATTAGGTTAGCTTAGCTACCTGGCTTTGTCTTACATAAAAAACATCTATCAATTAACAAATAATTCAAAATATATTAATAAAAAAGTTTACCATAATGCATTAGCCTTTAATCAAAGAATAAAATACAGACTTTGCAGTCATAGTGCATTTATATTCTGCAAATCTTTAAAACTTAACATTAAAAATAAATTTTATACTTCAGTCTTTTTAACTATATTGCACCAACATTTGCTACATTTTCAAAACTTAACCTTAAATATTAAATATATTTTCAAATTCTTTTAGCTCAGGGTGATGTCACGCTAAATGTGCTCGTGCATTTGTCGTATTACCTCATTTTATTTTACACTTGTAAACAGTTGCTCTCATGTCGAGCTCTCTCTTCATGGCTTTAAAAGCCAAACACTGGCTTTTAACGGCGATGGGAGGGGCTGAATCCCGCTCTCCCCCTGCTCCATGCTTCCCGCAAGCATGAACTAGCATGCTAGCGAACTACAACGGGAGCTGGTTAACAAGCATGCTGTACGGTGGCCGAGTGGATACGTAATGCAATATGTAGTATGCTCGGGAGGGGACGCCAAAAATAAAACTTAAACACCTTTTTAAAAAATTTGATTCTTGGGCATTTTGAATCAATTGAGAATCGCCAGGACTACGAACTGCGATTCTTTGAAGAATCATTAGATTAGTTAAGTATCTATCTGCCTGTTAGTTGCTTGTTTAGTTTCAGTAGTCACATTTTTGCAGACTAAGTTAATCGGTCTGCAAAGGTAATCAGTTTACCTTGTTGCCCTGTGCTGTGTTTTATTTGGGGTTTTCATGCTTAATAAACACCCCACATTTTGACTGCTACCTGGTATCTCTGTGTACAGTATGTCTCTGTACAGCTCTCACAGTCCAGGCAGTACAGAATGACCTCTCAACACTCCTTTTATAGGGCTAGTAGCGGTCACTGTGGGTAAGCGTCTCTTACCATCTGGTTGGTCCTCCCCAGGGCTTTTCTCTGTTTGGGGAGTTAAGTAGCCTTAAGCCATGCCTCGTACCTCATGGTATAGTGTTTGTCAGTGTCTTAGCTTGGTATGGCAGCCTCCTTTTAGTTGAATTCCGAAAATGTATTTATTTGGAGGAGTGGATATTAATCAGAGGGCAGTACGGTGGCTAGCACATTTGCCTCTCAGCGCTAGAGATTCCCGGTTCGAATTCCAATCTGAGTTTCCATGTTCTCCCCGTGTCCGCGTGGGTTTCTACTGGGTTCTCCGGTTTCCCCCCACAGTCCAAAAACATGGATCAAGGCGCCTTGCCTTGCGTGTATCTGCCTAGTGTCTGAAATGTTCTCCCCTGGATGGGCATGGGGAACCCCCCAGCGACCCTAGTAGATGATAAAGCGAAAGATAATGGATGGATAGATATTAATCACTGTGCCGAGGAGGGACTTGATATTATAGGATAGCTGTACCTGCTCACCAGTCAGTGTCTTGGCCAGGATGACCAGGGGTAAATCACACCATAAAGCCACCAGTTCTTAGGGAGAGACACCCCTGAGCTCTCCTGAAGATACCTTACCAACTGAAAGCAGCTCCCAAACATGCCAGCCTGACAGCGTTTCCCAAGCCCGCCTGCCTGAAAGCAGTCTACAAGCCCGTCTGCCTGACTGGGGCCAATAAGCCTGCCAGCGGTTTCCAAAATCGTTCACCAGAGACCGGCACCAAAACCAGGACGTCAGAGCGCGGGCCTCACCTAGTAACCCGCATAACCTTAGGGTGGCCTCCACGCCACGTCACCAGAGGGTGGCCTCAACGTAACCCGAGTGCGGCCCTCACGCTGCATAATTCAAGGGTGGCCTCCACGCCGTGTCGCCAGAGGACAGCCCCTGTCAGCAACTCACCTATTTGCTTAACAGTCTTTTTGCTTTTTGCTCTATTTGCTTAAGCCTAGTAGTTAATAGTTAATTATCTATCTGCCTGTTAATTAGTTGCTTGTTTAGTTTTAGTAGTTCTGTATTGCAGAACTTTTGATATATTGCTGGATTTTGTGCTATTTTATATGTTGATAAAATTAAACCTTATTTCTAAATTCCACAGGGTTAAGAGTGAAGTGTTTAAGAGCATATAGAGTGTTTACAAGAGTAAGTGAAAGGTTAATTAGAAAACCTAAATATATTTAAATAATAAAATAAATATTATGTCACTACTTTTTACCTATCGCTGGAGTTTACTCCAGAGGGATCACATTTCAATAAATTGAAATAAATTGAAATGTGCAAAAACTCCACAGATTAACAATGAATGTACTCTATAGATCAAAATATGAATGGTTTTGGAAATATCTAATTATTAAAATTTAATAATAGTAATCTGTAATTTATTAAAACTAATACTTTAAGGCAGCACTCAATTAAACATATTAAGATATAATATGATGTCCAAAATTCACAGTAATTGGATGCAAGAATGCAAGACCTTCCAGGATGGTACAGAAAGATAAGAAAACCATTTATGCCTGTTCTGAAAGGTCAGGTGCAAGAATTGTGTGAGAGTATTTGTCTGTTAATGCACAGCTTTTGTTAAGTTTAGCAGACGCTTTTACCCAAAGCAACTTACCAGGTTGTCTGGTGTATTCAGTTTGTGATAACACAGAAGCAGAAATTATGTGCCAGCTTCCAACCAATAACCATTCCATTAGTTCCATTATCCGTTATACTGTGTGTATTCTGTGTAATAAACCAGCTTTCTTTGAAATTCGGTAAGTGTCTACACTTTTCATATTCTATCTGGGTTCGAAGATGGAACCATAAAGAATTACAGATATGTGCAAAATAATATGTTTTATATAACTACACTGTGTGCAGAATTATTAGGCAAATGAGTATTTTGATCACATCTTCCTTTTTATACATGTTGTCCAACAAGCTGTATAGGCTTGAAAGCCAACTACCAATTAAGTAAATCTGGTGTTGTGCATCTCTGTAATAAGGAGGAGTGAAGTCTAATGACATCAACACCTTATATAAGGTGTGCTTAATTATTAGGCAACTTCATTTCCTTTGGCAAATTGGGTCAGAAGAGAAATTTGACGGATGTCATGACTAGGTGTTGCTGAGTAATGGGCAATTAACAGAATCAACAGTCATGATGCCACATCCAAGTGATGCAAGGATGCACACACTAATACCAGATGGCACATAAATAAACAAAAATGAGTAATCACACAAGGCTTATAACACAAACATGCAGTTGATTAAATAAAAAAGTCAGCAAAAATAGATTGATAGTTATTTACAAGGCTAGGTAACATTTCCACCACTAAGAAGGAAAAAAAAAGTAACTCAGAATTCCGACTTTTTACCTCAGAATTCTGACTTTCTATCTCAGAATTCTGACTTTCTATCTCAGAATTCTGACTTTTTATTTCAGATTTCTGACTTTTTATCTCAGAATTCTGACTTTTTATTTCAGCTTTTCAATCTCAATTAATTACACAAGTCTTCATTTCTGAGTCTCGCACCAAAGCCCTTCTTCCTGAAGCTGTGACTTGATCTCATCACAGTCACGTTAATCACATCATTTTATTAACCATTTTAATGATTTACTGCTTAAGATGTTATTTACTAAATTATTTAAATTTAAAGTTTAATCACCACAGTAAAGCTGCTTGGGATTACCCATATAATTTTTTTTGTCCAAATAATATGACAAAGTATATATATATATATATATATATATATATATATATATATATATATATATATATATATATATATTGATTCATTCATTATCTTCCGCTTTACCCTATATTAGGGTTGCGGGGAGGTTCCCCATGCCCATTCAGGGGAGAACGTCTCGGGCGCTGGGCAGATCTACACCAATCTATCGCTGGGCACACACTCACACACACAGACACACATATGGGGCAATTTGGAGAACTCAATTGACTTGATCCATGTTTTTGGACTGTGGGAGGAAACCGGAGAACCCAGAGGAAACCCATGTGGACACGGAGAGAACATGGAAACTCCACCCAGATGGGGATTCGAACCGGGAATCCCTAGTGCTGAGAGGCGAATGTGCTAACCACTAAGCCACCGTGCCGCCCAGTGTATATATATATATATATATATATATATATATATATATATATATATATATATATATATATATATATAAAAATGATTATTAATATATATATAGTTGGATAATTCTACAATGTGTAAAGACTTAATAAATTGAGATTGAAAAGCCCATGGTTTGGATAAAAAACTTCCTACGCCCTAGCCGCTTGCACTAGATGCATTAAACTGTGAGTAACTAAGTGTCACTGATGCGCTGGGCAGTTGTTCCACCCGCTGCAGAGCGTTGTGGTCCGACGCAGAGCAGTTACCGTAATACGCTGAGATAAAGTCTCAATGATAATGGATCAAAGGCAAGGTCAAGGTGGTTTAACTGTTGAATTAGATTTCATTTAAAAAAAGCAAATTAAAGTTTATAGATAGATTAGATAGATTATAGATAGATTAGAGAGGGAACATTAAAAAACTGCCTTTATCTAGGAAACTTATTCATCCCCATTGTTAAGTCATGCGTTGAATAGGGACGGAATAGGGATTAATTACCATTAATGGTAAAGAAAAACGGAAGGGAAAACAAGGCTACCCTTAATTTTCTAAGAATAGTTTAGCAGTAGCGGAAACAAGGTGACCTTATGATTTTTAAAGCTTGAAAGGGAAACCTGGACACCTTTCACTTTTTAGTTTAGTTAGTATACACTGAAAACAGAACTGTTCTGTCTATGAAGTCTATTGACCCTGGTTAATTATATTTCCCGGGCACGTAGAAACTGTACATAATCAGACTGGAGCAGGAAATGGACAGAGATGAGATAGAGATAATGGGAAACTTCAGTTTTCTGAGGGTAGTTTAGTTTTTATGACCAGTCTGGTTTGAATTGCTGTTATAAAGGATATATAAATATGTATTGTGTAATTATATGCATCCATATATTCTGATATAGAACTGAGAAGATGATACTCACACTATGAAACTGCACAGCAATATATTTGGTAGTTAAGACATATAAAAATAAAATAGATTATGTATGATTAAAATAAGTAAAAAAATAGAGTATGAACCATAAATTAATATAAAACTGCAGTGTTAATACGTTAAAGTGTACATTGAATAAAACTAAATTGTGTTGGAATATTACAGTACAGTATAGTTAGGTAATTCTTAGTGGTGGATTTGTGTGTGGTACCACTGTATATGTTAGTTTGTTAGTCTGTTAACTGGAGAGTATTGTCTGGCATATTGTGTTGTTAGTATGGATTTAGGTATGAGTATATGATGAAATGGGCGGCACGGTGGCATAGTGGTTAGCTTGTTCGCCTCTCAGCGCTAGAGATATCTGCCCAGTGCCCGAGACGTTCTCCCCTGGATGGGCATGGGAAACCCCCCCGCGACCCTAATAGAGGATAAAGCGGAAGATAATGGATGGATATGTGGTGAGATGTGTGGAAAAAATTAAATATTATTGCTTTTTTTCTCTAAACTTTCTTTTAGCTTATTCGTTCATTCATTCATTATCTTCCGCTTTATCCTATATTAGGGTCGCGGTGGGGTTCACCATGCCCATCCAGGGTAGAATGTTTCGGGTGCTGGGCAGACACCCAGGACAGGGTGCCAATCTATCGCTGGACACACACTCACTTACACAGACACGCACGCATACACACTCTATATGGGGCACTTTGGAGAACTCAATTGACTTGATCCATGTTTTTGGACTGTGGGAGGGAACCGGAGAACCCGGAGGAAACCCACGTAGACACGGGGAGAACATGGAAACTCCACCCAGATGGGGATTCGAACCGGCAATCCCTAGTGCTGAGAGGCGAACATGCTAACCACTATTCTTTTAGCTTATCTAGGTGGGAAAAAAAAAAAAGAAATAAGAAAACAATCATAACCACAAAGAAATTAATAAAGTAACAAATAATAAATTAAATGTAAGAGTTAAAGAAATTAATGGCGAAATAACAAAGTAAAGTAAAAAGCAAAATTTAAGCTTAATTATAATGTGTAAAAGACAATTGTTTACTGCTTCAATAAAGCATTTACTCAGTTCAATAATGGTGAACATGTCAGTGCTTGGAGTCAAGCAATATGCTCTGAAAATACTTGAAGGAGACTGTGTGAGAATCTTTAGCGAAAAGAGAGGCCGTGTTCGACCAAAGATGGTAAGGGTCTGTTGATCCCAGACCCGCCCTGATCAGGGAGACGCCGACACTAGGAAATTAAATAAGGTCTTGAACTTGAACTGCTGACAGAACTAAGGTCACATGTTGCACAAATTAATTATTTTCATTTAGGTTTAAAATTATCATCGTATTTAATGTCTGTATGCAACCACAGAAAATAAAAAATATAATAAAAAAATTAAATAAAAAAAATTATTAACATAGGGAAAAGAGTTAAATAATAAATCATTAAAAAAATTGCTTATAATAAATATTAGTATTTGCTTGACAATTCTAAGATAAATAGGTAATTTAAGGTTGAAAAAACACATTCCTAACAGGATTTGTCTCCACCTATCTGTTCTTTTATTTTCTCTCAACAATTTTTATTGAGGAAAAAGAAAACAGTCTTTACATACACAGACATTTCACACGCTTTCCTTATTTTCCTCTTTTTTTCCCTTTTTTTTCTTCTACCCTCTCCCCCACCCAAACCTACCCACCTAGATTAAAGGGGAAAAAAATATAATAATAATAATAATAATAATAATAATAATAATAATAATAATAATAAAAGATAATAAATAAATAAAATAAATAAATAAAATAATAATAATAATAATAGTAAAATGAAATAAAATAAGAATATAATAATAATAATAAATTCATTCATTCATTCATTATCTTCCACTTTATCCTATATTAGGGTCGCGGTGGGGTTCCCCATGCCCATCCAGGGGAGAACGTTTCGGGCGCTGGGCAGATACACCCAGGACAGGGCGCCAATCTATCGCTTGGCACACACTCACTCACACATAGTCATAGTTCAGCTAGATAAGTTCAATTTAAAGTTCGCTACATATGTAATGTGACATGATTGATTCGAAAAATTACAAATGAAAAATGACAAATTTTTCTTTTTTTTCTTCTCTCTGACCTTCTCCCTTTTGAAAAAATCCAGTGTTTTCAACACCATTTGCTTCAAAAACATACAGATAGAATGGTTTCTTATAATCAGCTATTGCTAATTTTGTGACCTGTGCTAAACATTAACTGAGAATTATTTATGTTCTGTATGTAAACTGCTCAAGTGTTATCAGCTTAAATTATTCATTCATTCATTCATTCATTATCTTCTGCTTTATCCTATATTAGGGTCGTGGTGGGGTTCTCCATGCCCATCCAGGGGAGAAAGTTTCGGGTGCTGGGCAGATACGCCCAGGACAGGGCGCCAATCTATCGCTGGGCACACACTCTCTCACACAGACACGCACGCATACACACTCTATATGGGGCAATTTGGAGAACTCAATTGACTTCATCCATGTTTTTGGACTGTGGGAGGAAACCGGAGAACCCAGAGGCCACTAAGCCACTGTGCCGTATAATAATAAATTAATAGTTTAAAAAAAAAAAAAAAAGTAGTTTAAAATAAATAAAATAACAAAGGGGAACAGAAAAGGAAAAAAAAAAAAATAATAATAATAATAAAAAAAAATAATAATAAAATAAAAAATAAAACGGGTGGGAAGAGGGGAAAAGGGGGGAAATCAGCTGGTTGGGATTGTCTCTAGAGACCCAAAGTACACCATGAGGGGATTCCACTTCTTGTAAAACTTTTCTGTATTCCCCCTCAGAGTAAACCTAGTCTTCTCTAGTTTGAGAAAACGCATCATTTCCCGTAGCCAAACTGAAATAGAAGGGGGACCCGGAGACTTCCAGAGGATCAGTATGCAGCGCCTGGCCACCAGGGAGGTGAATGACAAAATATCCAAATCAGTGCTGCTGTCACACCCCCTACGTCCCACGGGCATAAGCCGCGGTGCGTGGGGCGTCACCGGAGTATTGAAGGGGCACGCTCATTGCCCCATCCTGGGACTCCACCTTCCTTGGGGATTATTTAAGACGCAGGATGCCGTGGGATGGGCGTGTCGGATCGTCGTTGGTCGAGGTTGAGACCGGATCGTTGTTCGGAGCTAATTGCCCCCCCCCCCGTTAACGATCATCTGTGTTCTTCATCCCAGTGACCGGGCTCTCGTCCCTCAGCACCCGGAGTCTTAGGTACACCAGGGCACCTGCACCAGAGCTGACGGGTCCCGGACACGCGGACTCCACCCCGTCCCTTTGTTTGAGTCACTGCCGCGCTTTATGTTCTGGCGGGAGCGCTGCACGCCGATCGGGACTGCTGCCCGTACTCCGCAACTTCGTCAAAGTTTTTTTGTGTTGGTTTTTTCTGAAGCTCCTGTGGTGCATAGGAGGCTTGTCCTGGACTCAAATAAAGTGTACCTACCCGGAACTCGACCCACCTCGCCTCCATCCTTCGCAAACATGACAGAATCCGACACCAATACTGCAGGGGCCAGTTATCCAGAGGATCCGCGACTGGCCCTTCGGGAGCAGGGCAGGTTCTTGGGGGAGCTACGTCACAATCTCGGAGAGATCACCACGGCGCTGAGGAACCTGGCAGAGCACCAGGGGAATCTGGAGGGGGAGTTCACACATCTGCGGGCTGCGACGCTCAGCGTGCCCTCCCCGGAGGTGGTTAACCCGGCTCCCGACTCCTCCCCTGTCCCGCGGACATCCTGGCCCATGTCACCACCGGAGCGGTATGATGGGCATCCCGATTCCTGCGGGACCTTCCTGCTCCAGTGCGATCTGTTCTTCGCGAGTCAGCGGAAATTTCACGGATCAACAACGGATCGCCTTAGTTCTCGGGGTGGGGTCACTATTGATGAGGCTGCGCCAGGGCTCACGCTCCACAGCGGAGTACGCGCTGGAATTCCGCACGCTCGCTGCGCGCAGTGGATGGAATGACGCCGCCCTGATCTCGCACTTCTGGGAGGGACTCCGACCCGAGGTACAGATTCTGCTCACCGGACGCGAACGCGACTGCACGCTAAACGCCTTAATTGAGCTGGCAATCCAGCTCGACCAGCTCGTCGCGTGTCACCTGCCCTCCGTTTCCGCAGCTCGCCTCGGGATCAGGTCCGGAGCACGCGCGGAGCCGCCGACGGAGATCCCCATGCAGGTGGACGCTACGCGGCTGTCTTCCGCTGAGAAGCATCGTCGTCAGCGCGAGGGCTTGTGCGGGTACTGCAGGGAGCCGAATCACCAGCTCTCCGCCTGTCCGGTGCGTCCCGCCCCGGGTCCCGCAACGTCCAGAGCCTGTAAGGACTCGGTAAGCCCTCGATCGTCTGCGGGAGATTTATTTACACTGCTGGTCACGCTCGTGGTTCGGGGCAGGCGGTTTCGGACGCGAGCACTCTTGGACTCAGGCGCAGAGGGGAACTTTATGGACCTCGGCACCGCGCGCCGATGGGAGGTTCGTTTATCACCGTTTTCGGTGCTGCAACGCGTCTGTGGGGTGGACGGGTCTCCGGCTCATCCCGGAAACGTTACGGGGAGTACTGAAACGGTCACTCTGAGGATGAATGAGGCGCACTCGGAGGAACTGTCATTTTTTTTAATTACGTCTCCCACGGCGGTGATTATTTTAGGGTTACCCTGGCTGCAGAGGCACGACCCCGTAATCTCCTGGTCCGGCAAACAGATTCTGCAGTGGTCCTCGTCGTGTTACGCTAGGTGTATAAGTCCCTCGGGAGACAGGGTTCGCGCAGTGTCCACCGCGGTGGCACGGGAGGCTCTTCCAACGGGGGTTCCTGCGTGTTATGCCGATCTGGGGGAGGTGTTCAGCATTGGGCAGGCCTCGCTGTTGCCCCCGCATCGCGATTATGACTGCACCATCAAGTTGGTTGAGGACGCCAAATTACCTCGGGTCATCCGCTCACCGCAGCGGAGACCAGGGCCATGCGGGAGTATATCGCTGACTCCCTCACACGGGGCATCATTCGGCCCTCTACCTCGCCCGCTGCCTCAGGATTCTTCTTTGTTCCTAAGAAGAATTCCGAGCTCCGGCCGTGCATTGATTATTGGGGCCTAAACCAGGTGACACGGAAATATGCGTACCCCATCCCGCTCATCCCGTCCACGCTGGAACGTTTGGGTCGGGCCGCCGTCTTTTCTAAATTAGATCTCCGCAACGCCTACAATTTGGTTCGCATCAAGGAGGGGGACGAGTAGAAAACGGCGTTTGTCACTACCACGGGGCACTATGAATACTTGGTTATGCCCTTTGGGCTTTCTAATGCACCTGCTGTGTTCCAGGCGTTCGTTACCGACGTTCTGCGTGAGTTTCTGGACCAGTGCGTGATTGTCTACTTAGATGACATCCTGGTGTACTCCACTAACATACACGAACACCATACCCAGGTACGCGCCGTTTTACGCCGCCTGCTCCAGCACCAACTATATGTGAGGGCGGAGAAGTGCGAATTCGACCGCACGCGGGTGGAGTTCCTGGGGTACATCATCTCGCGCGCAGGGTTGCAGATGGAGGGTAGTAAGGTACGTGCCATCCAGGAATGGCCCGTGCCATCCACCATCCGCGAAGTACAACGATTTCTGGGCTTCGCCAATTTTTATAGAAAATTCATTCGTGCTTTCAGTTCCGTGGTCACGCCCATCACGGCGCTGTTAAAGGGCAAACCTAGACGGTTGGTCTGGACCGAGGAGGCAGAGAGGGCTTTCAAGGAAGTGAAGCAGTCTTTTTCCTCTGCTCCCCTGTTGGCACTCCCCGACCCAGACAAACAGTTCATGGTGGAGGTGGACGCTTCATCAGTCGGGGCAGGGGCCGACCTATCTCAGCGGTCCGGGAGCCCGGCCAGAGTCCGCCCCATAGCATTTTTTTCCCAGAAGTTCTCCCCGGCTGAACGCAATTACTCCATCGGAGACCGCGAACTCCTGGCGGTCAAGCTCGCATTTGATGAGTGGCGCCACTGGCTGATGGGTGCCAATGTGACATTCGTGGTAATCACTGACCACAAGAACCTCCAGTACCTGAAAAATGCACGGAGGCTCAATGCACGTCAGGCGCGCTTGGTCACTGTTTTTTAATAGTTTCGAGTTCACCTTCTCGTATCGTCCAGGTAAGGCGAATGGCGTAGCTGATGCACTGTCCCGCATCCACGACCCACGAGACCGGGATCCGGAACTGGGAGGGGTTTGGTCCTGAGGAGCAAAGTTGGGTGGCGGTGCGTGGGGCGTCACCGGAGTATTGAAAGGGCACGCTCATTGCCCCGTCCTGGGACTCCACCTCCCTTAGGGATTATTTAAGACGCAGGATGCCGCGGGATGGGCGTGTCGGATCGTCGTTGGTCGAGGTTGAGACCGGATCGTTGTTCGGAGCTAATTGCCCCCCCGTTAACGATCATCTGTGTTCTTCATCCCAGTGACCGGGCTCTCGTCCCTCAGCACCCGGAGTCTTAGGTACACCAGGGCACCTGCACCGGAGCTGACGGGTCCCGGACACGCGGACTCCGCCCCGTCCCTTTGTTTGAGTCGCTGCCACGCTTTATGTTCTGGCGGGAGCGCTGCACGCCGATCGGGACTGCTGCCCGTACTCCGCAACTTCGTCAAAGTTTTTTTGTGTTGGTTTTTTCTGAAGCTCCTGTGGTGCATAGGAGGCTTGTCCTGGACTCAAATAAAGTGTACCTACCCGGAACTCGACCCGCCTCGCCTCCATCCTTCGCGAACATGACAGCTGCTAAACAGGGATTCGTTCAAGGGGAATATCGCAACCCACGGAGACATCTCTATAGTGGTACCCAGGACCTCTGACATAGCATCAAAATACCCACTCCAAAACCTCTGAAGTGCATTACAAAAAAAATACATGTGCCCTAAACTGCAAGGCGAGGCTTCACACCGGTCACAAACATCTCTGACGGAGTCAGGGTAAAATTTGGAGAGTTATGATTTGGAACGATGGACTCTGTGTAAAACTTTGAACTGCATTAGTTGTAACCTAGCGCATGGGATGAAGCGGTTGACCACATTAACTGCTTTATCCCACCACTGATCAGTAGCTAGTTCTCGTTCCCACGCTAATCTAGCATTGCTGACGATTGGCACATCCATCTCCTGAAGCCTGGATTAAATCCTGGATATAAGGGACTTTCTAAAGGGATTCAAGGTCAAAAAGTTGTCCGAAGGGGAAGCACTGGGAAGCTGAATGTAATCAGTAAAAAGGGAATAAAGACAGTGTCTAATTTGAAAATTGTACCCAGACACAAAGAGTTGAAAGCACTAGGGGGTTATTCGTGTATTTGGAAAGTTTGAGTGGGAGGGGAGAAGCCATCAGTGCCAGTGCAGATGAAGATGTAAAAGAGTTGGTCTCTAATCTGCACCACTGCAGGTCAGGGGAGTGAAGCCAGCACAACAACTTTTGGATGTGTGTTGCAAAATAATAATATTTAAAATTAGGCAGAGCAAGACCTCCCTCAAATTTGAATCTCTGCAATAGTGATTTACCCACTCTGGGAAACCTTCCCTCCCACAAAAATGTGGAAAAAAGCTGATCCAGATATTTAAAGAAGGTTTTCGGTAGGTACAATGGGAGGGTTTGAAACAAAAAAAGGAATTTTGGCATGACCTTCATTTTCGACCAACATTTATTCTACCAATTAACGACAGGGGGAGAGATTGCCATCTCTGTACATCTGTTTCTAATTTATCCATCAGCACAGAGTAATTTGCATTGAACATTAAAGGCAAAGTGCGGGAAACATGAATACCTAAATATTTGAAGCCGTCTGGTGTCAAATTAAACGGAATATCTGTTTGGTTCAAACGCAAAGCCAGTGCATTAACAGGATAACATTGACTATTTTGGAGATTCACCTTATAACCTGAAAATGTGCCAAAAGTCTTAAGGAGTGCAATGATAGGGGGAAGAGATCCAGCTGGGTCAGCCACATACAAAAGTAGGTCATCTGCATACAATGACAGTTTAAAATCCACATCAGCCCGAGAAAGAACTCGAAATGATGTAAGCGATTTTAGAGCAATGGATAATGGTTCAATAGCCAAAGCAAAAAGCAGAGGGGAGAGGTGGCATCCCTGTCTATTACCGCGTGACAATGTTAAGTAGTCCAAATTACAATTATTAGTATGCACATTAGCTCAAGTACATGTATAAAGTAGTTTAATCCAGGATATAAATTTCGGCCCAAATCCAAATCGATGCAGAACTGTAAACAGGTAATCGCATTCGACCCGATCGAATGCTTTTTCAGCATCTAATGACACAATGACTTCAGTAACAGAGAGGGAATGATTAGAATAAACCACATTTAGAAGTGTGCGAATGTTAAAGAAAAGATGACGACCTTTAACAAAACCATTTTGATCATGAGATCTGACATGAGATTCTGACATCTCGACCTCGACTCCAAATCATCCGCCCTGGCACTGAGTGCCTCAACCTGTTTCTCCAGGGCCTCCGTCCTCGCTCGCAACACGACAGTCTCATCCGAATAGGCCGACAAGGACCTCTCCATCTCAGAGACTGTGGACTTCATCGTTGTGAAGTCCGTCCTCAGAACTGATAAGTCCTTGACCATCTCCTCTCGCATTGCCTGCAACTCCTCTTTAAAAATCGTCCTCAGCTCGGTCAGGACTAGCAGGACAAGGACACCATAGCGGGATCGTCGGGGGAGCGGGCCACATCAGGACTCACCTCGCACGAAGCGGATGCCGCAGGTGAGGCCAAAGATGATGCTGCCAGAGCAGACCTTATGAGCGGTTGAGAAGAACCGGGATCTTTGCTCATTTTAGCGGTCTTGGGAGGTATGGTGAGCACAAGCCAACAATTCAAAAGTTTGTTCCAATTATTTATATAACCTTTCTATCAAACAGCGTGTGTTAAAAGTGCATCCAAATAATAAAAATACTGATCTCCCCACGGAGCTCGAAAAAAAAAACGTCTAGCACATGTCGAGCGAAAACCGGAAGTCTCACCTATCTGTTCTTATCTGTTTTAACATTCTGTGTGTATATGCATGTGTGGGGGTCTCTGTGGGTGTGTGTGTGTATCTTGTCTCCGCTGCACCCCTCCATGTAACAATAAAGGTTTTATTTTTTCCAGGTCATGCACTGAAGGCGGCCTAATTATCAAATCAAATTTTATATTCAACAATTAAACCTATGCTGTGTGATTTATTTAAGGAAAAGAAAAAAAAATCAGTTTGTTTGTTGCAGGTTCTAGTGGACAGAACTGACATTGCAATTTGATCTAGTAAAAAAAAAAAATACCCCCGCTTGTTTGAAAAATAGACAATTCCTCACAGGATTTGTCTCCACCTATCTGTTCTTATCCGTTTTAACATTCTGTGTGTATATGCGTGTGTGGGGGTCTCTGTGGGTGTGTGTGTGTGTCTGTTTGTTATGAGGTCACAGGTGAGTAGAGGTAGGGGGTTGTGGAAAGTTTATTGCCGTTTTGAGAGAAGGCAGAGGATCATGGTATTTGAATTGGTTGTTTTGGGGTTTTAAGTGGTGGAAGTTAGGGTAGTGATATTGATAAGCCGTTGCGGATAATATAGTTTAGAGCTCATTAAAATATTTTAATTATGAAGCATAAAATGGACCAAGCACCATTTTTGTTTAATGACGGATAAAGATTTGTCTGATAATAAACTAGACTTGACTAGACTTGATTTGACAAGGTTATGAATGATATTTGTAATTTCTCCACAGAAGTTTAAAAAAAAAGTTTTGCCAAGACACATATAACACAAATTATTAATGTTATAACTTTTTTGCAGAATTGTTTTTTATAAATTGATTGATAAATGTAATGGTACCGTGTCACCGCTAGGTGGCAGCAGTGTCACCTGGTCCATGCTCGCTAATCACGGGCAACTTGGATCAGGTTTTAGTGTCTATTTAAAACCGTGCTCTACTCTGATCAGGGTCGCACCGTACTTCTATTCATGCAGCCTCTTGGCATCCTTGACAGGGTAAGTGGTTCATCTGCCTTTTGTAGAAGGTTGGTGGTATGCAATGCAGAGGTATTAATTCTCTTTTAGGGACAGCGCCGTTAAAAAAACATAGCTAAACACAAACTACACAACCTAAATACAGGACAGCAAATGTAACCAAAAAAAAAGTGTAACCAAGATAGCTCAGTGTGCCGACGCTTTGGACAGCTGAGCTTGTATGAAGCGCCTGAGTGCATGGGTGCAAAATGCTCTGCCGTTATTTAACCTCTGTCTAAACGCTGATGTTCTAGTTTCATTCATCGTGAAGCGTAGCGTCAGTGGTTGCAACGTCTCACCTCACCAGTTCAAGTCCCGAGTGAGACTCATGAATGCTTTTTGGTCCTTGCCCTGCTTTATCTTGTCTCCGCCGTACCCCCCAATAAAAAACAATAAAGGTTTTATTTTTTTCCAAGTTGTACATTGAAGGCGGCCTTATTATCAAAATTTACATTCAACAATTAAACCTATGCTGTGTGATTTGTATAAAGAAAAGAAAAAAAACCTGTTTGTTTGTTGCCGGTTCTAATGGATCTAGTTTTATCCAGTAAAAAAAAAAAAAAAAAAAACCTGTTTGTTTGATTTTTTACCATAGTATTACAGATTGGCAATCTTGGTGATAATTTTTTTATGCTTATGTATTGTGTGACAGTCATCTCCTTTGAATATGATCCACAGGCAATGAGGGGTAGACCATAGTGCATTACTTCAAGGAAAATCAACAAGCTAATTTAAGCTGGGGCGGCACGGTGGCTTAGTGGTTAACACGTTCGCCTCTCAGCACTAGGGATTCCCGGTTCAAATCCCCATCTGGATGGAGTTTCCATGTTCTCCCCATGTCTGCGAGGGTTTCCTCCGGGTTCTCAGGTTTCCTCCCACAGTCCAAAAACATGGATCAAGTCAATTGAGTTCTCCAAATTGCCCCATATAGAGTGTGTCTGTGTGAGTGAGTGTGTGCCCAGCGATGGATTGGCGCCCTGTCCTGGGTCTATCTGCCCAGCGCCCGAGACGTTCTCCCCTGGATGGGCATGGGGAACCCCACCGCGACCCTAATAGAGGATAAAGTGGGAGATAATGAATGAATGAATGAATTTTTACAAATAGTTTTGGGGGAAGAACAATTAGCTTGATTAGAGGTAAAAAAAAATAAAAAATAAAAAAGTTGATTGGGAGTAGTACTAGGTAAGTTGACTCATCAAGCCAAAAAGGCAAGAGATTACTCAACTGTAAAACCTGTACTTAATTGATTTTTATTTTTCTATAAGTCACATAATCATATGTTTGGACCAGAGCGAAGACCACAGATGAAGAATGGTCTGGCAGGAAGCATGGACTGCCTCCAACACCAAGAAGATCTATGCTCTGTCAGGTACATCACACTTTTTCATAATCACAAAAGAAAATATTAGGTTAATTGTTTTAGAAATATACTGATATGCACTGGACTTGGAAATCAAGAACCTTTAAGAAACAAAGACATTTTAGATGACAAAAGTAACCTCAGTCACACGCACATAAACAATAGGACGCACACGTTTTTAGTAAAACTTTAGTAAGTATATGTTATGGGGAAAGGGGGGACAGTTGAAATGTATTAGACATTAAAATGAATTGAATTGCATTAATTCTTCCTATCTGTTTGAAATGTAATCTATGTGGTACGGTATGTGGTGTGGTATGGTAATAACACAGCATGAAGACGGAGCCAGATGTCGAGAAAATAGTGTATGCAATGTATAGAGAGGAAGTCCTTTGTCTTGGATTTTGGATTAAAAGCGAGCCCCTCAGAGGTGGTGGCCATCCACCAATCATCCACTACTCCATCCATCTGATGAGGGAGAAGGTGGAATGAGTAAAGTACTAAAAGTAAATGGCGTAAAAGCCACACTACATGAAAGGCTACATGAAATGAAGGCTGCACTCGTTACAGTATTCTGCTAATTGGTTGTAATTGATTAATTTAATGGAAGGGAATTTTTTTTATTAATTATAGTTGAAGGGGCACTGAAACACCTTTTTTTTTAAAATTTGGTAAATACTGCACTCGGCGGAGAAAGAGCTGAGAGTTCACAGGACTCAGAACTGACCAAAAGAAGTTTCTGTTGTATTATATAGTCTGCAGCAGAATTTTTCAAATGGTGAGTCACAGAAACATTCTGGGTGTGTCGCGGATACAGTGAATCGGATTCTGTGTTTGTCAACGTCTTTGTTTTCAACGATTGCTTTGGATTTAAGGAGTGATCACATGACATGCACACATTTCATTGTGCCTGTTATGTTTCCCTTGAGAAGTTAAAGTTAACACTGTTCTTTTAGCTCTATCCTGGAATGAACAATACGTTTCCATTCTCTTTTATTCCATACTCTTTGAGTGAGAAAAATGTCCTTAAAAGAATTAAAACACAAACAAGAAAAGCAGTTAGAGCTAATAAAGCACAGTATTTAAGTAATAACCAGAGGTTGATTGACACAATGCAGCATGTGACTACAGCATAACTGAAGAGTTGCTTTTAAAGTCACATTGCATGTGTATATATATGCTTAAATGTTATTTTTCAAAAATGAATTTGTTTGGTTTGTATTCTATAAAAG
Source organism: Corydoras sp. C115 (assembly GCA_019802505.1). Taxonomy (NCBI): domain Eukaryota; kingdom Metazoa; phylum Chordata; class Actinopteri; order Siluriformes; family Callichthyidae; genus Corydoras; species Corydoras sp. C115. The sequence continues at coordinate 120,545 of JAFMOC010000294.1, forward strand.
TGAATTGCAACTTAATGACCATGAGAAAATGTGGGTTCCGGGCTGAGGCCAGTTAAGAACCACTGGTCTACAAAACTTCTAAAAAGATTAAGGCTAGTATTGCTCTATTTTCACAATATAGTAAATATATGGAGATTTGGGGTTGGGCCTGTGTTTTTTATGGTAAATTTAGACTAGTGTTTTCAGTAGGGGCTATACTGACATGATTTAAAGTAGAAATGACTATTTAATTTTTAAAACATCAATTACATTAAATTAACATTAACCGGGCAGAATATTAAAAAAATTGTGGATTTTATGTTTTATTCTACTGCAAATGACACTGAAGTGTTCACCTAATGATATGTATTTTAGAAATTATTCTTCACTTATAATTGTAACAATTATGTTAAGATTTGGGTTGGCACGGTGCTTAGTGATTTTGCCTCTCAGCACTAGGGATTCCCAGTTTGAATCCCAAACTGGGTGGAGTTTCCATGTTCTCCCCATGTCCGCGTTGGTTTCCTCCCACAGTCCAAAAACATGGATCAAGGTCAACTGAATTCTCCAAATCACCCCATATAGTGTGTTTGTGTGTGTGTGTCTGTGTGAGTGAGTGTGTCCTGGGTGAATCTGCCCAGGGCTCGAAACATTCCCCCCAGGATGGGCAGATACACCCAGGACACACTCACACAGACACACAAAACACCCCCCCCCCCCCCCATCAACCCTAGTAGAGGATAAAACAGAAGATAATGGACGAATGGATGTTAAGATTTGTAAGGTTGCCATGTTCTCCACATTAGGATAGTTAGCATTTTTTTGAATTTCCAACAACTTTACAGGTTTTTATTATTTTCTTTCTTTATTTACCTTTCTTTTTTTTTTTTTGCTTATCCTTTTGGTTAGCCCCTGTCAAGCTTTGGAAGTTTGGCATGTTCTCCACATTAGCATAGTTAACATTTTGTTGAATTTCCAACAACTTTACAGGATAATTTTTTTTTCCTTTTAATTTTTTTGCTTATCCTTTTGGTTAGCGGCTGTCAACCTTTTTAAGTTTTACATGTTCTCCACATTAGCATAGTTAGCATTTTTTTTTAATTTCCAACAGCTTCACAGGTACTACTTATTTTTTCCCTTTTAATATTTTTTGCTTATCCTTTTGGTTAACCTTTGGAAGTTTATGCTCTGCACATTAGCATAGTTAGCATTAAAAAAAATTCCAACAACTTTACAGGTTTTAATTAATTATTTTTTTTTCTTCTCCACCTTGGATCACCACCTTACCGTGGTGGAGGAGTTTGCGTGCTTGAATGATCCTAGGAGCTATGTTGTCTGGGTCAAAAAGTCCCTGGCAGGGTCTCCCAAGGCAAATTGGTCCTAGGTGATGGGCCAGACAAAGAGTGGTACAACAAAACCCCTATGAAAAGAAACACCAAGAGCACGTTTACCCTGCCCGATTTAGGGTAATCGGGGCCCCACCCTGGAGCCAGGCCTGGGGATGGGGTTCGCCAGCGAGCGTCTTGTGGTCGAGCACTTTCCCATGGTGCCCGGCCGAGCCCAGCCCAAAGGAGCTACATGGGTTCCCCCTCAAATGGGCTCACCACCTGTGGGGGGGGATGGGTAATAATAGGGGTTCGGTGCAGTGTGGATTGGGCGGTGGCCGGAGGTGTGGGCTTGGGCGTTGCGATCCTTGGTTGCTGAAATTGGCTTTCGGAACTTGAAACGTCACTTCACTGGCAGGGAAGGAGCCTGAGCTGGTGCGGAAGGTTGAGAGATACCGGCTAGATATAGTTGGGCTCACCTCAACGCACAGCTCGGCTTCTGGGTCCAATCTCTTTGAGAGGGGCTGGACTTTGTTCTTTTCTAGAGTTCCCCATGGCGAGAGGTGTCGGGCAGGTGTGGGCTTTCTCGTGGCCCCCCGGCTTAATGCGTGCATGTTGGGGTTTTCTCCAGTGGACGAGAGGGTAGCTTCCCTACGTCTTCGAGTTGGGGAACGGGTACTGACTGTTGTCTGCGCTTATGCGCCGAATGGCAGTTCAGAGTACCCAGCCTTCTTGGAGTCTGTGTGTGTGTGTGTGTGTGTGTGTGTGGGGGGGGGGGGGGGGGGGGGGTTTCTGGAATCTGCTCCCCCTGGAGACTCTGTAGTCCTACTGGGGGTACTGGGGGACTTCAACGCTCATGTGAGCAATGACAGTGAGACCTGGAGAGGTGTGATTGGGAGGAACGGCCTCTCTGATCTGAAACTGAGCGGTGTTCAGTTGTTGGACTTCTGTGCAAATCATGGTTTGTCCATCACGAACACCATGTTCGAGCACAAAGGTGTCCATAAGTGCACATGGCAGCAGGATTCCCAAGGCCGCAGTTCAATGATCGACTTTGTAGTTGTGTCATTGGACTTGCGGCCATATGTCTTGGACAGAACAACCAATGTTCTGATCTTACTAAAGTTAAATATGGTGTCCCACAAGGGTCAGTTCTGGGTCCACTCCTATTAGCATTATATATGATTCCATTGGGATCAATTATTCGTAAACATGGAATCAGTTTCCACTCATATGCAGATGATACACAGTTATATGTTTCAGCTAACCCTAATGATGGTTGTTCAGTCAGTAAGCTCGAGGACTGCATCCAAGATATTAAAATATGGAGGTCAAAAAACTTCCTACTGCTAAATTCTGATAAAACAGAGTTTCTGATAGTTGGACCCAAGGACAAAATTAACAAAGCTTCTAACACTATGTTAAACCTTGATAACTCTTTAATTAGACCCAGTTCATCTGTAAATAATCTCGGTGTCATTATTGATTCAGATCTCTCCTTTACAAAGCACATTAGCAATATTACTAGAATTGCATTTTTTCACCTTCATAACATTTCGAAGCTACGAAATATCCTCTCCCTCCAAAATGCAGAAAAACTAATTCATGCTTTTATTACCTCAAGGTTAGATTATTGTAATTCACTTCTGACAGGATGTTCTAATAAATCATTACATAAATTACAACTTGTACAAAATGCTGCATATCAGTCCTGTGTTATCAAACTTGCACTGGCTACCAGTTAAGTTTCGTATCGAGTACAAAATTTTATTAATAACATATAAAATTCTACATAATCGGGCTCCACAGTATCTGAGTGAGCTGATTCAATCGTACAAGCCAACACGTGAGCTCCGATCTCAAGGTGCTGGTTACTCTTAGCTCCTAGAATAAATAAAATTACTGCTGGTGGAAGAGCGTTCTCCCACAAGGCTCCTCAACTTTGGAATAGCCTTCCAGTTACTGTTTGTGATTCTGAATCACTATTAATCTTTAAAAATAAATTAAAAGCACATTTATTTAATCTTGCGTTTAATTAATCCCCTGTAGATAAAGATGTAGATCTCAGACTTGGCTGTGTTGGGGGGCAATCTCTGATCAGTGTATGCTGGCGTTTCACCTCTTCACCCACCTCATCATTAATGGGGGGGTGTGGCGCTGAAATGATGCTGTTCTGAGGAGCCATCTCAACTATGTAGAGTCTGCAGTATCTGCCTCTTTTAGTTATGCTGCTCTAGTCAGTGATGCTGGTGTCGCATGCTGCACTGTGTCAATCAATCACTTAATTAATTAAATGCTGTGCTTTATTATTAGCTATAACTGCCTTCCTTGTCTGTTTCTTTTGAGGTGTCCCCCGGCTTCCTGGAGATCTTCATCCATGGCTCTGCTGACGAATACTGTATGGAACCTGACAAGGCGGTCCTGCAAGATGCCCCCTGATGGACTCACATATAGTTTTCCAGTTGTTAGTTTTTCCATTTGTTTAATATCTGTACATAGCTGTCCTTGTCATTGTTGTTGCTGCCTGGCCGCTCCAGGAGGATGAGTCCCCAAATGAGTCTTGGTCCTCCCAAGGTTTCTTCCTTAAATAACAACATAAAAGGGAGTTTTTTCTTGCCACTGTCACTTCGGCTTGCTCTTTGGGGGTTTAAAAGCTTTTCATTCTGTAAAACTGCTTTGTGACAATGTACTGTTATAAAAACCGCTATATAAATAAATAACTTGAACTTGAACTTGAACACTCGGGTGAAGAGAGGAGCTGAGCTTTCAACTGATCACCACCTGGTGGTGAGTTGGATCAGATGGCGGGGGAAGACGCCGGTCAGACCAGGCAGACTTAAACGTATAGTGAGGGTTTGCTGGAAACGTCTGGCAGAAGAACCCGTCAGACGGATGTTGAACTCTCACCTCCATCAGAGCTTCAACCACATTCCGGGGGAGGTGGGGGACATTGAGCCTGAATGGGCCATGTTCTGTTCCTCCATTGTTGAGGCGGCAGACAGCAGCTGTGGTCGCAAGGTAGTCGTTGTCGTGGTGGTAACCCTCGAACACGGTGGTGGTCACCCCGTGTAAGGGATGCCGTCAAGCTGAAGGAGTAATATGGTTGGCTTGTGGGACTCCAAAAGCAGCTGACTGGTACCGACAGGCCAAGCTATTTACGGCTCCATGCGTCGTGGAGGCAAAAACCCGGGCGTGGGAGGAGTTCGGTGAGACCTTGGAAAGTGACTTTCGGTCGGCTCCAAGAAGATTCTGACAAACTGTCAGGCGACTCAGGAGGGGAAAACAGTGTGCCACTAACACAGTATATAGTGGAGGTGGTGCACTGTTGACTTCGACTGGGGACGTCATTAGGCGGTGGAAGGAATACTTCAAGGATCTTCTCAATCCCATCAATATGCCCTCCGGAGAGGAGGCAGAGTCAGAGGACCCGGGAGGAGGCTTGTCCATCACTGTGGCTGAAGTCGCTAAGGTAGGGCTTCAGGGGGGGATGGGATCTGCCCGGAGTTCCTAAAAGCTCTGGATGTTGTGGGGCAGTCTTGGCTGACGCGCTTTTTCAACATTGCATGGTCATCGGGGCAGTGCCTCTGTTCCAACTACAGGGGAATTACACTCCTCAGCCTCCCCGACAAAGTCTATGCAGGGGTACTGGAGAAGAGAGTCCGACTATCGAACATCGGATCCAGGAGGAGCAGTGTGGTTTTCGTCCTGGTCGTGGAACACTGGACCAGCTCTTCGCTCTCTCCAGGATCCTCGAGGGTTCATGGGAGTTTGCCAAACCAGTCTACATGTATTTTCTAGATCTGGAGAAGGCTTTCGACTGTATTCCTTGGGGTATTTTGTGGGAGTTCAGGGTAGTTTGGTGCTTCGTGAGTATGGGCTACATGGCTCATTACTACGGGCCATTCAGTCCCTGTATTTGCGAAGCAGGAGCTTCCACTTGTTTCCAATGAGGGTTGGACTCCGTCAGGGCTGTCCTTTGTCACCATCAAATGTTTGATCACTGTCAACATTTTAAAGTTTGGTTTGTTCCCCCCATTAGCTTCGTTAGCATATTTTTGAATTTCCAACAACTTCAGATGTTTTTATTTCTTTTTTTTTCCCTTTTCTTTTATTTCTTTTTTTGCCTATACTTTTGGTTAGCCACTGTCAACCTGTGTAAATTAAGTATGTTCTCCACAGTAACAGTTTTTTTTAATTTCCAACAATTTTACAGGTTTTTATTTCCTTTTTATTCCTTTAAATTTTTTTCTGCTTATCCTTTTGTTCAGCAACTTTCAACCTATGGAAGTTTGGCATGTTCTCTACATGCCAACAGCTCTCTACAGCATTTTTAAAAATTTCTTAAAACTTTACAGGTGTCAGAGACCGCAGCGCTGCGGCGCGTTCCCCTAGCCCCGCCTACTAATCAGCGCGCGTTCTCCGTACACCAGGTGAGGTTCATTGTTTCCGGGTTCTTCCTTTCCTTTATAAGGCTTTCCGTTTCGCTGGCCTGGAGCGAAGTATTTGCCGTTTACGTCAATACCGAGCGTTTATCCTCGTGATATCTCCTGCTTTCTTCCTCAATGCTCTTCCGTGTTTTGGTCTCCGTTGGGTGAGTGCGATTTCGAGTGTGTTTAGTTGTAGCGTGTTTCTCTCTCTCTGTTCCCCGCTTCTATCGACCTCTCGTCCTCCCTCTCTCCATTTCCCTCGTCCCCGTCCTTTCCCCCCTTCCTTTAGTCTTAGGATCTTGTGTGCGTGTTGTGTATGAAAGGAAAGTCCGTGTCCGTCTTTTATGGTTAGTATCCTTAACATATTCTCACTTTTTATTACTAATCTCTCCACTGTCGGTGTATATAACACACTTAACCCATCTCTTATTAACCACTTCCCTGTCTCCCGGTTCCAGGTTCCTGTAGTTGTGTTTTCTTCCCAGTCACCCATCCTTGGTCCTACTTGGTTACCGCCTTGTCCAGCACTTCACCTCTTCTATCCTGTGTCTATTCTATTTAGCTCCTCCTTTCACGCTTTTTCCCCATTCTCTTTGTTTAATCTATTCCCCGGTGTTTATATTTTGTGTTGGTGTTGGTGTGTTCTTTTGTTTCTCTCTTGTGCTTGTTACCAGGTACCCCGCCAGACCTGGTATTCAAGCGACGCACGTGTGTTACCACGAGTGCTCCTGTGATCCCGCTGCCAATCACCCACTCGTTCACGTGCCGCTCGGTTGCCGCTGCATATCTGGTTTAATAAACCCCTGTTGTTTCTGCATCTACGTCTCCTCTGTTCCCTCTGAATCAGACGCTAACAACAGGTTTTCTTTTCTTTATTTCTTTTTTTTAATTAATTATTCTTTTTTTTTTTAACTTTACAGGCCTTTGTTTCTTTTTTTCCCTTTATTTTTTTCCATATTCTTTTGGTTAGGTTTGGAATTTTGGCATGTTCTCCACATTAGCATAGTTAACTTTACAGGTTATTTCTTTTATTCTTTTTTACCTTTTTTTGCTTATCCTTTTAGTCAGTCACTGCCAACATTTGGAAGTTTGGTATGTTCTCCACATTAACTTAATTAGCATTTTTAAATTACCAACAATTTAACAGATTTTTTTTTTTTACTGTTTATTTATATATTTTTTTTTGATTATCCTTTTCTTTAGTCATTGTCAGCCTTTAGAAGTTTGGTATGTTCTCCACATAGGCATTTTCTTTTTATTCCTACAACTTTACAGGTTTTTATTTCTTTTTTTATTTTTTTTTTTTTTTTTTTTTTTACCTTTTTTTGATTAGCCTTTTGGTTAGCCACTATCAACCTTTGGAAGTTGTGGCATGTTCTCCATATTTTCTTTCACACATCTGGTATAGCTATACATTTGCATAGTTAACTTTTTTTTTTTAAAATTTCCAGCAACTTTACAGGTTTTTATTTCCTTTTTTTCCTCTTAATTATTTTGGCATATCCTTTAGGTTAGCAACTTTCAACCTTAGCATGCATTAGCATAGTTAGAATTTCGGTTTCTCACTATCTCACTTGGGTGATTGGTTGGTTTTGTCACGTGTTTAGTTGGGGTTCCTATTTAGCCTGTTTTCTCCCGTAATTCTGAGCACGTCTTTGGTTTGTGGTTACTCTACCCAACGTTACGTTTTATTCATTTATCCCCGTTCTGTTGGTGCTTCGGCACCATCTTTTAATAAATTCAGTTTGGATTTTATCCCGGTGTTCCAGTTGCCTCCTTCCCGCATTTCTGCCACGGTGTGTCGCTGCGCGGGCGTTCCGCGCAGGTCACAGTCGTGGGAGCGTCTCCCTCCGTCTAGACCGGCGGACGCGGTGGTCTACGCGTCGCCGGATCCCGGGAGACGCTCATTATGCGCGAGCGGCGTCCGCGATTTCCGGCGGACCCGCTCCCCTCTGGGGGACTATGGACAGGACGTGACAGAAAGACGTGCCAATACATCGGAGGCTACTGGACACCTGGGGTCACCCAACGTGAGCGGAGGACAGGAGGCTGAACCGCCGATCCGACCGAGTCTGAGAACCGGGGACCGCCAGCGGCAAAGCCCGGCTACCGGAGGGCGGCAGTCGTCGAGTCGGGACCGACTGAGGCCGTTCGCCATCGGTCCCGAGCACCAGAGGCCGCCCATTTCGGACTCGGAGCACCAGGAGGCAGGTGCATGCCCCAGCCTCGCAGCGAGAGGACGTCAATCTGCGCTGCGAGAGGACGCGTCTTCGTCGTCAGCTGGGAGCAACCGGTCCTGTCGCCACTTTGGAAACTCCAATGTGGTCCGGGTAGTTTAAAGTGGGGGGTGGTAAGGTCAATTGTGAAAATGTGAATTAACCCCTCGATAGACATATACAACCGGGCGCTAAGGCGCCTAGGGTGCCAAACAAGGACGAAAACCCTGCTGGTAGTAGGGGCAATCGTTCAAACAATAGTGGGAATGATAGTAAGGACTCACCCACTTATATAGACTCGATTGGGGTGCCTAGGGGGGTGCCAGACGAGTTCAAATGGGCAAACCAGGTGGCAGCAGGCTTTGAAAACATTCCAGTAATATCGTCCCTTTTTCCAGTGACTCCAAACAAAAATGTGGACAGAATAAATTTCATACATTACAATGTACTTTGGCTTACTAATCTCACTAGAGATGCCATTGAGGGATTAAGTGAGCAATTGCATGTGACATCAATCGTGGCCATACAGAACAGGAAAGCTTTAGACATGCTCCTGGCAGAAAAAGGGGGTGTTTGCGTAATGATCGGTGAAGTGTGCTGCGTCTATATGCCTAATAACACAGCACCCGATGGGTCAGTAACCAGGGCCCTCAATGGGTTGTGTAAACTATCACAGGAAATGCATGAGGCCTCAGGCATAGATAATCCCTTAGAATTATGGATAAATAACATGTTTGGCAAATGGAAGGATTTAATCATGTCACTTGTTATGTCTGTTGCTGTGTTTGTTGCTATATTGGTAACCTGTGGGTGCTGCTGCATACCATGTCTGAGAGCTCTGTTAACTAGATTAATTGTGACTGCCATTGGGGAACGATCGGAAAAGTCTCCAGACTACAGCATGCCGCTGCGGACGGCTGAATCGGACTCTGGAGATGAGGGATCGGATGAAGAAAGAACTAGCTACACTTAAATAATGCCCAAGATCATCTCTTTTTCCATCTAGGACTTCTGTACTTGATTTTTCTCTTTCTCTCTCTCTCTCTGTCTCTCTCTCAATCATTCCCTCTATGGTATTAGACCAGTAGAGAAGCTAGTACACTGCACGCACACGCTTTAGCATAGAATTAAATGAACATATAGGGCATTAGGAAGTTATCAGCCGCAACCGGAGACCTGGGGGGACGGAGAGAAGGCTGGCCACCTAGTGATGGACGGAGGCAACAAAACTGCAGGCGTGGGGCACCTGAGTGGCGGACGCCCATTACAGTGACAGAAGCGGGACCTCCCACAACCCCAGGACCCTGGTAGCCGTACGTCATTAGAGTTTAAAAAATCTCAGTGTTTTACTTTGAAGAATCATGTACTGATCATAGGGCTCACACGCACGGCATACTGACATAGTAAATCTCTGCTGAATATATGTAAGCGCTGGACTCTGACTATCTCACAGCATCCGGGGAATGGAACAAATTGGTGGGCGCGGGGAGATCGCGCCCAAGGGGGGAATTGAAGGAAATACAAACAGACCATCAGTCCAAAGTTCAGTAAATGTGACTGCGTGGCGCGACTGGGGAGGTGGGCGAGGATTGAATGGACGAATGACAGTTAAAGTCAGGTTGTCAGCCTGACCATAAACCAACATACTCCCCTAAAATGTGCTCGTTCAGCACGTCCATTCCAGGAACTGAGACATCAGACCTGGTGAATGAGGCTCATAGACGCCTAATTGTCAACAACCCCCCTAGAAGAAAGGACAGCGTGGTCATCTTTAAGGTGCCCTCGACCTAGCTGAAAACACCAGACATAGGGGTGGGTTTATAGGATAAATAGGGGTAGAAACTGGACTTCTGGACTCTGGCTGGGGAGAGATTTTTTGCTTTGCGGGTGTCAGAGTCGACCGCGGTCTTGGGCTTGTTTTGGAAGAACACACTTTTATCTTGGTTTGTCTTAAATAAACCGCTTGATTCGAGCATCTACTAAAAGTCTGCCTCGTGGTCTATGGTCGCCTCCGGAAAAAGGTTCATCGTGGAAATTGAGATTTCCTAACACTGGTTACAGCCCGAGGGACTTGTTACCCCCCCCCCAGTTTGTTATTTTCTGCATGCATTTATTATTGTTATTATTTTTGTTCTTTTGGCTTGGGTCGCTTTCCCTTTTTGCGCGACCCTTGGGGTGGGGGTATGTAACGAGCACCTACTGCACCTGTCCCTCGTTTTCGGTTTCTCACTATCTTACTTGGGTGATTGGTTGGTTTTGTCACGTGTTTAGTTGGGGTTCCTATTTAGCCTGTTTTCTCCCGTAATTCTGAGTTTGTGGTTACTCTACCCAACGTTATGTTTTGTTCATTTATCCCCGTTCTGTTGGTGCTTCGGCACCATCTTTTAATAAATTCAGTTTGGATTTTATCCCGGTGTTATCCCTCTGGGGGACTATGGACAGGACGTGACATATTTTAGTTGTTCATTCTTTTAGTTAGTCACTGCCAACATTTGGAATTTTGCTATGTTCTCCACATTAGCATCGTTAGCATTTTCTTTTAAATTTTCAACAACTTCACAGGTTTTTAATTTTTTTTTTTTTTCCTTATCTTTGTTAAACTTTGGAAGTTTGGCATCTTCTCCACATTAGCATAATTACAAATTTTTTGAATTATCAACCACTTCAGAGGTTTTTATTTAATTTTTTCCTTTTATTTTTTATTTTTACTTTGGTTAGCCACTATTAACCTTTGGAAGTTTGGCATGTTCTCCACATTAGCATAGTTAGCATTTTTTTTTATTTCAAAAACTTTACAGGTTTTTATTTCATTTTTCCCTTTTTTTCTCTTTTTGATGTTTTTGCTTATCTTTTTAGTTAGCCAATGACAACCTTTGGAAGTATTGAATATTCTCCAGAGAATAGCATTTTTTAAATTTCCAACATCTTTACAGGTTTTTTTCTTTTATTTATTTGGCTTATCCTTTTCTTTAGCCACTTGAAGTTTGGCATGTTCTACACATTAGCGTAGTTAGCATTTTATTGAATTTCCTACAACTTTACAGGTGTTTTCTTTTTCTTTTTTTCCCGCCTTTAGTTTGTTACGTTTACATTACTTTTATTCATTTAGCAGACACGTTTATCCAAAGCGACTTACAAATGAGAACTACACAAATCAGTAGTTATGAAGAAAACCAGCTACACTGTAGAATTCAAATCAAATCTGATCGTTATCTGATCCTGCACCCCCCCCCCCCCTTTTTTTTTAATATAGTTGTTCATTCTTTTAGTTGTTAATTCTTTTGGTTAGATTTGGAAGTTTGGCATGTTCAAAACTTTGCAGGTGTTTTCTTTTTCTTTTTTTCTACCTTTAGTTTAATTGTTACATTTACATTACTTTTATTTATTTAGCAGACACTTTTATCCAAAGTGACTTAAAAATGAGAACAACAAAATTAGTAGTTATGAAGAAAACCAGTTGCATTGTAGAATTATCATATATATACAGTGGGTTGCAAAAGTATTCATACCCCTTGAACTTTTCCATATTTTGTCACATTACAACCACAAACATAAATATATTTCACTGGAATTTAATGTGAAAGACCAACACAAATTGGTACAATTGTGAAGTGGAAGGAAAATTATACATAAATCAACATTTTTTTTACAAATAAAAAACTGAAAAGTGCGACGTGCAAAAGTATTCAGCCCCCCTGAGTCAATACTTTGTGGAGCCACCTTTTGCTGCAATTACAGCTGCAAGTCTTTTAGGGTATGTCTCCACCAGCTTTGCACATCTAGTGACTGAAATTCTTGCCCATTCCTCCTTGCAATACAGCTCAAGCTCAGTCTGATTGGATGGAGAGCGTTTGTGAACAGCAGTTTTGAGATCTTGCCACAAATTCTCAATTGGGTTTAGGTCTGGACTTTGACTGGGCCATTCTAACACATGAATATTCTTTTTTTTAAACCACTCCATTGTAGCTCTGGCTTTATGTTTAGGGTCGTTGTCCTGCTGGAAGGAAGGTTTTCTTCCAAGATTGCCCTGTATTTGGCTCCATCCATCTTCCCATCAACTTTGACCAACTTCCCGGTCCCTGCTGAAGAGAAGCACCCCCAGAGCATGATGCTGCCACCACCATATTTGACAGTGGGGATGGTGTTTTCAGAGTGATGTGCAGTGTTATTTCTCCGCCACACATAGCGTTTTGCATTGTGGCCAAAAAGTTCAATTTTGGTCTCGTCTGACCAAAGCACCTTCTTCCACATGTTTGCTGTGTCCTCAACATGGCTTCTGGCAAACTGCAAACGGGACTTCTTATGGTTTTCTTTTAACAATGGCTTTCTCCTTGCCACTCTTCCATAAAGACCACATTTGTGTAGTGCACGACTAATTGTTGTCCTGTGGACAGTTTCCCCCACCTGAGCTGTGGCTCTCTGCATTTCATCCAGAGTCACCATGGGCCTCTTGGCTGCCTCTCTGATCATTGATCTCCTTGTTCGGCCTGTAAGTTTAGGTGGACGACCTTGGCAGGTTTACTGTGGTGCCATACTCTTTCCATTTCCGGATGATGGATTGAACAGTGCTCCGTGAGATGTTCAAAGCTTTGGAAATCTTTTTATAACCTAAGCCTGCTTTAAACTTCTCCAAAACCATATTCCTAACCTGTCTGGTGTGTTCTTTGGACTTCATGATGCTGTTTGCTCCCCAATATTATCTTAACCAACATCTGAGGCCGTCACGTAGCAGCTGTATTTGTACTGAGATTAGATTACACACAGGTGGACCCTTTTGAGTCATTAGCACTCATCAGGCAACTTCTGAATGCAATTGGTTGCACTCAGGGAAAAGGGGGCTGAATACTTTTGCACGTCGCACTTTTCAGTTTTTTATTTGTAAAAAAAATGTTGATTCATGTATAATTTTCCTTCCACTTCACAATTGTATACCACTTTGTGTTGGTCTTTCACATTAAATTCCAGTGAAATATATTTATGTTTGTGGTTGTAATGTGACAAAATATGGAAAAGTTCAAGGGGTATGAATACTTTTGCAACCCACTGTATATATATATATAATATATTTATTTTATTTTATTTTTTTTTTAATATTTTTCCTAGTTGTTCATTACTTTAGTTGTTAATTCTTTTGGTTAGATTTGGAAGTTTGGCTTGTTCTGCCAAACTTCCAGGTTTTAATTTTTAGTTTCATTTTTAGTTTACAGGTTTTAATTAATTGATTTATTTTTTCTTTTTAATTTTTTTTGCTAATCCTTTTGGTTATGCACTATCAAACTTTGTAAGTTTTTTCATGTTCTCCACATTAACATAGTAAGCATTCTTTGAATTTCCAAAAACTTTACAGGTTTTTATTTTTTTAATTAGTTTTTTCCTTTATTTTCTTGGCTTACCCTTTTGGTTAGGCACTGTGAACCTTTGGAAGTTTGGTATGTTCTCGACTGTAGCATCGTTAACATTTTTCCATTTTAAAAAAATAAAATGGTTAAAAAATTAAATAAAATAACAATTTCCAACAAATTTACGGGTTTTTATTTCCTTTTTCCTTTGCATTTTTTCCTTATCCGTTTGGTTAAGCTTTGGAAGTTTGTCATCTTCTCCACATTAGCATAGTTAACATTTTGTAAATTTCTAACAACTTTACAGATTTTTATTTTTCATTTCTTTTTTTCCCTTTTAATTGTTAATTGCTTATCCTTTTCTTTAGCCACTGTCAAACTTTGGAAGGTTGGCATTCTATCCACATTAGCATAGTTAGCGTTTTGTTAAATTTCCAACAACTTTATAGGTTTTTTAATTTTTATTCATTTATTATATATATATATATATATATATATATATATATATATATATATATATATATATATATATATATATATATTTTTTTTTTTTTTTTTTTTTTTTTTTTTGGTTAGACACTGTCAACCTTTGGAAGTATTGCACAATCTCCACAGAATTGTTAGCATTTTTTAAATTTCCAACAACTTTACAGGTTTTTATTTTTTTATTTTATGGTATTTGTAACAGGTGCCTAGGGCACCTGTCACCTGTTCTGTGTTTTGTTCTGTTCGGTTGAGTTAATTAACGTTCATTTGTCATTAGTTTAGTTAATTAACTCCTTATTGTCATTGGTTTGTCTTGTGCACGTGGTCGGGTGTCTTTTTGTATTTATTTCCGTTGTTTCTCGTCCTCGGTGCTGGTCGTTGTTTCATGTCACTAGTCGGTTCGTACCTCATGTTTTGTGGTGTCACTACGCCTGTAATAAACCCAATTTTCTGCTACCTGCGTGCCTGGCTCCCTTCAGTGCGTTAAAGCGCGGCGGCTCTGCGTTTCCTATGCGCAGCCGCTTTATCCCGAGGGAGACTACCGTGACAGTATTTCTTTGGCTTATCATTTTGGTTAGCCACTGTAAACCTTTGGAATTTTTGGCATGTTCCCCTCACTAGCATCATTAGCATTTTTTTAATTTCCAACAACTTTACAGGTTTTTGTTTCTTTTATTCTTTTTTTTCCTTTTATTTTTTTGCTTTGACAGACACAGCAAACCTTCTTGGCACAGCTTGAATTGATGTGCCATGATCTGGATGAGCTGTACTACCTGAGCCACTTGTGTGTATAAAAAAAAAAAAAAAAATATATATATATATATATATATATATATATATATATATATATATATATATATATATATATACAGTATATATATGTGTGTGTGTGTGTGTGTACAAGTTAATCAAACATATGGTTAGGGGAAATTATCCCTGCATGTGATCTTCAGTTCTCCACTGTTCATTATATCATTAATCATTACTGTCAATAATTACATTGACACATATAATATTGACACTGCTGACACTTAAATATATACATGCAACATAAATATACACATGCACATTATTAGTATTGCACATTATATATTATTCATTCTTAATTGTTATATTACTGCACTTCCCTCCATCTTTCATAGGCTTAATTGCATTTATTCTTTTTATTATTTGTACTATTTTTATTATTCTCTGTAATATTTGTATTGGGGTGGCATGGTGACTTAATGGTTAGCACATTCTCCTCTCAGCACTGGGGATCCAGATTCGAATCCTGAGCTGGGTGTAGTTTTCATGTTCTCTCCGTTTCCATGTGGGTTTCCTCTGTGTTCTCTGGTTGCCTCCCACAGTACAAAAACATGTATTCATATGGTGTGTATGTGTGAGTGTGCCCAGCGATAGAATGTGCTGGGTTTATCTGCTCAGCACCCGAAACGTTCTCCCCATGATGGCCCACTGCAGTCAAGCTGTCTGTGCTTTAGTGATTCACAGTCAAGTCATCCTCGCTTTAAATGTGAATGTGCATATATACCTGGTATTCACTGACTGATTCTCTGAGCACTGATTTGCAACTTCAACAGAAAAAATGATTTTTTTTATGTGTGTAAACACACGCACTTTTACTACATTTAGAATTTTAAAAAATTGTTCACTTATTTAAAATACTTTACTTGTATCATAGAATTAAACACAATTATTGATATATTTAATTAATATCTTATTTAAGGGATTTTAAGGGAACTCCTGGACTGAAAATTCTATTGCCACCTGAGCATTGTATCTGTCATCATGTTCAAATTTGATTCAAGAGAAAGGTACCACCAACCTAACTATTTATATGAATTTTCCTATAATGCCAGAAAAGTTTCACTAGCAGCGGCATGGGCGGGCATTAGGAACAGTGCCCCCAAAGAGTCAGCCGGGCGCCCCCTGACTGGACTGAAAGCTGTTTATATGTTTTATTTTTTGTTTTTATCCGGAGTGGCCATCTTTCTATTTTTTTCTATCTAGGTTTGTCAGTCATACAATTCAACCAATCAGTAAAGGAAAGGCAACATTCTAGCCAATTATAGTTAGAGGGAGGTGGTTCATTGAGTTTAATGTTCATACTTGAGATTGTTCGTGTTGCATGCATATTCAAACTTATCCATCCATTATCTTCTGCTTTATCCTCTATTAGGTTCGCGGGGGGGTTCCCCGTGCCCATCCAAGGGAGAACGTCTCAAGTGTTTATCACTGCATGTGTTTATGCTTATGTTTAACTTTTAATTTAATTGAATGAACACAGTACTGCACTATTCTTTTTTGTTTAGATTTTGGGATTTTATTGAGAGATTGTTTCTCAGCACGGTAGTAGGAATAGTCATAGAGCTGATATTCAACTTGAAGCAAATAAAATGTTTGATCAAAAAATGTGCCCCTGAAAAATACAATGCCGAAGAATCTGACATCTGCAATATTCTTCTTGCCAGTAACCCAACTACTTGCCCCCTTGATTAAATCCCCTCTCACCTTCTTCAATCCATCGCCTCATCCATCACACCAGCACTCACAACTCCTCTCTCACGTCGGGTACTTTTCCTGATTGTTTCAAACATGTCATAGTCAAACCTCTTCTCAAAAAGCCAACGCAAAGTTGGTTGAGAGCTACAGGCCTGTATCACTTTTACCTTTCCTGTCTAAAACATTTGAACAGGTGGTATCTACACAGGTCTCCAAGTTTGTCAATCAGAACAATCTCCTTGATCCCTATCAGTCCGGATTTAGGTGTGGTCACTCCAATTAGACAGCATTGATCTCAGTGATTGATTCACTTAAAACTGCCAAAGCTAAATCTCAATCCTCTGTCCTCATTCTGCTAGACTTTTCTGCAGCTTTTGATACAGTAAACCATCAGATTCTACTGTCCACTCTATCTGAATTAGACTTTTCTGATACGACACTTGAATGGTTTCGATCCTATCTGACAGGAAGAATCTTTAAAGTGTCATGGAATGGGGAGATCTCTAACTCTCACCAAATATGCACTGGTGTGCCTCAGGGCTCTGTACTTGGTCCTCTCCTCTTCTCACTATATGTGACATCACTGGGCACAGTCATTCAGGCGCATGGTTTCTCTTACCACTGCTATGCTGATGACACTCAGCTTCATTTGTCTTTTGCCCCTGACGACACCACAATCTCAAATTGGATATCTGCCTGCCTCACCAACATATCTGATTGGATGAAGGCCCGTCATCTCAAATTAAATTTAGCAAAAACAGAGCTTCTTATAATCCCAGCTAAACTCTCAATCCATCACAACATGACCTTCCAAATTGACGGCTCCACAATCCTCACAATTGATTCGGTGCGTAACCTTGGTTTCACAATATACTCCCCACCTTAAACTCTCTATTCATGTTATCAAAACCGCCTGTTCCTGCAGATTCCTTCTTTACGACATAAGGAAGATCAGACCTTTCTTGACTGAACATGCTACCCAACTGCTAGTTCAAGCCCTCATCCTATCCCGGCTTGATTATTGTAATGCGTTACTTGCTTCCACAATGTGATCCCAGCTTCCACAATCAGACCTCTTCAACTAATTTGTTTTTACCGACTTGTGTTCACCAGCCCAAGTGAACTCATGTCACTCCACTACTCATTTCTCTCCATTGGCTCCCTGTAGCTGCTCGCATTCAGTACAAGTCACTTACTCTGGCCTACAGGATCATTTCTGGATCTTCCCCTCTTACCTTCACTCTATCTTTTCAGAATACACTCCGGCTCGTTCACTTCGCTCGTTCACTTCGCTCCAAAAAAAAAGGGGTGGGGGGAGGCACAGCATCAAATAACAGGTTTTATGATTTTACAGTATAGTTGGTTTTCCTCATAATTACTGACTTGATGTTCTCATTTGTAAGTCACTTTGGATAAAAGCGTCTGCTAAATGACTAAATGTAAAAGTATATGCAGATTTCACTGTACCATGTTTTTATAAAATTCCATTGAAAAAACTTAACACCTTAAGGTGAATCAATATTACATATAGGCTAACATTGGATAGCTATATCTCTAAAATTTTCCACAATGCCAAAACACTTACACTACCACATCACAGTATTCCTTTGTCTACACATGCCACCTTAAGGCTAATCAATATTACGTGTAGGCTAATTTTTGATAGCCAAGCTTAGAAATTTCCCATAATGCTCAAACATTTACACAAACAAATTAGAGTAGGGGTTCTTCACTGTCACCAGATTAAGTTTCAACAGATTTCACTGCACCATTATGGATGTGTATTAATCCTGTTTCATTAGTATATATTTACAATTTAATGTACAGTATGCACATATTTATTTATTTATTTATTTATTATTGAGACAACAAACCCCATACAGAATTGTGTAAAAATACATACATTCAAGAACAACAATAGTGGAAACAAAGGAAATGTACTCCTTTTTTTCTCTCTCTCTCTTTAACTAAACCCAAAGAAGACAAACAAGCAGACAAACATGACACATGAGCTGGGGGGGGGGTATTAACAAGCTGGCATGTATGGAAGCATACATTTACATTTAGTCATTTAGCAGACGCTTTTATCCAAAGCAACTTACAAATGAGAGCATGTTAATGTAAGCAAAAAATAATTCCATTTTTAATAACATACTGAAGTAAGACCTGACAGTAAATCTAAGAAAATGATGCAGGACATCTTGGAGCCATAAGGAAAAAGGTGGTGGCTTTGTAGATTTCACAAAATCATAATATCCTACATCTTGATGCATGGACATCAGTTTGAAGTCAAGACAAAGAAGGCAAACCAGTCATTAGGACAAAAAATAGCAATAAAAGGGCAGATTAAAAACTTTAGACATAGTCTCAAAATAACTGGACCAAAAATTATGAAGTGAGGGGCAGAGAAAAAACATATGACTTAAATTGCATTGTGAAGCAGAGCATTTATCACAGCAATCATTGATCGAACTGGGATAAAGCCTAGCCAATTGGGATTTGGAGTGATGGACTCTATGCAAAACTTTAAACTGTATCAACTGGAGTCTTGCACACGGTGCACAAGTACATATTTGGCTTATGGATTTGTCTCAATTCTGCTGTGTAAGTACCATGCCCAATTCCTGCTCCCAAGCGGTTTTGGCCTTGTCAGGGGGATGATTATTTAAAGCCATAATATTATAAGCATATGGGCATCCTATAGGACAGAGCTAAGAATTTAAAATATTGTCTAAATTGACCCCAAATTTGAAGATTAGCAATTCACACAGGGTTGTAGGAATAATTATCATATTTAAATGGTAGTGAAGAAATAAGTAATACATATAGGAAGAAAGCAGGACAGGAACAATATTCTAACTCCCACCAACCCCAACCCCTATATTACAATGTGATGATACGCTGTGGACTCTATCGTTGAGGTAAAAAAGTTATCAATGAAAAGATAATCAATATGTAAATAGGTTAGGTGGGAGTGTGAGTAAAAATATAATTGTTTGCTTTTTGGATTATGAAATCTCCAGAGGTCTATAATGGTATTTTTTAAAATGACGTGTGAAATTGACCAATAAAAACTGGGTGAGACCCTGGGGATTAGAATGATCTACAATGGGACCATTCATAAAGTTTAGATCATCAAAATTAGGGGCAAAAATATTTACTAGAAGTACAGGAGTGTTATATAACGAACCCAGAACAATTATATATCTACCGTTTATATTGTTTTATCAGTACTAAGTTGAATCCCATTTTTAATCCATATTACCACCCCTCTAGGGGTGAATTGAATTGAATCTGGAATGGAAAACTTCAGAAACCCTTAAGAAGCTTGCAAAATGCGTTTATCAGTGCGCATATTATTATTATTATTATTATTATTATTATTATTATTATTATTATTATTTAAATTAATACATGTTGAGATCGGTGGGAGGGTCTTTCTCTTTCTATTTTCTTTCCCATTTTACTTGGGATAGGCTCCGGGTGATTTAGTTAATACTCTAGGTGTCCTTTGACTAATGTGGGTTACACTGCTGTCTCCTTTGTTCTGTTTTATGGAGACTTTAAGTGTGTTTAGGTTTAGGGGTTATTATGGGGAGGGTGTTACATCTCGGCTTACTGCGACCAGTTACATCTTTGTAGTTTTTTTTTCATTGGAATGGCTAGTGGCAATATAGATCCCAGCAGTGCTGGTTCAGGCACACCTCTTAGATTCATTAGCTGGAATATCAGAGGTATGGGTAACCCTGTTAAGAGATCCAAGGTTTTTGCACACTTGAAATGCTTAAACTCTGATCTGGTGTTTCTACAGGAAACCCACCTTCGCAATACTGATCACCACAGGTTATATTGCCCCTGGGTGGGTCAAGTCTTCCACTCTAACTTTAATTCGAAAGCTAGGGGAGTTGCTATTTTAATTAACAAAAAGGTTCAGTTTGTATCCAGTGATGTTATAGCTGATAGGAATGGCAGGTACATCATGGTTGCTGGTACATTAAATCAAAGGAAGGTTGTGCTGGTGAATGTATATGCCCCAAATTTTGATGATGTTGAATTCGCCAACAGGTTACTAAGTAAAATCCCCTACTTGAATACGCATCTGCTGATTTTTGGAGGGGATCTAAATTGTGTCTTTGATCCATCTCTAGATCGGTCAAATCCTCTAAATGTGTCTCATTCCGCCATGTCTACTGCATTCTCTGATTTCATGATAGAAAATGGGCTTGTTGACCTCTGGAGATTCCGTAACCCCTTCATTCAAAAATTTTCTTTTTTTTCCCCCCCGAGTTCACCATTCATATTCGAGGATCGATTACTTTTTTATCAATAACACACTTAATACTCGTGTCAGTTATACTGACTATTTGGGTATTGTTATATCTGACCATTCTCCTTTATTATTAGATATTCACATCTCCACCTATAAACGTAGCCCACCACGTTGGAGATTTAATACTCTCCTTTTGGCAGACAAAATATTTTGCCAATTCATTTCAAATTCTATAGATGAATTTTTATTCTTTAATCAGAATGATTCTTCTTCATATTCACTACTTTGGGAGACACTTAAGTGCTATCTGAGAGGCCAAATTATTTCTTACTCTGCTTTTTCAAATAAAAATATTAATGCTAAGCTTAAGGAACTCACATCTGCAATTAGTGATCTTGACCAAAGATATGCACTGTCCCCTTCTTCAAAATTATTAAAGCAACGTTTTGATTTGCAAACAGAATTTGACCTAATTTCAACTAAAGAGGCAGAGCGCTTATTACTACAAAGTCGTGGCTCATATTATGAACACGGTGATAAGGCGGGTCATCTGCTGGCACATCAACTTTGAAGGCGGGCCACGTCCCGTTTAATATCTAGTATTAAAAACTCTAATGGCGCTACTACTACAGACTCTTTGGAAATTAATGCTATTTTCAAATCTTTTTATTCATCATTATATAAATCTGAATCTTCAGCAAACAACATAAACCTACATGAGTTTCTTCAGAACATTTCAAACCCTGTTGTCGACACTGATACTGCCAGGCACCTATATTGCCCATTCTCCCTTGTAGAAGTTACAAATGCAATTAAATCTATGCAATCAAACAAAACCCCAGGACCGGACGGGTTTCCGGTTGAATTTTTAAAAAAATTTGGCGACAAATTGGCCCCATTACTATTATCTGTTTTCAATGAATCCTTTGATAGTGGTTCATTACCACCAACATTGACACAAGCCTCCATTGCTCTCCTTCTCAAAAATGACAAGGATCCAACATTATGTGGCTCCTACAGACCATTATCTTTACTAAATGCGGATGTTAAGGTTTTGGCCAAAATTATTGCATTATGATTAGAGAATGTGCTTCCTCATCTTATTTCAGAGGAGCAAAATGGGTTTATAAAGGGTCGTCAAATGTTTTTTAATACCCGTACACTTTTTAATATTATATATTCGAAGCATGTGACTGAACTTCCTGAACTAGTAATATCTTTAGATGCGGAAAAGGCATTTGATAGGGTAGAGTGGGAATATCTGTTTGCGGTTTTGAAGAAATTCGGATTTGGTGACAAATTTGTTTCTTGGATCCGCCTCCTTTATGCATCTCCTAAAGCCTGTGTCCACACAAATGATGTTTATTCAGAGTATTTTCCTCTTGAACGTGGAACACGCCAGGGGTGTCCTTTATCTCCTTAGCTTTTCCATTGCTATTGAGCCACTATCGATTATGTTAAGATCCACCTCTTTATTCAAAGGAGTCACGCGGAATGGAATTGAATACAAACTGTCACTTTATGCATATGATTTGTTATTGTATATAACTGATCCTGCTGTTTCTATTCCTGCTGTTTTGGATATTCTGAAAGAGTTTGGCACCTTTTCAGGTTATAAACTAAATTTGGAGAAAAGTGAATGTTTTCCCATCAATACTGCAGCATGTCATCTTCAACAGTCCAGCCTTCCTTTTCGTTTTAGTCCTTCGGGGTTTAAATACTTGGGTATTAATGTGACCCGTTCTTTGGCTGACCTAGCTGCTACTAATTTCACTCCACTTGTGTCGCGGACTTCAGCTGATTTCCAAAGATGGTGCAATCTTCCCCTTTCATTAATTGGCAAGATTAATGTCATCAAAATGAATGTTTTACCCAAATTTCTATTCTTATTCCAATCTATTCCTCTATTCCTGCCAAAACATTTCTTTAATTCACTGGATACAATAATTCGGACTTTCATTTGGGGCGGGAAATCACCTAGGGTAAGTAATGCTATACTGCAGAGATGCAGACTGAGTGGAGGACTTGCTTTACCTAAGTGTGATAGGTGCCATGGCTCCCCTTGTCATCTTAGCCATATGTTTTACCTCTGTCCTGGCTTGGAAATTTTTTGGGTTCAGTATTTTGCGACCATGTCCACTGTTCTCGGGGTGAATATTCAACCTTGTCCTCTGATTGCCATATTTGGTGTGCCTGATCCTTCACTTGCACTTAATGCTTCACAAAGGGACATTATTGCTTTCGCATCCCTATTAGCTAGACGTCTCTTACTACTACAATGGAAATCTACGAAATATCCATCTATTTCCCATTGGCTAAGAGATGTTATGGCATTCTTAAAACTTGAGAAAATTAAATATACCCTGAGAGGCTGTACAGCCAAGTTTTATAGTATATGGCAACCTTTTATTTCTTATTTCACCAATCTTGCAGTTTTTCCTAATTAAATGAAATGTGTGATCTTCTTTTGTTTTTCATTTCTCTTTGTTTTTCATGTGCCTTTTAATATTGCACTATACTAGCAATATGTCGGTTGGTCGTGGTGAGCCGAGTGGTTATGGGGAGGGGGGTGGTTTGCTTTGATAGTTAATGTTTATTATTATCAGGTGTATAATTTCAAATATGTATATGTATGTATGTATGTATGTATGTGTATATATATATATATTCTATTATTATTATTATTTTTATTTTCTTTGTGTGTGGGGGTAGTTTCTTTTAAAAGAAAAAGTGGAATATGTTAGTTATTGTTGTTGTAAGGATATTGTTTATATTTCCAATAAAAAAATTCTAAAAAAAAAAAAAAAAAGATGCTTGCAAACTGGCCCGTTGGACACCGAGACAGAGTCATCCATTGGGATTCCCACAATGCGAATATTCTGGCGAAGGAATCTGGCCTCCAAGTCCTCACATTTATCCTCGAGCCGGTTCACATCCTTAGCCATGGTTTCAACTTGAAGCACTGTTGTTTCATCAGTGCATGTGCATGCGGATCAAATTCCGCTTTTAGTGCAGCAAAGTCCTGCATTATTTCAGCTTTAATGTCAATAAGCTCATTTCTGAGCCTAGAGTGGTGGCATTCAAAATCGACTGCAATTCGCTGACAACAGCCTGAACCAGTTCAGATTTTAGTGCTGAAATGTGCAGAGAAGACAAACCTGTTGAAGCAGACACACTTGCCCTAGGTGAAACAGCATGTGCCGGTGAGGATGCAGTGTGTGCTGCAGGCCGAATGAGCAATTGCGTCAAAGTCGACAATTTATTGGATTTAGGAGGCATCTTGAAGTTTGTAGTTAATAAATCTTGGTTAATTAAATTACAAAAAGGTACAGTAAAGTAAAGAGAATTCCACTAGTCACCAGACTACTCCAAAAGCCTGACTACTCCATACCACGCCAAAACCGGAAGTACAGTATGCACATATTTAAATAAAGGTGCAGTTTGCATTGTATAGCAAGAGAAATCAAGTGAAACACTAGGCAACAATTTAGTATGTACAGAGATTCGGATGGTGAGCAAATGAGCACCAATCATTTTTCAGCAGTTCTAATTGTTCTATTGAATCTGTTCCTGTTTTTGTTTTGTTGCAGCTCCAAACCAGACAATAATGAAAGTGCACAACAAGGTTTAAAGATTGCAGAGTAGAACAGCCTCAATAGTTCCTGTGGCAAATGTTTCTTTAGCAGACACAGCATACATTTTTGGCCCTGTTGGGCCTATTTGAGCATGGTGCTAATGTTTAGCACCCATTTCAGGTACTGAGAGACAGCTATTCCCTGGAACGTTAAGGTCTTAATATTCATCACGTGGTTGTTGATTATTGTCAGTGTTAACAGTGGTGCCAGGTGTTTCCTGAAGTCCAATGTCAACTCCAAAGTTTTGAGCATGTCGAGTTCCTCATTGTTTTGTTTACACCAGAACATCAACAATTTAACCTTGTCTTATATAAACCAGTTACAGTAGTGATGTAATGTTTCTTTGGGACTGAGATAATGGTGTATTGTTTGAAACATGAGGGGACTTCACACAATTCTAAGGATTTTTATAAGGTCTGTGCAAAGACAGGAGCACAAGAGAACATTGGCCTTATGGTAAAGAGGTCTTAAATTGAAGAGTGATTGATAATGAGCCTCTGCAGTAAATAAGATGTTTCTTGGATCCGCCTCCTTTATGCATCTCCTAAAGCCTGTGTCCACACAAATGATGTTTATTCAGAGTATTTTCCTCTTGAACGTGGAACACGCCAGGGGTGTCCTTTATCTCCTTTGCTTTTTGCCATTGCTATTGAGCCACTATCGATTATGTTAAGATCCACCTCTTTATTCAAAGGAGTCACGCGGAATGGAATTGAATACAAACTGTCACT
This sequence comes from Corydoras sp. C115, assembly GCA_019802505.1. Classification (NCBI taxonomy): domain Eukaryota; kingdom Metazoa; phylum Chordata; class Actinopteri; order Siluriformes; family Callichthyidae; genus Corydoras; species Corydoras sp. C115. The sequence continues at coordinate 145,455 of JAFMOC010000294.1, forward strand.
TTATGCATATGATTTGTTATTGTATATAACTGATCCTGCTGTTTCTATTCCTGCTGTTTTGGATATTCTGAAAGAGTTTGGCACCTTTTCAGGTTATAAACTAAATTTGGAGAAAAGTGAATGTTTTCCCATCAATACTGCAGCATGTCATCTTCAACAGTCCAGCCTTCCTTTTCGTTTTAGTCCTTCGGGGTTTAAATACTTGGGTATTAATGTGACCCGTTCTTTGGCTTGAGTTAAACCAGTTACAGTAGTGATGTAATGTTTCTTTGGGACTGAGATAATGGTGTATTGTTTGAAACATGAGGGGACTTCACACAATTCTAAGGATTTTTATAAGGTCTGTGCAAAGACAGGAGCACAAGAGAACATTGGCCTTATGGTAAAGAGGTCTTAAATTGAAGAGTGATTGATAATGAGCCTCTGCAGTAAATAAGATCCATCCATTATCTTACGCTTTATCCTCTACTAGAGTGGGGTTCCCCATGCCCATCCAGGGGAGAACGTTTCGGGCGCTGGGCAGATACACGCAAGACAGGGCGCCAATCTATCGCTGGGTACACTCACTCACTCACACAAACACACTCTATATGGGGCAATTTTGGAAAATTCAATTGACCTTGAACCATGTTTTTGGACTGTGGGAGGAAACCAGAGAAAATCCACGCTGACATGGCGAGAACATGGAAACTCCACCCAGATTTGTATTCGAACCGAGAATCCCTAGCGCTGAGAGGTGAACGTGCTAACCATTAAGCCACCATGCTTCCCCAGTAAATATGGATGATATTGTTATTTTAAGTATAATTTATTTACTTATACAAAATCTTTTTTATACTTTGTATTACTAATCTGTTTTATCATGAATAAAATATCTAGTAAAGGAGGAAATCCTTAACTAGTTTTAAATGAAAAAAAAGTCTTAGGTTTTTATTTTTGATAGTATAATGCTGGTAATTTACATTTACATTTAGTCATTTAGCAGACGCTTTTATCCAAAATGACTTACAATTGGGAACATAACAAGATGTTCTCAAATTTCATCACATTTATATATATATAAAAAAAGAAAATTAATCAAGGAGCTGATCACTGGCTTAAGACACAGTAATCCCACTATAAGAAGAACCTTTCAAGTGGGAAATCTTCACGTCGGTAAAGTTAGTTTGATATTCGACATTCGGCAGACATTCGCATTTCGCTCCGCCTCCCACTTTTAAATCAAAACCCTAAAATTATTTTAATTGCATTGTATAAATCACTACGCGATCGAGAACACACTACAAACTATATATTTTGTCAAAATCCCCGGTGAGTTTATTTATCCGAGTAAATCGTCCAATATAGCCAGCAGCTTTAGGTGACAGCAAGGGACCGTCTATAAACTCCAGTCATTGCGGAAATACCGAAAACATTACTGATATAAGGATGCTGGCAATTAAATGTGATTTCATATTTATAAAGCACAATGAGAGGCGTGTGGAGAATCTCGAACTGAGAAAAGATTGATTTGAATGTTTGCGACGCACCAACCCCGCCCCGTCTGTGTGTTTAAATACTGCTCTCCTGCGTCATATGTCATGTCAAAGGCGCAAGTAGCTGCTGACAGCTTTGTCTCATCTTTCACGGACCTACCGGCGTCGCTTTGAAGGACCCGAGCAGCATCGATTTGTGGAGAACAGCCTTCAATGGCTACCGCTTTGGTGAGAACCGCGTTCTCCACTCCGGCAGCACAGGAGACGCATAACCCTGTGATCATAGCGGCCGCTGCGGCGCAGGAAGGCGCGTTCATTTCTCCAGAGCACAGTGGCTCCGCACCACAGCAGCACTCAATGGTACCGTCATCTATAACATACCCCATTGCTTAAACATGGAACTCATGTGCGAGTGTAGTCTGAAACTCTAAACGAGTAAGCTTGAATTGTTTTCACCCTCGGGGCCACTATAAATAGATAGTAGGTATTTTGTCCAAATTGTGCCTAGGTGTCTAATGGGCTGCTTAACGTAAGCTATTCAGCACGCTAGCTAAATTCAGAATTCAGACAAAAGTATGTAGACATGAGCAGCCAGATATAAATCAATGTCAAATCTACATTTTGTAGGCACACACAAATACGCATTTGCTTAAAGTATAGTGTGGGAAATAATGTATACTAGCTAGTGTTTATTTAATTCCTAGTTTTTCATTGGGGGGTTAACTTCATTTGGGCTATTAGTACTGTTTCTGTTGTAATCACTGGTCACAAGTTTTATAAACTCCTAAACACAGTATACAGGACATCTACAAAATGTAAAACAACTCCACCCAGATTGAGATTCGAACCAGGAATCCTTAGCGCTGAGGTTGCTAACATAAACTAAGACTGTTTAAGTTCTTGTGCTCCTAAAAGACAAAAGTTATAAAATGAAACAGAGGAACATAACGACTAGAAGTATACAGTACACATTAAACTCCCGAGTGATGAATAAAGTGTAATCTTTAAAGAATCTAGTGGGATAACTGTGATTAAAGTACAAATTAAGTGTAAACAGTTTTTGATTCACACCTGTGTATACGTAATGTTAAATGTAATATATAGCACACATTTAGCATTTATCAGAATTTTTTTACTGATAGTAAATGTAGTTTCAAGTTAATTTCTTTATAACAAAAGTTCACTTATTGCTAATTCACTCTTAATGCTCTTTTCGTATTCTGTAATTGCTTTTGTTCATATATGACCAAACACATGTTTGTAATATAAAATATAAGACCATGATTTAAGACTGCTAGTTGTTGTTCTACTTTTCATGAAACATTTAATTGGTCTTTACCGTTCCACACACTTATATCTTTGTGCAGTATCTCTATGTTTCACTTGTTTTAATGTTTTGTTTGATTAGTTGAATAGTTTATTTACAACAGTAAATGTATTAGGAAACATAAATTATCTAATGACATGCTTATTTAAAATTGTTGTATAGGTTTTCATACATTTAAACATCCATGTTGTTTTACTTTCTTTTTAGATGAACAAGTACATACCACCTCAATTCCAAGTTGCCACCGAGCATAAATACAATCAGAATAGATTCCAGATAATGGACCAAGGCTCACCATACAGCATTAACATGAATGTTTTCCTACCCAATGTCCCCTATGTGCGTAGTGGTCTCTGCCGGTCTACAAGACCCTCAATGCTGCCCCAAATTAAGACTGAACCCCAGAATATGCTAGAGTATATAAGCTGCCATAATACAGTTCTCCAAGCATTGCCGCAATACACCCATCAATCTGAGCAAGCCAGCAAAGAAAGCAATGGTGCATTTGTCAAACAGGAGACAACAACAGTTGACTTCCAAGACGTTCCTTTAGTTCCGCTTTTGAATTCAGACCTAGATCATGTAGTGTCTGGACCTCCATCCTTTACTCAGCCACACAGTGGTGTTTGTCCATCTGTATCATCATACAATAACATGAGCTCTTCTGCTACCCAGATTACTGGAAGAGCAATGTGTAATATGGTCAAGAGTGGAACAACTCGCACTGGTCACATTGCTAAGCATTATCAGCAGATAAATTCCCCATATCTTCCACCATCCCCTCCAAGTTCAGAGCCCAGCAGTCCAGACCGAAGGAAAACCCTGCTACAAACACTGCCACCTCCACCCTCCTATGCTGCCAGTATGGCATCTAAATTTGCAGGACCAGGTTTAGGGCCTGCAGGGTCCATGTCAGTACCATCACAAGCAGTGTTTGCCAGGCACAATCGCAGGAGCAACCCTGATTTGGACAAGAGGAGGATACATCATTGCAATGTTCCAGGTAAGCTATAAGTCATAATTATTGATGCTCAACCAATAATCAAAGGGTTGTGAATCAATACCTATTTTTATTTCATTTTTCTACAGCACAAAGTACTGTAAGTAGTTCAGGGTGGAAGTTGTTGGGAGGAGGAGTATAAGTGCCATGTGGGATTAATTTGATTATCTCACCTTAACACACCCAGTTTCCAGTAATAGTACTCTATGGAATGCACAAAATAAAATGTAGTATTACAAGGTAAACAAAGTAAAACTTAAGGAAAAAGGCAAAATATTATTATTTAAAAAAAAAACCTACCTGGAAAAAGAACCACACCAAATTATCAGCAGATACATTTTTGCGGGAGATAATGAATGAATGAGTATTCATTCATTATCTCCCGCTTTATCCTCTATTAGGGTCGCGGTGGGGTTCCTCATGCCCATCCAGGGGAGAACATCTCGGGCGCTGGGCAGATAGATCCAGGACAGGGCGCCATTCCAAGGGCACACACTTACACACTATAAGGGGCAATTTTGAGAATTCAATTGACTTGTTCCATGTTTTTGGACTGTGGGAGGAAACTGGAGAACCTGGAGGAAACCCACGCAGACACGGGGAGAACATGGAAACTCCACCCAGATGGGGATTCAAACCGGGAATCCCTAGTGCTGAGAGGCGAACGTGCTACCGTGCCGCCTACACCAAATACTAAATAATTTATTTTTTGAAAATTGCAATGAACATAAAAATAAATCAATAGACATTGGATTTTGTTATTAAATGGTAAAATAATAATTGATTGCAGCTAACCTTCCTTAATTCATTTTAATCTGGTCACTGATTTTTATTGTATTTTTAATCATCAGGCTGTAAAAAGGTATACACCAAATCTTCCCATTTGAAGGCACATTTAAGGTCTCATACAGGTAAGACTTTTGATATCATTCAAATATTTTCTCTTATTTTGGAGTGTGCTTGTCACACTGTCAGCAAGACCCACAAATAACTTTCAGTTCATTTTTATGTACTTTGAAACTAAACTTTGAAATTAATGCTTTTTCAGTATTCTTGCATATAGTATTCTTCCCTGTATACCACATATATAGTAATAGACTGCCTTTAACTGAATCACACACCTAATTGTTTCAAAATATAACTGGACAATGGCTCAAATGTTTGATTAAATGTGTATAAACTGGCAAAAGAGATTATTTAAAATAAGGAAATGTTTTATCATGACCTTGATTCAAAAGATTTCTATATATCTGCATATATATATCTGCATAATTTGCAGATAAATTAAACCAATGCTCTTTTTACCCAATTTTGGATCAAATACTTTTAAATTAAATTAAAATGTATTCACTCAGGCCATTAGTTACTGGTAAGATAATTATTGCCTTTTCTTGTTCCAGGTGAAAAGCCATACCATTGCTCTTGGGAAGGTTGTGATTGGCGCTTTGCCCGTTCTGATGAGCTGACACGCCACTTCAGGAAGCACACAGGTGCTAAGCCTTTTCAGTGCTCGGTCTGCAATCGCAGCTTTTCTCGTTCTGATCACCTGGCATTGCACATTAAAAGGCATCAGAATTAGACCACTTTTTTTGCTGGGTATTACAATTTCTTCTATGTATGTTGCTAAAACTTGGGTATAAGGGGTTTACTTCGTTTTTGGCAGCTGCAGATGCAAGAAGATGCAGACTGTGTTTAAACCCGTAGCCCCTTTAGAAACCAGAATGGATGAACCATGTAATCAGCTGTTTTTTTGCTTTAGGTTAAGTTTACATTACAATGTGCCTTTTCTATTGACAAGGTAAAGGTTAAATATTAATACAATTCCAAATACGTAGCACCTTACTTTTGTAGTAATTTTTTTACAAATGTAGTAAAAAGGAGTTTTATATTTGTTGAATATAAATTTGTTGAATATTTGTTGAATATTTGTTGAATTATTTAGAGTTCTAAGATTTATTCCATTGAAATGGAATAAATCTTAGAACTCTAAATAACACTAAGTGAATACTATATATATACACCAATCTTCTGATTTATTCTGTACCAGGGTTGTGGGGGGGGGTTCTTCATGCTCATCCAGGGGAGAACGTTTTGCGCGCTGGACAGATACACCCAGGGCAGGGCACACACTTAATCATTCAATTGACCTTGATCCATGTTTTTGGACTGTGGGAGGAAACCCACGTGGACATGGGAGGGAAACTCCACCCAGATTGGGATTCGAACTGCACTGAGAGGCGTCAAACGTGCTAATCACTAAGCCACCGTGCCGCCAAAAATATATATATATATATATATATATATATATATATATATATATATATATAAATAAATAATCAGTCTGAAGTTAAGTCTGTGTTTTGGATGGCTTTTAATATATTTCAGAGGGTGTTGTATACTATAGCACACTACATAAATTTATAGGCTTAACATGATTAAAAACAATTAATTTGAGACACAAGAAGCTTTAAGTGTAAATATTGTAATTCATTTGTATTACATAATTTATTTTTTAGATGTTTTTTTTCTACTTTGTAATATTTCTTCATGTACATATGTAAACAGATCTATGGGGATTATGGATTTAATTTAAAAAAAAGAAATGTCAAATAAATTTCATCCGCTTGTCTTAAAACAGGCATAAATGTCTTGCAATCTGTTGTACAAAACTATTTATTTAGCACATACAAAGATGTATATAAAAATATTTTAAAAAAAAATTAACTATACATATATACAGTATAGTTCATTTATTTTATACTTTATATACAATTTTAAGACATTTATCAAATACTGCTTTAAAAATATACTAGACCATTTTTTCATGTATCTATTTATATAGTGAAAATAATTATAAAAATATGATCCTGATTTCTGTAAAAGCTCTATGGTTCCTCCCTTGTTTTACAGTTAAACTGACAAATCCTGCTTTGTGTCTAGCCACGCCTAGTACCTTTTTTCTAGATAGTTTAAGGAAAAGGGCAGGTCCAATTATACCCTTAATTAAATAAAAATGACCTAATACAACTGGTCTTGACAACTGTCGCAATAATAGTGAAGAAAAAAATTTGTATTGTGTCACGCACTATTTAAAAGCATACAATATTCTGACCAAACACATTAAAGCAAACATTCCTGGCTTGCCTTTACATGCTCATTTTCACAATTACTTTTGCTACTGGTATTTTTGTCTTTTTAAATGGATTACTTAGAAGAATGTACCACTGAACTGGTGGTAATGTCTGTGGATTATTGACTTCATAAACCAGCAGTATGTTTAATTATTTTAAAATATATGTTTTTATTTAAGAATGTAAGTCAACATATTTCTAATAACTGTTTATATATCCCTCTGTCAGTTGTTTCTCATCATTTATCATGTTAAAACACAATTTGTGGCCATATATGAACAAGTGTATTGTGTACAAGTGTAAGTGTGAAATGTATTTTACAGAACTACATTTTATTTCCTGCCATGGCAATATTGCTTTGTTCGTATTTGGATTCTAGAAAAAAAGAGTCAGACAGAAAATAAATCTCTTGTCGCATTGTACCTAAATAAGAAGAGCTACATGGTAGTGAGAGGTGCCAGGCTGGCTGATTTTAAAATACTTAAGTAGCTCCCCTTCTTACATTAACAATTAAATAGTTTCTTGTTTTTGTCAGAGACTGAAAGTATTTTACTCTGATGGAGCTATTATTTATGCATGTGGACTAACTGGTTCTGACCTTGCTTAAACTTTGTAATCATAAAAGTAATTCTACTGTCGGACCTGTATACTCTTGCTTTTAATTAGAACAATGACGAACCTAAACAGCTTTTTTTGGGAGGGCTAACAAATTCTTGTAATTTCGGGTTTACCGGGAGAGAAAGTCACCTTTTAACAAACAAGTAAATAATCATTCATACATTCATTCATTATCTTCCTCTTAATCCTCTACTAGGGTCACGAAGGGGTTCCCCATGCCCATCCATTGGAGATTGTTTTGGGCAATGGGCAGACACACCCAGGACAGAGCACCAATCCATCGCCAGGCACACAAACACACTATGTGGGGCAATTTAGAGCATTCAGTTTACGTTAAATCCATGTTTTTAGACTGTGGGAGGAAACCTATGCAGACAGAGACAGAGAACTTATGCAGACAGTGAATGTGCTAACCATTAAGCCACCATGCCTCCCCAGGTAAATATTGTTAACATTAATTTTAATGCATTGTGTTAAATATCCATGCCTCCATTTAGATTATCATACAACAATCAAGTTAAAACAAGTTTAATTCACAGCTCAGTCTTTATAGGGGAAAACCAAAAGTACACAATAGACATCTTCTGAAGAATAAAAAAAGACATTTTTTTTTATTTTTAAAATGAAGACATCATCTGATACAACTCAGTGTAAAGTGAACAGCTTTTGAAGCATAATGGAATAATGTCACAACACCACAGTAAATGAAATGCTCTGAAATACATATTTACAATACAAATACACTATACATGAATACAAAAACAATCACAGAATATAAGAAAAAATAGTGGAATCAAAGGAAATACTAATAGCAAAGCTAAATGAAAAGTCTTGAAACAGAGAAAATACTTTACAAAAGAGGTCAAATTTAAAAAGGAATCTTTCACAAAGTAATTAACAAAGCAGCATATTTTCCATGCTGTAAGTCCACTTCGTAAGTACCAAAAAAATTTAAGGCTCAGCTATATGGGTGTCTCATACCTTAGAGGTACCCAAAAAACACAACAAGTAAGAAATAAAATCTTTTGATTAATCTTCTACCATTAGAGATTTTATATTCTCCAAAAAAAAGTTAATACAGCATTATTCACCAATGTGATAGTTGGGTTGGTGTTCACAGCTTTTGTTTAAGATAAATACATACATTAGGCTCAGTGCATTACCAAAACAGATTTACAATGAACAGTAGGTTGAGCTGTTTGTTATTAGGCCATAATATTATTGGAATTGGATGTGTTTTTGGCCATTATGGCATCTTTTGACATCAGCATGTGCTTTTTTAGCTATATTAGGCACTCATCATTATTGCATAACTTTAACCCTGTTTGTTTAATTTAGTTTAATGTCAACTTAGTTAAAAATAATTTCTAAGTAAGTTTAATAATGAAAAAAAAAACTAAAGGCTTAAAGATATGTGTGCAACCATATTTTGTAAGCCTTTGTGTTGCTGCCAAGGAAATTAAATTCTGTCAAATACAAGTTTGTATACAAGTGTATGCAATTATAAATATTACAAAGGGGAAAACTATCAAAGTTTTGTTAGTTAAAATGATATTCAATGCCTTTGGAGTACCATTTGAAGTGCAATATACATCTCACTTGGTGGTCATTGTTGTTTTATTGTTTTGTTATTTATATCTCTTTAAATAACCTGAAAAGCGTGCACCACGCATCGCTAAGAGTGCACAGCCCATGCACAGACAGCTGCTTATGAACTCTGTGTATGAGTTTAACTATATTCAGCAGTTCAGCTATCTTCAGGTCTTAAGTCTCTTACAGCCCCCCATTGCACATAAGGCAACTTTAATTAGATGAAAAGCTGTAAAAATTCTGCACTCGTAAAGAGATAATTCCCTGTATCAAAAGACAACTGGAAAGACCCCATTTTCATTTACTTATATACAACCTGTAAATCTGAATAAGGTTTAATTTGACATGTAATACATTTTAAAAGGTTTCTTTGTACATAAAATAGCAATATACAGATGAAGTGCCCCACATTGCAAATACCTTTTTAAACCAATACATTATAGATGAAACATTGGAGAAATCCAGGTTAAACTAAAAACAATACATTTCATATTCATACTTTTAAAGTTAAGGTGCAGATGATATACTTGGGCTCATATACTAAATGACTAATGAAGAATTACTCAAATTGAGAAACATATACTTTACAGAGAAACAAAACAAACTACGAAAACTGGGTCAATCTTGGTATATTTCTAATGAATATGTTTGTTTACAGCACCTTTTATATTTGACTAAACTGTTTACATGAACATGATTACAATGGCAATGCACATAACAATAGTGTGTGCATGCATCTTAAGATACTGTATTATTGAGGTATGTACTGGCCATAGGAAAGTGCATCGCTGTAGGAGCAGTATGTTAAAGAATTTGTTTTTTTACCTATTACTATGAGGTAATGTTACTTTAAGAATCTACTACCTGACAGCATCACCATTCCACACTGAACATTGCGCCAGTACAGAATGAAAATTTTGTATATATCGTAAGGCAGCAGTAGATGAAGATCAGGCAGCTGATCACTTGCTTACTGATAATTTTTTAGTAGGGGTGTAACGGTACACTGTATTCATCATGAACTGTTTGGTACAGACCGCATGGCTCGGTACGTGCTTTCGCATGCAGATACCAAAAAAAGAGTCGGAAAATTAAGAGACAAGCTCTACACCCGAGCTGAGTTGCAAGTTGCGGATCGAACATGGACATTCATCTTTGTGCGGTAGTGAGGTATGTTTTCCAAAACATTTAGAACGTGCTAACAGATATTAGGCAGAATCATCTACATCAATAACCAGAGCTCATAAAAACGATTAATCTCCATTACTTTTAACACTGTTTTGACCAAACCTGTTTTTTCTCTGCTCCCTAATGGGAAATCGGACTGCAGAATCAGACTGCATTTACAGTAAACTGAATCAGAATCAGACTGCATTTACCTACCGCGGGGATTACGTTCCAGAGACCCCCACGCTATTTTATTATTTAGATGCTTAAGGCTTCATCAACCCTTTCCACACTCATATAAATACTTCATATGCTATTAAGTAACATATATGGCTCTAAATGATGTAAATGTAATGCTTTGGAGAACTCAGATTTATTTTACCTCCAACCCAGCCAGTTTAAGAGAATTTTGGAAACAGACTCATACTCGGCTTAGTGTGTTACCATGCTTGGTTTTATTTACAACATGCCGAACAAAAGCTTGTTCTCATAAACTGTTGGACTGTTAATCCTGGAATTAATATAAAGTGTCCAAACTCCACTAAAGCATTACTTGCAAATAAAACTTTTAATTCAGTGATAAATTAAAAACAAGGGAATAGTCACTTCCCACAGGAGTCTTAAAGAGACAGAACACAATATAGCGAAAACGCTAATATAGGATTAGATACATTAAAAAACAAACCTGCATACTGTGAAACTGCACTAAGTGTGACTTTTGTGTAGCATTACACCCCATTTTATAGGCAAGACCTAAACTGCGTATCAGTTTTACATTAATTAGATATTTGGATATTTTATATTATTTTATGTATAGTAAAGACTATGCAAATGTAAAGACTTTTATATTACAGAAAAATGTTTTTGTACGCTCACATGATGAAAAATTAAATGAAGCAATAAGCTATTTAGCTAATATCCCTTCATTTTTTATACAGAGCTTTAATACACATTTGTCCAATTGGGTGTCATTTTATAGTTCTATGAATACACATATGAATGTAAAAATCCTGTTAGTTACATTAGTTATATTTATACTGATGCAATGTTAAATGAAATTCCCTATGCATTAAAATCATATTGTTTTTGACCACAAGAAATCAGTAGGGTACAACATTTGCTGGGGCAAACCTCTTCAAATGGACATTTGTAGACAAGTCCAGATGTAGTAAAATCTTATGGAGGCATCTAATGGTCAAAATCTTTGCACTACAAATGCATTACAAATATAGACACTCTATTTTCACAGAATATTAAGTAATACTAAAAAAGTCAAGTGTGAAACCCCTTTGTTGTATGTAAAGTAGTAACACAACAGGCTCATCTCCCTTTCCTTTCACTCCTTAGTGAGTGTATTGCTCCCCTGACATATATTGTCTTGCAAGTACAAAAAATGAACAGCATTGAACAGAGTTTGGCCTTTTCCTAGCCAAAACCAAGAGCAAGGACACTGAGCCTTGTCAGCAATACTGGTTGCCAGATCAAGAACTTAATAACCTTTCTTTTTTACACTGTGCTGTTTTGTACATAATAATTACAATAGTACTGTATTGTGTCACTTGGGCTCCTATTTAAAAATGTAAAAGAACAAAATACTTAAATTAGTGTGAATAAAGTAGCAAAAGCATGTCAGAAAAAAAAGCATAGTACTATTGCACATTTTGATCTGGCTGATCACAGAACTAAATGGAACAACACCCAAACCAAATGAAATTCATGTGTCCCTAGGACTGCTGAGGGCTTTTAAAGTCAGATGAACAGTTATGTGAAAAGTAATAGCAGTGTGTTTAAAACAACTGAGAAAAAGCTCAGTTTTAATTTATGAGGATCCCACATTTATTTCCATATGCACTCTGGCAGTGGTGCAAATATGGAAATGACTCGATTTTCATTTACACATTGAATTTTTACAGTATAAACTAAAAGTTGTTTACATATTTTTTTTTCTATTGATCAGTAAACTGATATTTAGTTGTATAATCTTTATTTCTGATAACCACTTTACATCTGTGTGGCATGGAGTCCGCCAACATCTGACACCTGCAAACAGATATTCCAGCCTAAGCTGACTGGAATACATTCCACAGTGCCACTGCATTCTTGTGTTTTCCATCAAAAACAGCATTTTCAATGTCACTCCACACATTTTTAATCAGATTGAATTCTGGGGATTGACTGGCCATGTCATAACATCAATCGTCTTGATCTGGAACCAGGATGTTGCCTGCTGGCTGCTGTGTGTGTCATTGTCCTGCTGAAACATCAATTTCAAGAGCTTTTTAAGCATAAAGCATGTGACATCTTCCTGTATTTTGAAATATTTCAACAGGTTCATGATGCCTGGTATGCAATAAATAGGTCCTATTCTATAGTACGACAAACATCCTCAAAACATTACGTTTGCACCTCCATGTTTAACAGTCTGTGCCACTTCTTTTTAGGCTAGTCAATGTGTTATTAGGGCAAACTTAAACCTTATTTTCAGCAATGGTATGTTAGAGGTGTTTATGTCAGGAGGCACAATTGAGCAGCAGGAGACTAAAGTATCCATTGGCCTTCCATTAAATTTCTTTTTTTTTTTTTGTTTAGAAGAACATACAGAAAAAAAATAATTTTTAGTTTATAAATAGTTTCTTTACTCTGGGTAGTCATGATTTTTTTTTACCACGTTGCATGCTATTTTCTGCCAAAATAATTTATTATAAATACATTAGTAATGTTAGAATGCTATTATTTTACACAACACTGTACATATAACCCATACACATAATTTACCCATCCGAATGTAAAAAGCAACAATAAAGGATTATATGGCTGCATGAGTCCAATGATCACCTGTTGTTTGTGTATAATCTTATGGTTTATAAAATGGCAAAATCTTTAGACAACTGACCAAAGAAATAACCATGGCGTTTCTGTAATTGCAAAAATATGACTTCTAAACCCTGATTAGATGCATGGCTTTTATCAAACAGACTTAAAGGTCTTGTGATCATGGAGAAACCAGCTCACGACTGGCTCCATTGCAAAGCCCGAATTTGTGAATGCTGATCTTAAGTTCTGGATTTATTTGCATTATTGATGACCAGAGGAGATGGAAGTAATAAATTAGAATAATACAATAATGTAATATAAGTCAAAATACAAACAAAGATTTTTAATAAAATCTGACAAACCTGCTTCAGACATCTTAGAAAAGTTCAAACTGTTGTTCCTCTCATGTCAAAGCCTGTAAAACAAACCTGTTCGAACTTTAAGGCAGACCCTGTTGAATCGACATTTTCAAACCACTTTTCACTCAAATTTCTCATCCTCATCATTCTTTTGTCCAGCCCAGCTGAATAAATGCAGATGAGGAAGACCCAGCCTCCCTCCACATTTATGAGTACATGTATGTGGGAGAAGGAATGAGTTAGGGGCCATCATTCACACCAGCATGTGCCTCCTTCGGTGCAGGGCTAAGTGATCCGAACGAGAGAAGCTTCGATCACAGTCGGAACACTTGAAAGGCTTCACCCCCGTATGCTTTCGATAATGCCGTGTCAATTCATCTGAGCGAGCAAACTTCCATGTGCAACCATCCCAGGTGCACTTGTATGGCTTCTCACCTGTAAATGTATAATGTTGTACTTAAATAATATGAGACAATAAATATACTTTTTAAGGGACATTGTGCATTTATCATGTCATTATTGTACAATTTACCCCTGCAACAGCGGCTAGCATGTCTGCTGCACAACAAGAAGGTCCCAGGTTTAATTCCTGAGTTGAAAAAATCGGTTTGAATCCCAGTTCAAACCTGGGATTGCAGGTGCTAGAGACACAGTATCGTTGCTAATTTCCTCCATCTACATAACACTGAAAGGAGGTCTGAAGCAAAGTGAGATAGTGAGAAATTTTGCAAGACACAAGACAGTGTAAATGTGTCTGAAAAAAAAAACAATAACATAAAAGCCCAGGATTTCTTGGCTGTATGCTTTTGTGTTAGCAAAATTTGTTTGGGAAATCAGCCTAATCCTTGTGTCTCACTCAATCTCATTATGGGGCATTATGTTTGCTAATAAGATACAAATTGGCATATGCTTCTAGTTAGCAATCAAGTAAAATTTATTAGCCAGTAGAATATGATCAGTTTTAGATGGTTATGATTTTGTTTGGTGCATCTAACTTTAACAATTAATATTATTACTCCAAATTTTTTTTATCTAATTGTTGCCTCCCTTATATTTATTGAAAATAAATTTTTTTCAATAAAATTAGACAAACCTGTGTGTGTCCTCCGATGTGCTTTTAGATGGGAGCTCTTGGTGTAAACCTTATTGCAGCCCTCAAAGTCACACCTGTGAATGCGCCGCTTCCTGGAGTCAGGAGACTCAGACCGCCTCGGCCGTTGTATGCTGTCAATATTGAATGGTGATATGGAGCTGTGAAAATGGGAGGATAAGTAATATAGAACATAAATTAGGATAAGGATAAGTAATATAGAACATAAATAAGTAATTCATATACACTTTAACCCAGGTACATTACTGAAACATATACTTTGTAGCTGAAAAAACTTTTTTTTTAATATCTGAATTTCAAAAAGAACTGAAAAGCAATTGGAAATCCATTTCACAGTACATATGCAAATTTTATTTATTAGTTTCATTAATGTTGTGTCACGATGTCCACCTGGGATTTAAACGCGGCTGCGCAAATATAGCGCAGAGCCGCGGTGCTCTAACGCGCAGAAGGGAGCCAGGCACGCAGGTAGTAACAACAAAGGAAATGTTTATTAAAGGTGCTAAAACACCAAACATGCAGGTACGAAGGACAAAGTGACATTAAACACCAAGACGCGCACGGAAGACATAAAACCCCGGAACTAAATACCCACCACGTGCATAAAACCACCCAATGAACCCGTGACGCTAATTAACCCAAAATACTCACACGAGACAGCTAATTAACAAAACACAGGAACATAAACACAGAAACCAAAAACACCCACACACAACGGCCGAGGAACGGGTGCCCTAGGCACCCGTTACACTACCCCCGCCCTTACGGTCGCGTAACGCGGGGACGCGACCAAGACAACCCCAAAAAATCAGTCCTGGGGGGGTGGGAGGGGTCGTCCGCCCCTCCTGAGTCGGGCTCGATAGGCGCCCTCCGGTGGACGCCCTCTGCGGGGGAGGCGTGTGACACGTCCATGGGTCCTGTGTCGGGGTGGACGCCCTCTGCGGGCGCGGTGTGGAAGGCGCCTTCTACGGACGCGGAGCTGCGGACGGCCTCCGGCTGCGAGGTCAGGTGGCCGCCCGTGGCGGATCAGGACTGGGCCACGCCCTCCTACTGCGTGGTCCGGTGGCCGCCCACGTTGGGCGAGGAATGGGCCACGCCCTCTTGCTGCAGGGTCAGGTGGACGCCCATGGGCGGCGTGGTCCGGAGGACGCCCCCTGGCGGCGAGGCGAGGCGGACGCCCCCTGGCAGCGTGGCGAGGCGGGCGCCCCCTGGCGGCGGGGCGAGCGGCGTGGCGAGGCGGATGCCCCCTGGCGGCGTGGTGAGGCGGACGCCCCCTGGCGGCGGGGCGTGCGGCGTGGCAAGGCGGACGCCCCCTGGCGGCGTGGCGAGGCGGACGCCCCCTGACGGCGGGCTGGACGGCGCACGGACCCTCGACCTCGGGCTGGACGGCGCTCGGACCCCTGGGCCGCGGGATGGGCGGCGTGACGCCCCTGGGCCGCGGGATGGGCGGCGTGACGCCCCTGGGCCGCGGGATGGGTGGCGTGACGCCCCTGGGCCGCGGGATGGGCTCGCGCGCTGGCTGGACCTCGGCGGGCGCGCACGCTGGCTGGACCTCGGCGGGCACGCAGGCTGGGCGGACCTCGGCGGGCACGCAGGCTGGGCGGACCTCAGCGGGCACGCAGGCTGGGCGGACCTCGGCGGGCACGCAGGCTGGGCGGACCTCGGCCGGCACACGCGCAGGCAGGACCTCGGCCGGCACACGCGCTGGGCGGACCTCGGCGGGCACGCGCGCTGGGCGGACCTCGGCGGGCACGCACGCAGGCAGAACCTCTGCGGGCACGCGCGCTGGCATGACCTCGGCCGGCACCTCCGGCCCTCCATCCTGAACACAAAACACATAAACCCCCACCGCAACGCCCAAACACAATGAGACAAACATGTCGGACATGGGGACGACAGACTGGTCAGACGACACATAGGAGGACGGGGGACACAACACATAGGAGGAAGGGGGACACAACACATTCGCGCACTCAGGCGGCGGCTCCGGTACCGCCCCCTCGCAGCGCGACCCAGACTCGGCACGGACCGGCGCGGTCACGTCACGTGACTGCCCCGCAGTCCACGCTTCGCGCTCCGCGGCTGCGCTGTGCGCCCGCTGCGACTTCACCCCACGCCGTCGCCGCGCTCTGCGTCCGGGTCTCGCCACCGGGGGTTTAACAAACCGGACTGGACCCTCCGTCCAGAACTCCTCAGTGTTGCGGAGGGTGTGTACGGGCAGAATGTGCCCATACAGGTAAGGTTCGCCCGCCTCGTCATCGGAAATCTGGACAATGTCTAACGCGCAGAAGGGAGCCAGGCACGCAGGTAGTAACAACAAAGGAAATGTTTATTAAAGGTGCTAAAACACCAAACATGCAGGTACGAAGGACAAGTGACATTAAACACCAAGACGCGCACGGAAGACATAAAACCCCGGAACTAAATACCCACCACGTGCATAAAACCACCCAATGAACCCGTGACGCTAATTAACCCAAAATACTCACACGAGACAGCTAATTAACAAAACACAGGAACATAAACACAGAAACCAAAAACACCCACACACAACGGCCGAGGAACGGGTGCCCTAGGCACCCGTTACATGTTGATATTTATTAACAGTAAGTCTACAAATTTTGCAAACTTAGGCTTCAAACATCACTGTGCTGTCCTAAATTATAAAATAAATTAATTAATTTCATTAATTGAATGATTGATTTAACTTTATTGTCATTGCTCTGTACAAGTACAAGACAACAAAATGATGTTAGCATCAACCAGAAGTGCAAATAGAATTGTGCAGATATATAAAGTGCAATAATGGAAGTATTGTGCAATAAAAATATTGTACAGATATGGAATTATTATGCAAGTGAAAACAGTGCAAAGTGAAAGTATGGTATAAGGTGCAGCAGGTGCATAAATGGTAATAATGACCACACAGTGCAAGTCAGAGTGTTTTTAAAAAAATGTTTTAGTTGAAAAAAAAAGTCCAGTTTATCAGTTAGGACAAGTTCAGTAGTGTAACTGGAAAAAAAGCTGTTAATGAGCTGACTGGTTCTGGCACGGATGCTCTTGTAACTCCTCCCAGAGGGTAGGAGGTAATACACTAAATGCTTTTTTTAAAATGAGTCCCTGATAATGCTGCTTACATTTACATTTAGACATTTAGCAGAGGCGTTTATCCAAAGCGACTTACAAATGATAACATCACAAGTCAGTAGTTATGAAGAAAACCAGCTACACTGTAGAATTACCAAACCTGATTGTTATATAAGATGCTGCCCCTCCTTTTTTCTACAACAGGTATTTGTTAAAAAGATGCATCTTTAGTACTTTCTTAAAAATGCCTAGTGACTCTGTGAGTTAGGAAGATCGTTCCACCATTTTGCAGTGGTGAACGCCACAGAGTGAGAATTAGCTCCTCCGTGAGGTGGAATCACCCAGCGGCAATCATCACTGGAGTGAAGTGAACGAGCCGGAGTGTATTTTGAAAAGATAGAGTTAAGGTAAGAGGGGGAAGATCCAGAAAGGGTCCTGTAGGCCAGAGTTAGTGTCTTGTACTGAATGCGAGCAGCTACAGGGAGCCAATGGAGAGAAATGAGTAGTGGAGTGACATGAGTTTGCTGGGGCTGGTTGAATACAAGTCAGTTTTGAATTAGTTGTAGAGATATGATTGTGGAAGCTGGGAGACCAGCAAGTAACACTTTACAATAATCAAGCCCGGATAGGATGAGAGCTTGAAATAACTGCTGGGTAGCATGTTCAGTCAAGAAAGCTCTGATCTTCCTGTTGTAAAGAAGGAATCTGCAGGAACGGGCAGTTTTGATAACATGATCAGATAGTCTATTGTGCAACCAAGGTTACGGACTGAATCGGTTGGAGAGATTGTGGAGCATCAATATGGAAGGTCAGGTCGTGATGGATTGAGGGTTTAGCTGGGATTATGAGAAGCTCTGTTTTTGCTAAATTTAATTTGAGATGACGGGCCTTCATCCAAACAGATATGTCGGTGAGACAGGCAGATATCCGATTTGAGATTGTGGTGTCGACAGGGACAAAAGACAAATAAAGCTGAGTGTCATCATAGCAGTGGTAAGAGAAACCATGCGCCTGAATGCCTGTGCTCAGTGATGTCATGTATAGTGAGAAGAGGAGAGGACCAGGAACAGAGCTCTGAGGAACACCAGTGAGCACTTGGAGAGAGTTAGTGTCTCTAAAAGTGTCCCCATTCCATGACACTTTGAAGGCCCTTCCTGTTAGATAGGATCAAAACCATTTGGACTAGCAGTATGAGGACAGAGGATTAAGACAGAGGACAGAGGATTGCTTGCTCTTCTTACACAACGTAGTGAAGGTCACCACCCTCTGTAGGGAATTCATTTCAGCCACAGTGGAGCTTCCATACCATACACACAGTTGGTCAGTAATATTTTTATGGTGCATCTGTAAAAGTTTGTAAGTAAATGAGGGGATAGATGATCTCTCCTCAGAAAATAAACATGCTGTTATGCCTTTTTAGCTTTGTAGCTGCCGCATTCAGTACAAATACACTCCAACTTATTCACTTTGCTCTAGTGATGAAAGTTGTCAGATTATTCCACCTCACCATGGTGATAATTCACACTCTGTAGCATTTACCACTGCAAAAAAATGATCTTTCCAAATCTGTCTGTACTGACTTGTGGTGTTCTCATTTGTAAGTCGCTTTGGATAAAAGCGTCTGCTAAATTACTAAATGTAACGTAATGTATTGGTTAGTAGGTTTGATTCAAACACTGTAAGTAACTAATTGAGTAAGTGATCATGCATTTCAAAAACTATGAAAGTTTATTTTTGCACCTCTTATTGTCCATTGATCAGTTACATTTACTGTGAAGACTTTATAGTTCTACAATTACAAAATAAAGTCCACCTGTTTGTGGACGACAGTACATACTATGTTAAAACATAGCCCTTGTCAATAGGTAATGCTTAGACAGTATAAAACATCACACAAAATATATGTTAGCCATGTTCCTTTAAATGTTCCTAAAACTACTACTCCCGCATGCCCATCCATGTGAGCCAGGAGGACAAAAGAAAATCATTCAGAGGTGACAGAGTGGCAAAACTATACTGGAGAGTGAACAGGGGCACTTGTCTGCAGACAGAAAGTAATGAAACAAACAACTTAATTGTTAAGATTGCTACACTAGTAAACTAATCATGAACACAAGAAAATTTTGGATGTCTATAAAAAGCTTGAAAATAAATCAAGAAATAACTTCTACAACAGGATTATAGTCCTTAACAGTAATCCATAATACCTTATAGAGTGCCAGCTGAGGGTGTTAAGAGCTGTGCCACCAGAGCAGGCTCTCTAAACAAAAAGCATCCTTTATTCCAACTTCAACATTTTTGCCAATTTATAGATAAGAATTAAAAAAGCTTTACATTCAAGACAGCCTAAGAATCTCACATAACTAAAAGGCTTTTGCCTTGTTACAAGATAACACAAACTAATGACAATAAAATGTTTCTATTTGTCATTTTGAGGTATACTGTATATATAGATTCAGCTTTTCATTTTTGGAAGTAGCCAAAACACCTCCAATGAAATTCAATGGTAGTCAAGGAGATAGAAGCACTTTATGTGATGAACCACTAGATGGTGCTCTATCAATAATCATTTTCTTCGAAGGGAAGATGTTTCAGCCTTAAAAAGGACAAAAAGAGCCATTTAATGGTGCATTAAAATGAATACAAAACTGTGCATTAAAACAGTGGGAGAAGACAAACTGCACTTAATTATTATTTTTTGCACGATTACTCTTTGCTGTTTACACCCCCCCCCCCCCCCCCCCATGTAGTGATTACTATGGGGAGTGAGCTGTTTTTTTCTACAGTACCTATATTTATCCTGCTTTAGAGATCGTCTGTTAGTCTTGGAATGTTGCCAGACAGAGGCCTAACGGAAATTAACCAATATGCCAAAAATTAAGTTAAATTCTTGTTCAAAATTTCTCTGTTCAAAATAGAGGAAACTAGTAATGTAATAGATAAAATGAAGAAGAACAAGAAAAAACAGACCCAGCACGAACCAGACCGCAGTTACTAGGGTTGATAAGAAATGAAAAACACGGCAGACATAAAATGATAAAAGGCGAAGACTTTTTCACTACCCTATTTAGAAACAAAACATCTTGACAACAAACAGGAATTTATAGTGAACACACCCATTGACAACTTTTTGTTTTTTGAAATTATAGATGAGCTATTCACAGGATATGTGGACATTGAAAGATCCAATATAAATCACTTACAAAATGTTAAATTGTCTCAGTCAACTTTGGCTGATACATGCATCACAGCACTGCATCATTCTTTAGTGCTCTGTGGACAGTATTGCCAAAACATTACCACAAGGAGTCCCAGGATTCAATTTGTTCTCTGTATTTGTTTATTTATTTGGAGGAGTTGTGGTAGGAAAGCTGGGTATATGAGCTTTTTTATTTTTCATTATTATAATAATGTTAGAATAACGCTCGTCTTCCCCGGGAGATCGGCTACGCGGGAGGAATGCGTACGCCGCTTACGCCTGATGAGCGTTTCCTTGGAACCGGCTACGCGGGGAAAAATGGGTACACCGGTCCGTCGGACAAAACACTCCCACGGATACAACCTGCACAGGGATGTTGCGCAGCGCTGTACCGTGGTTGAGCACGGATGAAGAGTTTGAGACACCAGGATAAAAAACAAAACAGAATTTATTATTTAAAAATGGTGTAGGGACACCAACGGAAAGGGGGAACAAACGAAACGACCTAACACGAGGATAATCCACAAACAAAGACGTGCACGGGGAAAATGGAAGACGGAAACTAAATACAAGAAAAACCCGGTCACGTGTGCAAAATAAACCAATCACCCAACGGAGACAATGAATACACAAATGAGGGACAGGTGCCCCAGGCACCTGTGACATACCCCCAGCCCAACGGTTGCGCAAAAAGGGGAAGCGACCATGAAGGAGGAAAAAAAAAAAAAAAAAAAGTTCTCGCGGAGAAAGGAAAGGGCCGTGATGGATGCCCCCTGCTGACGAAGCGTGGAGCACGCCATCTCGCTGCGGGGCGTGGATCGGCGCCCTCTAGCTGCGAGGCGGGGAGAGCGCCCCTGGTGATCGGAGTCGGCGATGGGCGGCCCCCGGTGTCCGGACTATGCAGCGGGCGGTCCCTGGTGCTCGGACTCGGCAGTGGGCAGTCCCTGGTGCTCGGACTAGGCAACGGGCGGCCTCTGGTACTCTGGCTCGATGAAGGGCGACCCCTGGTGCTCGGAATACTCCAGATCTTTGGCACGTCTTTCTGTTAGAATAACGCTCATCTTCTCTGGGAGATTGGCTACGCGGGAGGAATGCGTACGCCGCTTACGCCTGATGAGTGTTTCCTTGGAATCAGCTACGCGGGGAAAAATGCGTACACCGGTCCGTCGGACAAAACACTCCCACGGATACAACCTGTGCGGGGATGTTGCGCAGCGCTGTACAGTGGTTGAGCGCGGATGAAGAGTTTGAGACACTGGGATAAAAAAATAAAACGGAATTTATGATTTAAAAATGGTGTAGGGACACCAACGGAAAGGGGGAACAAACGGAACGACCTAACAAAGGGATAATCCACAAACAAAGACGTGCACAGGGAAAATGGAAGCCGGAAACTAAATACAAGAAACACCCGCTCACGTGCACAAAATAAACCAATCACCCAATGGAGACAATGAGTACACAAATGAGGGACAGGTGCTCCAGGCACCTGTGACAAATAATAATAATAATAATAATAATTATTATTATTATTATTATTATTAATATTATTATTAATAATAATAATAATAATAATAATAATATGTTGAACAAGAAGTATAAATATGAATATGTTCTTTTGTTTACAAACAGGTTATTTGGTTTTGCACTTTTTGCTTCAGATAGATAGATACAGTGGGTACGGAAAGTATTCTGACCCCTTTACATTTTTCACTCTTTGTTTCATTGCAGCCATTTGGTAAAATAAAAAAGTAAATTTTATTTCTCATTTATTTATTCATTCATTCATTATCTCCTGCTTTATCCTCTATTAGGGTCGCGGTGGGGTTCCCCATGCCCATCCAGGGGAGAACATCTCGGGCGCTGGGCAGATAGACCCAGGACAGGGCGCCAATCCATCGCTGGGCACACACTCACTCACACAGACACACTCTATATGGGGCAATTTTTTTTGAGAATTCAATTGACTTGATCCATGTTTTTGGACTGTGGGAGGAAACCGGAGAACCCGGAGGAAACCCACGCAGACACGGCGAGAACATGGAAACTCCCCGTGAGAATTCAATTGACTTGATCCATGTTTTTGGACTGTGGGAGGAAACCGGAGAACCCGGAGGAAACCCACGCAGACACGGGGAGAACATGGAAACTCCATCCAGATGGGGATTCGAACCGGGAATCCCTAGCGCTGAGAGGCGAACGTGCTAACCACTAAGCCACCGTGCCGCCCATTTATTTATTAATAATTTTATTTCTCGTGTATGTTCAGCATCCCGGCGGCACAGTGGCTTACTGGTTAGAACGTTCGCCTCGGATCTACGATTCTCGGATCTGGGTGGAGTTTCCATGTTCTCCATGTGTCCACGTGGGTTTCCTCCGGTTTCCTCCCACAGTCCAAAAACATGGAAAAAAAAATATTACATGGATATAATTATTCAGACTCTTTGATCAGTATTAAGTGGAAACACCCTTTTGAGCCATGAGTCTTCATGGTGCAACAAGTTTTTCACACATGGATTTGAAGATCCTCTGCGATTCTTCCTTGCAGATCCTCTGCACTTACGTCAGGTTGGATGGTAAACATTGGTGACCATTTTCAGGTATCTCCAGAGATGCTCAATTAGGTTTAGGTCAGGGCTCTGGCTGGGCCAGTCAAGAATGGTCACAGAGTTGTTTCTGTCACTCCTTTGTTATTTTAGTTGAGTGCTTAGGGTCATTGTCTTCTTGGAAGGTGAACCTTCGGCCCAGTCTGAGGTCCAGAGCACTCTGGAAGAGGTTTTCTTCCAGGATATCTCTGTACTTGGCCACATTCATCTTTCAGTCAATTGCAACCAGTAGACCTGTCCCTGGTTAGGGTTAGGGATTGTATTGGGCAGGTGACCATAGACTATTTCTGATAGTCTGGGAGTCTATGTGTTTTTTGGCAAACTCTATGCAGGCTTTTATGTTTTGCACTGAGTAGAGCTTTCTGTCTGTCCACTCTGCCATAAAGCCTCAACTGGTAGAGAGCTGCATTGTGGAACATCCTCCTATCTCCCTACTGCATCTCTGGAACTCAGCCACAGTGATCTTTGGGTTCCACCTCACCCCTCTCACAAAGGCTCTTCTCCCATGATTGCTCTGTTTGGCTGGACGGCCAGGTCTAGGAAAAGTTCATCCCAGGAAAAGGGTCATCCCAAACTTCTTCCATTTAAGAATTACAGAGGCCACTGTGCTGCAGAAATTATTTTGTAACCTTGGCCAGATCTGTGCCTTGCCATAATACTGTGTCCAAACTCCTTGGGCAGTTCCTTCGACCTCATGATTCTCATTTGTTACGACATATGCTGTGAGCTCTAAGGTCTTATATTGACAGGTGTGTGCCTTTCCTAATCAAGTCAAATCAGTTGAATTAAACACAGGTGGACTCCAATAGAAGAGTGAACCATCCCAAGTAGGAGCAAAAAAAAAAAAAAGACAGCATGTGAGTTAAAAATGACTATCACAGCAAAATGTCTGAATACTTATGACCATTTTTCTTTTTTAATAAATTTGCAAAAAATTATTCTGCATTTCTGTTTTTTCTGTCAAGATGGGGTGCTGAGTGTACATTATTCATTCATTCATTATCTTCCACTTTATTCTCTATTAGGGTCGCGGTGGGGTTCCCCATGCCCATCCAGTGGAGAATGTCTCGGGCGCTGGGCAGATACACCCAGGACAGGGCGCCAATCTATCGCTGGGCACACACTCACTCACACAAACACACTCTATAGGGGGCAATTTGGAGAACTCAATTGACTTGATCCATGTTTTTGGACTGTGGGAGGAAACCGGAGAACCCGGAGGAAACCCACGCAGACATGGGGAGAACATGGAAACTCCACCCAGATGGGGATTCGAACTGGGAATCCCTAGTGCTGAGAGGCGAATGAGCTAACCACTAAGCCACCGTGCGGCCCGAGTCTACATTAATGAGACATAAAATTAATGAGACATAAAATTAATTTTTTGATTTTAGCAAATGGTTGCAATGAAACAAAGAGTACAAATTTTCTGAATAAATTCTGTACCCACTGTAGGTAACAATAAAACCCAACAATTTGGTTCTAATTGTAATTACTCCAGTCATCAATTTCAAACATGTAATTATTGAGTTGATATGTTTTGATTTGATTGGTTTAGGTGAAGGTTATTTTTGTTTAAATAATCTGGTTCTGGCTCTTTGACTACATTATATATACATACAGGTTAGTATATTCTCTGTGCTTCAACTTCTCTGTTTTTGTTATTTGTTTTCCTTTGAGGTATTATTAGCTCCTCATCCATAACAGTGCAACAGCGACTACAGTGACCAACCTAATAGGGATAATTAATTTATTCAGATGTACTTTGTTGTCTCCACACAAAATCTGGACTTCTATTGGACTAGTGCAAAAAACCATTGAAAACATTCAGAGGGTATGTATCAACTGAACTGAATTAGATTTCTCTGGAGAAATGGACGCTGACGCAGATGCTGGGGCATTGCTTAATAAGTCTTTCTGCTCAGAGGAGTGCTGAAGTTAATATATTACTGTCCCAAGCACATACCATGGATAGCTTAGCATGTTCCCTTTTTTATCGTTATGGCTGCCCTACGGCGGCACGGTGGCTTAGTTGTTAGCACGTTCGCCTCTCAGCACTAGGGATTCCCAGTTCGAATCCCCATCTGGGTGGAGTTTCCATGTTCTCCCCATGTCCGCATGGGTTTCCTCCGGGTTCTCCGGTTTTGTCCAAATGTCCAAAAACATGGATCAAGTCAATTGAGTTCTCCAAATTGCCACATGTGTTTATGTGTGTGTCTGTGTGTGTGAGTGTGTGCCCAGCGATAGATTGGCGCCCTGTCCTGAGTGTATCTGCCCAGCGCCCGCAACGTTCTCCCCTGGGTGGGCATGGGGAACCCCCCCCCCCCCCCCCCCCGCGACCCTAATATAGGATAAAGCGGAAGATAATGAATGAATGAATAGCTGCCCTACATCTTTGGACTGCTGGATCATGTGCGGTCCCTGCGAATCCTGGGTGGTCATAGACGGCACCTCACTGTTAAATGCATGTATGGCATAAACACTGGTTGTGCTCATCTCAATACTGGCCCAGGGGTAGGCTTGGAATGCTCTCTCCCACTGGAATAGAGGAGTGGTGGCTGAGGTGGCTCGGTTCCCCCTAGTGTCTCAGCATATTTAATGCAGCTGTCCAGCTGGTAAGCACCTTTTCAGTTTTGTGCTCATATTAATTTTCTGAAGGGTGTGCATTCTCTCTGAAGAAAATTGTTGCTACACTGCGTAATAAGAGCTGCACTCTTTCCCTGCTGTATATTTCTGTTTGTAGAAGTCACGTACATTCAGCACCTTGCACGTGTTTATTCAGCACCTTGCTTTTCACTTTTTACAGGTTTACAACACATTGTTAATTTGTAAATAACTCCACTTAAACAAGGCATCTCTAAATGATAATTGAAAGAGTCATATATTTGCCATGTCAATTCAAATTGTCTTTCCAAGCCTCCTTTTTCACAAAATACAAATAGAATTTTGCTATTAATTTATGTGAGACAAATACGCTAACCATTAAGTCAGCCGCCTGGTTAAATAAATAAACATTTCTTATTTTTTACATTACAACATTAGCACTTCATACCCAGGTTTTTCATTTTATGATGCATCAAACATGTTCTATTGGGAAAAGATCTGGCCCGCAGGCAGACCAGTTCAGCATGCAGACTCTTCTACTGTAAATCTATGCTGATGATCAATACAGTACATGGTTTAGCATTGTCTTGCTTACTCTAAATGACGTCTGAATGAGAGCAAATGTTGCTCTGAAATGTATATTCAATGTCATTTTCAGCAGTGAGCTGTCCACTCCATAGGCACAAATGTAACCCGATACCAGCTTTTGAACTGGCCACTTATAACAAGCTGGATGGTCCCTCTCCTCTTTTGTCCACAGGACACAGCATCCATGTTTTACAAAAAGAATAATACAAGTTTGGATTCATCTGATCACAGAACAGTTTTCCATTTTACCCCAAAACATTTTAAATGTGCTTTGGCCCAAAAAAGACAGGGGTGTTTCGGGATCTTGTTCACATATAAAGTTTTCTTGGCATTATACATTATGCATTATATTTGTTAGCTACTGACTTGTGTTGTTCTCTCATTGGTAGGTCACTTTGGTTAAAAAGCATCTGCTAAATGACTTAATGTAATGTAAATATATAAAGCTTTCACTTGCATTTATTGATCTTATGGTTAACGGTGTTTACAGATGTAAAAGTGTTTCTAAGCCCATGCACTGATTAGCAATAAAGAATTATACCTGTTTTTATTGCAGTGCCACCTGAGGGCCCAATCAATACAAAATCAACACTTCGCTTTGCTGTTCACAACCTCCTTGTCCAGTGTTGCCGCTTTATTCAGGGTAATGCTGCCTACTCTCTCAAATACCTGCACATAGACCAGATGCGTTAGTAACTTCCTTTATCCCTTATTTATGAGCCCCCACCCTGTTTTCAGTTCATCTGCCGCTGCCACACTTACAATATGTAGATTGTCTAAAAACAATAACCAGTAATACCAGACTTTTAAAGGCCATGTCATTCCATCACCATGACAACAAGCCATTTAGTAAGATGACTGCAATTTTCACAGCAGCACAGTAGTGAATGACCCAAATAACACTTTGGATTATGTTACTACATCACCAAAAAACTGCTTGAAATAGTTTTTAGTGATCGAAATATAGTAATATTAAATAGGAGACTTCTGGTTCACCTGCACATGATATAACAATGTTTCTTTAGGGCTCCGCAAAGCCTTAGATAAATTACATTATTTTGTGTATCTGTACTTTTACTGAAGTACATAATTTGGGTACTTTGTCCACTACTAGTTTTGAAGCAAAAGAGTGTAAGCTGCTCCTGAGTGTGTCTGCCCATCCCCCAGCTGCATTGTTGTGCAGGGGACATGCATGATGTGTGAAAGGCAGTCAGAAGGCCAGCCTCAGAGCAGCAGCTACAGAAATGTGGAGTGGAGTGGCATGAGTCCGCTTGAAGGTTGAATATAAGTCGGGCTGCAGAGTTCTGAATTAGTTGTAGAGGCCTGGTTATGGAAGCTGGGACGTCGGCTGTCAAAAATTTATTAAAGGGTTTATTAAAGGTGTAGGGACACCACAAAACATGAGGTACGAACAGACTAGTGACATAAAACAAACGACCAGCACCGAGGACAAGAAACAATGGAAATAAATACAAAAAGACACCCGACCACGTGCACAAGACAAACCAATGACAATAAGGAGTTAATTAACTAAACTAATGACACATTAACGTTAATTAACTCAACCGAAAGGAACGAAACACAGAACAGGTGACAGGTGACAGGCACCTGTTACATTACCCCCGCCCCTGCGGTCGCGCAACGGGGGGACGCGACCAAGAAAAAAAATAACAGTCCTCCGTCCTCCTTGAGCCGGGCTTGGAAGGCGCCCTCAGGTGGACGCCCTCTGCTGGGGAGGCGTGCCGAACGCCCTCTGGCTGCAAAGTCAGGTGGACGCCCACGGCGGATCAGGAGTGGGCCACGCCCTCTGACTGCGTGGTCCGGTGGACGGCCTCGGCGGACGAGGAGTGGGCCACGCCCTCTGGCTGCGTGATCCGGTGGACGCCCCCGGTGGACGAGGAGTGGGCCACGCCCTCGGCGGACAAGGAGTGGGCCACGCCCTCTGGCAGCGTGGTCCGGTGGACGCCCACATCGAGCGAGGAGTTGGCCACGCCTTCTGGCTGCGTGGCGAGGCGGGCACCCCCTGGCTGCGTGTCGAGGCGAACGCCCCCTGGCTGCGTGGCGTGCGGCCCCTGCTGCTCGGGCTGGGCGGCGTGCGTCGGCAAACAACGCATTACAATAATCAAGCCGGGATAGGATGAGGGCTTGAACAGCTGAGTAGCATGTTTGCTAATTTTAATTTGAGATTACAGGTCTTCATTCAAACAGATATGTCGATGAGGCAGGCAGATATCCAATTTGAAATTGTGGTGTCGTCAGGGGCAAAAGACAAATGTAGCTGAGTGTCATCAGCATAGCAGTGGTAAGAGAATCATGTGCCTGAATGAATATGCCCAGTGTCATGTATAAACATCAGTTCATAACCCTGACAAACTGTGTAAATGCAGTTTTACCTTGTGTATCTGTACTTTTACTTAAGTACATGAATTGGGTAATTTGTCCACCACTGGTTTTGAAGCAAAGGAGTGTAAGCTGCTCCTGAGTGTGTCTGCCCATCCCTCAGCTGCATTGTTGTCCAGGGGACATGCATAAGGTGTGAAAGGCAGTCAGAAGGCAAGCCTGAGAGCAGCATGCCCCCTCCTGTTGTGCGCAAGTTATTTACAAAACAAAAGAGCCTGTTTACAGCAAATTATAGTATGTTAGTTAGAATCCTTCAGGTCAGTCTCTGTATTACAAAGGTAGAACTCTCTGGGACGGATTTACTTTGTGATTTCGCTAATTTATGAGTGGAGTGTGTGAATGAATGTGAATGTGAATTTGAGAATGTGGTGACTTTTCAGAGTGTGTGTGCTAATGCTGCAGAATATATCATTTCAGTATTATCATAATGATGTGTGCATGGGCAAAAGAAACATTGCCAGATGTGTGATGTCACTTGACACCGACCTGCAGTCTGATTGGTTTTGCAATTTTGAATTGCCATATGTCTTTTTGGCTTTGTCATAAACGTCATCACATAAACCATTTCATAGCCAAAAACCTAATCATTTTAAGCATGTAACCCAATCTACAATTTAAATATTATAAAAGTGTTGTTTTAGTCAGGTTTAAGTGTTTTAATACTGGGCAGATACACCCAGGACAGGGCGTCAATCCATCACTGGGCACACACTCACTCCCTCAAACACACTATATGGGGCAATTTGGAGAACTCAATTGACTTGATCCATGTTTTTGGACTGTGGGATGAAACCAGAGAACTCGGAGCCACACGGAGAACATGGAAACTCCACCCAATGGGGATTCGAACCGGGAATCCCTAATGCTGAGAGGCGAACGTGCTAACCACTATGCCACCGTGCCACCCATGTCTACTCATACCATGAATAATTTTTTTCATGTTAGAGCACACAGGGATCTGAAAACCTGCATGTGTGTGTGTAGGTGCAGTACTCACTCTTGAACTGCTCGTGCTATAGACAGCGCAGTTGATCCTGTTTCATTAACACTATCCAAGGTTACATTTGGCAAGTCATCATCATCACTGTCACTTTTGATATGCCTTGGTGACAAACCATTCCGTTCTAATTGTGCTATGACAAAAAGAAAGAAAGAAAAAATGTTATGACAGGTTGGACAGGTTATAAACAATAACAATAATAAAAAAAATTGTTTACAATTTAAAATAACCATATTTCAAAAACATACCCATTTATACTGTATCTATATAAATTATATATATGTAACAGGTGCTGTTTGCATGCTGTTTTGGTTTGAGTCCTGAGTTCCCAAGCTTAACTTGCTCTGTTGTTTCTTTATTTAAGTTAAGTAACTATCAGTCTGTTCATTAGCTGCTTGTTTAGGTTAATTGGTCACATGTTCTTTTCATGACTTTTTATACCTCACTTTAAACCATTATTTTCACACCCTGTTTTGTGTGGTTATGTATTTCATTTGGTTTTGGATATTTAATAAAGTATTCAGCATTTTGACCGCTCCATGGCATTCCATTTATGTCTCTGCATTGCACACTTGGACGGGGCATAACAACATGAAGGAAATTTCTGAAGATTTTTTTTGACTGTATTGTCTATAGGCTAAAGTTTGATATCATTGTCATGATCAGTATATTATAGTAAAAGCTCAGACAATTAAATTTATATAGAATAATATAATAATATGCCACTACAAAAAAAATTTTTTACTAAATTTTAAATGCTTAAATCTCATCTCATTATCTGCACCTGGGCAATATGATATTCTATATGATATTGTTAGGTTTGTAAGTGTCACAGTATTTTATAATACTTTTATCATGTTAATTTAGTGAACCTTATAAACTATTTTATTTTCTCATGTGGCTGGGTTCAGTAATGCGTCCACTGTGGTCACACACACACACACACACACAAACACACACACACACACACACAACACACACACACACACACACACACATATATATATATATATATATATATATATATATATATATATATATATATACTGTATATACAGTGTATATATATATATATATATATATATATATATATGTGTGTGTGTGTGTGTGTGTGTGTGTGTGTGTGTGTGTGTGTCACACTCGTCTACCCCAGGATAAAGCGGCTGCGTATAGGAAGCGCAGAGCCGCCGCGCTTTAACGCGCTGAAGGGAGCCACGCACGCAGGTGGCGTGCCAAACGCCCTGTGGCTGCGAGGTTAGGTGGGAGCCCTCGGCGGATAAGGAGTGGGCCACGCCCTCTGGCTGCGTGGTCCGGTGGACGCCCACGTCAGGCGAGGAGTTGGCCACGCCCTCTGGCTGCGTGGCGAGGCGGACGCCCCCTGGCTGCGTGGTCCGGCCGGCGCCCTCTGGCTGCGTGGTCCGGCGGACGCCCACGTCGGACGAGGAGTGGGCCACGCCCTCTGGCTGCGTGGTCCGGTGGACGCCTACGTCGAGCGAGGAGTTGGCCACGCCCTCTGGCTGCGCGGCGAGGCGGACGCCCCCTGGCTGCGGGGCGTGCGGCCCCTGCTGCTCGGGCTGGGCGGCGTGTGGCCCCTGCTGCTCGGGCTGGGCGGCGTGCGGCCCCTGGACTTCGGGCTGGCCGGCGTGCGGCCCCTGGACTTCGGGCTGGCCGGCGTGCGGCCCCTGGACTTCGGGCTGGCCGGCGTGCGGCCCCTGGACTTCGGGCTGGCCGGCGTGCGGCCCCTGGACTTCGGGCTGGCCGGCGCACGGCGCATGGACCACCACAGGTGTGCAGGCTCGCGGGACCTTGGCGGGAACGCACGCAGGAGGGGCCTCGGCGGATTCATATGCTGGCCGGACCTCGGCGGGTTCGCACGCTGGCAGGACCTTGGCGGGCACGCACGCTGGCAGGACCTCGGCGGGTTCGCACGCTGGCAGGACCTCGGCGGGTTCGCACGCTTGCAGGACCTCGGCGGGCACGCCTGCTGGCTGAACCTCCGCCGGCACGCACGCTGGGTGTACCTGTGCCTCGGGATCGCCATCCTGCACACAGTACAATACACCCCCACCGCAATGCCCAAACACAAAGACACAGACATATCTGACACAGGGAAGATGGACTGGACAGACGAGACAGGGGGACACACCACGCTCACGCCACATGTATCCATATTCACCCCCCCGAGTGCCGGCTCCTGTACCGGCCCCTCGCAGCGCGACCCAGACACGACGCGGTCCGCAGTGACTGCCCCGCAGCGCACGTATCGCGCTCAGCAGCTGGACCGGAGCGTCCATCCAGAACTCCTCAGAGTTGAGGAGGGTTCGTATGGGCAGAATATGCCCATACAGGTACGACTCGCCCGCCTCGTCATCGGAAAGCTGAACCAGATCGAGACCTTCCTCCGCGCAGAGCGCCTCATACCCGTACCTCCATAACCACTCATCATCGGAGTCGTAATACTCAGACATCACTCTGTTAGAGCCTCCGGGACGGCAGGCTGCGCATAGCGGCGCACTCGCGGACACGGCGGAACGCGTTGTGAGTACAAGGTTATACGGTCCCGCAAAGAAAAAATTAAAAATCAGCTTACCTGGGCACTGGACTCCCCAAATTGACTGGCTCGTCGTTCTGTCACACTCGTCTACCCCAGGATAAAGCGGCTGCGCATAGGAAGCGCAGAGCCGCCGCGCTTTAACGCGCTGAAGGGAGCCAGGCACGCAGGTGGCAGAATAAGTTTATTTAAAGGTGTAGTGACACCAAAGCAAAGAGGTACAAACAGATGGGTGACATAAAACAAACGACGAGCACCGAGAACGAGAAACACCGGAAATAAATACAAAACGACACCCGACAATGTGCACAAAACAAACCAATGACCAGAAGGAGTTAATTAACTAAACTGATGAGAAATTAACGTTAATTAACTCAACAGCACTAAAGAAAACACAGAACAGGTGACAGGTGCCCTAGGCACCTGTTACAGTGTGTGTGTGTATGTGTAAATTACATTTAGCAGTGTATAAAGTGTTTGAGAACATATGGAGTCTTTTATACGATTTTGGGAAAAGGTTAATAAAAGAGTGTGTTTTAAAGACTTCCCAAGAATCCCAATCTGGGTGAAGTTTAGGCAATTTATTTATATAGCGGTTTTTACAAAAGTACATTATACAATGGTGTTTCCATGTTCTTCCCAGTATGTGTCTGTATGTGTCTGTGTAAGTAAGTGAGTGTTTGCACAGTGATATATTGGCGCCTTGTCCTGGGTTTATGCCCAGCAGGTTTGTTCAAACGTATATGTTTCTGTAGTAAAGTGATTTATTTTGCCTACTGTGCATACACACAGAGGAATTTTTCCTCCACATTTAACCCATCCGTGCAGTGAAACATACACATATGTACACACTGTTGAAGTGAGTACATGTGCCGGAGTGGTGGGCAGCCTTAAATACGGTGCCCGGGGAGCAATTGGGGTTAGGTGCCTTGCCCAAGGGCACTTCAGCCATGATACTTGGTGGGATCAGGAATCGAACCAGGGACCTTCAGGTCACAAGGCTGGTTCCTTAACCACAAGCCCCATGACTGCCCCTTTTTTTATTTGAATTTTTTATATTAAAAATAGCCAAAAAGCCGAAAAACATATGAGGTTAAGTTCAAGCCTCATTTGTAGAAGCGAAATTGAGCAAATTAAGCCAGGCTTGATTTTAAAAGCTTGGCTTACTGAGTTAGTGTGCTTTGTGAAATAGGCCCCTGCTCTAGCTCCTCCAGCCACACACAAAAAAAAACACCTTGAATAAAGCCAGTAAGCCACACTTTTTAGTGAGTCAGATTGATCCGTGTCTTTTAGAAAAATGTCCATATAAAAGCAGGAAATAAGCTGATGCCATGAAAGGTAGTGAGGCATAGCCAAGATTTTTAAATTAGCTTTTCCATCCTGTTTCCATGGAAACCTCATTTAGAACCAAACTGCAGATAAAAGCACGACTGTGGTTGAAACAATAGTAAGTTTGATGTATACATATCTATCGTGTGTGTGTGTGTGTGTGTGTGTGTGTGTGTGTGTGTGTGTGTGTGTGAAATGGTTATGAATAGGAATAACATTGCCATATACACCTAATTTATAATGAACACTTCACTTGTGTGAGAAACAGGATCTCAAATGAAATCACACTGTATGATTTGTAAATAGTTGAATTGAATTTTATTGCATGAAAAAATATTTGATACAATAGAAATACAGAACTTTATATTTGTTACAGTTTGCAATTACCGAGATCAGTTGTTTCCTGTAGTTCTTGACCAAGTTTGCACACACTGCAGAAGGGATTTTGGCCCACTCCTCCATAGGAATCCTCTCTAGATCTTTAAAGTTTCAGGCTGTCGATGAGCAATTAAGTTTCATCTTCCTCAAAAAAATTTCTATTGGGTTCATGTTTGAATATTGGCTAGGCCACTCCAGGACCTTGAAATAAATTTTACAGAGCCACTGATTTGTCCTGGCTGTGTGTTTCGGGTCATTGTTATGCTAGAAGACCAAGCCACGACCCATCTTCAGAAAAACACAAGTATAATGTTTCCACCCCATGCTTCATGGTTTTTGATGGAGTTTTTGTGTTTATACAATGACTGTTTCGTATCATGTTTCATGGCGGCACACCATATTCAAGTCAATGGGCATTAATACTGAGCTGTATCATGGGAACCGCTGCATTGGCCGTTGATTTCAAATGATCCACAGTGTATTTTCATTTTTGATCTACTTTAATAAAAGCTTTATAGAGCCACGGTGGCAAGCTGTATCAAATCAATTTAGTGTTTTCACTAAGCATGTTGTGACATTGCAATAACCCATAAATGCCAGTGTATTATATTAACAATTACATTGTAATTATATTGATAAATGGGAGTTTAATTAATCAGTTTGAATCATGTTTATATTGTATATTTTATTGACTATATACTCAAACCTTTTAATTGTTGACATTACTAACCTTTGTCCAGGCTTTTGGTCTCTTCCATTATTGTAGAGTTGAAATGGTTGGAGGCTGAGCGAACTGCTGTAGTGTACATCAGC
This sequence comes from Corydoras sp. C115, assembly GCA_019802505.1. Classification (NCBI taxonomy): domain Eukaryota; kingdom Metazoa; phylum Chordata; class Actinopteri; order Siluriformes; family Callichthyidae; genus Corydoras; species Corydoras sp. C115. The sequence continues at coordinate 180,602 of JAFMOC010000294.1, forward strand.
GGAAGTGATTGTACCACAACTGGGATGCGCTGCACAAGCTTTCTGGAGCTTGAAGGTGGCACCGGGTGAATTATGTGTATAAATGGCTGGTTTTGGACTCCTGGGGGAGAGGCCACCAAAGGTCTAGGGGTCAACACTGAGGACATTCCTGAAGAAACAGTGGTGATGACGGGGGGTAATGGTGATGATGATAATGATGATGATGATGATGATGATGATAAAGATGAACACAGTGGAAATAAAGTTGAAGTTATTGGTAAGGAAGTTGAGGAAGGGGGTAATAATCGAGTCTTGTTAATTGACAAATCCACTGGCTCTGTCTGGGTGTGATACTGTTCAGAAGAAAGAAAATCCTCTGGTGGCTCTGCTTTTACTTTGCTTAGAAGAAGTGGCACCGACTCCATATCAGGGAAACTGTGCACCTCGGCAGACTGTAATAGAAACAAATGAAAAAAAATTACTTATTACTTATTATGTTAATGAACAATTAACACATATAATTAGCTATTATCCTTAAATATAGTAATTTCTATAAATGCCAGCTCTAATAATATTTTGTCAATATTATTTTGTATAATATTATTGCTGCTAGAAAGCGCCCGCCAAGACTGGCCCGAAGAAGGCTCTGCCGTTTCAGTGGAGGGCCACCCCCCCCCCCCACCCGGTTTCTTGGTCGCGTCCCCCGTTTCACGACTGTAGGGGCGGGGGTACTGTAACAGGTCATTGGTTTGTTTTAGTTCACTTGGTTGGGTGTTCATGTATTTGGTTTGTGTTCCCCTTCCTCGGTGCACGTCGTAATTTTATGTCACCGTGTCACACACGTTTTTTTTTTTTTACCTCTTTGCGTTTGGTGCCCCTACACCTTTATAAAAAATCGGTTTCTCTGCTACCTGTTGTGCCTGGCTTCCTTCAACTCTTTGGCTCTACGCTTCCGATGCGCAGCCATTCAGACCGAGGTAAGTGAGCATGACAGGGAGATGACAGAGCCATCATTAAAGGACTTTGATTAGAGATAATTATTTAATTTACATGATTTCGCCTGATGAAAGTGTGCACCCAAGCTGCAACATCAAGTGCACGAGGGGAAAAATTGATCCGCAAGCTACAGGAATGTGAGGGCATGGCAGATACCATCTGCCAACATGTGTGTTTTAATGAATTTAAAATGTGTGCATAAAACTCCTTCCTGAGCCTGTGAAATCCTGTCTTCAGTCCTCATTCATACCAACCCTGCCACATGTAAAAAAAAATCACCAACAATATTTTTTTTAGGAAAATTCATTCATTTATTCATTCATTCATTATCTCCTGCTTTATCCTCTATTAGGGTCGCGGTGGGGTTCCCCATGCCCATCCAGGAGAGAACATCTCAGGTGCTGGGCAGATAGACCCAGGACAGGGCGCCAATCCATCGCTGGGCACACACTCAGACAGACACACTCTATATGGGGCAATTTTGAGAATTCAATTGACTTGATCCATGTTTTTTGGACTGTGGGAGGAAACCGGAGAACCCGGAGGAAACCCACGCAGACATGGGGAGAACATGGAAACTCCACCCAGATGGGGATTCGAACCGGAAATCCCTAGCGCTGAGAGGCGAACGTGCTAACCACTATGCCACCGTGCCGCCATATTTTTTTTAGGAAAATTACATTCACCAAATATCCTTGTAACAGGTGCCTAGGGCACCTGTCACCATTTCTGTTTCCCTTCGTTCTTTTGAGTTAATTAAAGTTCATTTATCATTAGTTTAGTTAATTAACTCTTTCTTGTTATTGGTTGTTTTGGTGCATGTGGTCGGATGTGTTTGTGTATTTATTTCCTGTGTTTTCCCGTCCTTGTTGCGTGTCTTAGTTTAATGTCCACTCGTTTATGTACCGGTGTATTTGGTGTCACTACCAAATTCTGTTCCTGCTACCTGCGTGCCTGGCACCCTTCTGCGCGTTAGAGCGCTGCGGCTCTGCGCTTCCTATGCGCAGCCGCTCTTAACCCCAGGTAGACGAGTGTGACATAAAGACACGCCATTCGTTTTGGGGAGTCCAGTGCCCAGGTAAGCTATTTTTAAAATTTTTCTTTGCGGGGGCCGTGTAACCTCGTACTCGCGGCACGTTCCGCCATGTCCGCGAGTGCACCGCTATGCGCAGCCCGCTGTCCCGGAGCCGTAAAGACGGCTCTAAAAGTGTGATGTCGGAGTATTATGATTCCGATGATGAGTGGATACGAGCGGGTACGAGGCGCTCTGTGCGGAGGAAGGTCTCGATCTGGTTCAGATTTCAGAAGATGAGGCGGGCGAGTCGTACCTGTATGAGCATATTCTGCCCATACGCACCCTCCTGAACTCTGAGGAGTTCTGGACGGACGCTCCGGTGCAGCTTGTTAAACCCCCCGTGGTGAGATCCAGACGCAGTGCGCTGCCAAGACGCAGCATGTGCGCTGCGCAGCTGCTGAGCGCGGTACGTGCGCTGCGGGATCGCGCCGTGTCTGGATCGCGCTGCGAGGGGGCGGTACAGGAGCCGGCACTCGAGGGGGTAAATGTGGATACATGTGGCGTGAACGTGGTGTGTCCCCCTGTCTCGTCTGTCTCGTGTGTCTAGTCCGTCTTCTCTGTGTCAGATATGTCCGTGTCTTTGTGTTTAGGCATTGCGGTGGGGGTGTACCTCTACTGTGTGCAGGATGGCGATCCCGAGGTGGAGATTCACCCAGCGTGCGTGCCCGCTAAGGTCCTGCCAGCATGCGTGCCCGCCAAGGTCCTGCCAGCATGCGTGCCCGCCAAGGTCCTGCCAGTGTGCGAACCAGCTGAGGTCCTGCCAGCATGCGTGCCCGCCAAGGTCCTGCCAGCGTGCGAACCCGCCGAGGTCCAGCCAGCGTATGAATCCGCCGAGGCCCCTCCTGCGTGCGTTCCCGCCAAGGTCCAGCCAGTGGGCAGTTCTGCCACAGACCCGCGAGCCTGCACACCTGTTGTGGTCCCTGCGCCGCACGCCGCCCAGCCCGAAGTCCAGGGGCCGCACGCCGCCTAGCCCGAGCAGCAGGGGCCGCACGCCGGCCAGCCCGAGCAGCAGGGGCCGCACGCCACCTAGCCCGAGCAGCAGGGGCCGCACGCCGGCCAGCCCGAGCAGCAGGGGCCGCACGCCGCCCAGCCTGAGCAGCAGGGGCCGCATGCCGCCCAGCCCGAGGTCCAGAGGCCACATGCCACCCAGCCCGAGGTCCAGAGGCCGCACGCCGCCCAGCCCGAGGTCCAGGGGCCGCACGCCGCACAGCCCGAGGTCCAGGGGCCGCACGCCGCCCAGCCCGAGCAGCAGGGACCGCACGCCACGCAGCCAGGGGGCGTCCGCCTCGCCACGCAGCCAGGGGCCGCTCGCCTCGCCATGCAGCCAGAGGGTGTGGCCAACTCCTCGCTCGACGTGGGCGTCCACCGGACCACGCAGCCAGAGGGCGTGGTCCACTCCTCGTCCGCCGGGGGCGTCCACCGGACCACGCAGCCAGAGGGCGTGGCCCACTCCTCGTCCGCCTACACACAGTAGGTACACGTAACATTGAAACGGAGAACACAAGCGGCTGCGGAGCGGGGGCCCGACGTCACGGCGTCGTCGGTGTCCGACGTCAGCGGAGCCGTGTTCCAATCCGCAGGGACGCACAGGGTGTGACAGAGTGTGGCTAAACACCAGGCAAACTGAGGCGGAACGTTGTACTGCAACAGAGACACAAACACAGGACCAACAGGAGACGAGGAGTAACTGGACGTGACGAACAGGACGAGGTGCAACAGGGCGAGGAGACCAGGACAAGGCGAGAACAGGACGAAGCGAGAACAGGGCGAGACTAAGAACAGGGCGAGCCTAAGAACAGGGAGAGACTAAGAACAGGGGACGAGGGGTGTGGGCCAGAGTGGACGAGGCGTGACGAGGGTAGGTGCACAAACCAAGACCATCTAGCCCAGAGTGATGGAAGTGAGTTGCTTAAATAAGCAACAGTGATCAGGAACCCAGGTGTGCATAGTTACAGGGGCGTGAACACAGAGACCAACCCACACCACGTGACCAAAACAAACCGTGACAGTACGGGGCGTGAACAATCAGACAAACCATACCATGTGACAATAACAAAGCAAGACGCACAACACGTGAACATGACAACGCAAACTAAGACTTACACACAGCAGGTGACAAAGACAAATCATGACATAACACTAAACACAACACGTGACCCTAACAAAGCATGACAATACACTAAACACAACACGTGACCATAACAAATCCTGACAATACTCTAAACACAACACGGGACCATAACACAGCATGACAAAGGCATAACACAACACGTGACCATAACAAAGCATGACTAAGTATTAAACACAACAGGTGACACTGACAAAGCATACATAGACACTAAAAAAAATGTTTGTTTAACTTGGTACAAAAAGTAAATGCCATAAAGTAGCGTACATTCACGCTTACCAAACCACAAACTCACTGTAATAATTTTCATTATCATTCTAGAGCAGGGGTGTCCAATACGTCTATCGCGATCGACCGGTCGATCGTGCAGGGGTGTTGGGTAGATCGTGGTGGAGGTTCGAAAAAAAAGTGATTATCACGTGTCAGCGCTTTTTTACAGCACAGTATCGTAAGCACTTATTCACACGCGCAAACACATTTTTAACACACAATGTAAGTCATTCTGAATCGCGATCTCTATCGCTGTGCAAGCGAGCAGTCTGCGCCCCCCCCCCGTCTCTCTCGCTGTTCCCAAAACCGTCCCGTGGCCACGCCCCTAAATCCGAAGCGCTGCCTCGCGAATCATCTACATAAAATTTACATTACATATTTACATTACATTACATTACATTAGTTTCTGTTTGTGTTTTTACACTTTATTTGACTGACAAGATGAGTGAAGGACTTCGCTCCAAAATAATTAAAATATAATTTTCATTTAGAGTGGGAGGAGGAATATTTGCTTTTATTAATGTTCTGTTTGGGGAAATGCAGGTTACAGTGATTGTTTTACATTTGCGTTGTATTCTGTGTTTTGTACTAAAATCAAGTTTTCTCCATGTTATTTGCTGGAATGTGTTTAATAAAAGAGCAATTTCTGTAAAAATGGCAATTTTCTTGTTTTGGGGTTTTTGTCACGTGGTGTTTATTTATGTCTGGTCTCCACGTCCCCGTAATTCCACGCAACTGGTTTCCACATCACCACGCCCTATATAAGCACCTAAGCACCTCACTCCCATTCCTCCATTCCAGATAGTCTTGAGCCCACGAATCCTAGCCCAGACTCTTCTAGCTCCCACGCCACGATCACGCCTTGTCTCACCTCGCCTCGCCTTGCCCAGCCCTTGCCTCGTCTTGTCACGTTTGTCTTTGGATCCAATGGTGTGTTTTCTGCCTGCTCTCGCCTGTGTTTGTGTTTTGTGTGCAGCACTCCAGTCGCGACCAAGCCGCCTACCACGAGGGCGCTTGAATTGGGACGCGTCTCATGTGTGACGTCAGGACCCGGACATGCGCCTCGTCACAGCAACGCTCCTGTGCGCTGCACAGAACCTAGTCCTGGTCTCTGATTACGATTCAAAAACAGTTAATAATAAACCTGGTTTCTGCATCTCATCCTCTGCTTCAGGCTGGTCACTGGCGCTACAAGTTCAGTCGGTGCTCGCCTCCCTGCCAGCATTCTCCTCTACGCCTGGATCACGGAGGAAACCCTCGTCACCCAACCTTGAGAACCAGGTACCAAACCCACCTTCCGCGTCAGTAGCCCGCTCCAACGGGGCCGCGGTGCAGCCCGATCCGTACGACAGTGACCTGCAGAACTGCCAAGGATTTATTTTTCAGTGCGAAATGTATTACGGAATTCGCCCCATGTGCTTTCCCACCGACGCACACAAGATCGCGTTTGTCATCGGGCTGCTGCGCGGTCATGCGGTGAAATCGGCGGAGGCGTCTCAGGGCTCCGTCTCCCTGCTCGCCACCTCCTATGCCACCTTCATCGAACGTTTTCGCTCCGTACTTGACCGTCCGGATCATATGGACGATCTAGAGAGCCGTCTGCTTACTGTGCGCCAAGGAACCTGATCGGTAGCAGAGTTTGTCGTGGAATTTCAGATGTTTGCCTTGGAGTCGGGCTGGTGTGAGCGCTCGCTGCGCGGCGTGTTCCGACATGCTCTGCACGATCGGGACCGGGACGAATTGGCAACCAACGATAGGCCCGACACGCTCCAGGGCCTCATTGACCTCGCTATCGTCCGCCCCACCACCTCGTCAGGGTCGCCAGTCACACACCGACCCACTGCACCTCCCTCGGAATCCGCGGAGCCCAAACCCATGCAACTGGGATGCACTACGCTCACGCCTGAAGTCCGCAGTAGCCGTTGGAACCAGGGGCTCTGTTTCTACTGTGGTAAGGCGAACCACCAGGTGAGGGAGTGTCCGGTGCGGCCAAAAGATCCAACTCGGCAGTAGAACTTGGGGTCCTGTCGAGTCTGGCCCAAAAACCCCAAGCCCACAGGCTCAGCCTCCCCGCGGTGTTCCTCCTCCGGGAAAGGAGCCTGCCTGTCAACGTTCTTACAGATTCTGGGGCAGAGGAGAATCTGATAGACGTTGACTTTGCCCGCCAAGCCGGTATTTCATTATCTCCATTGGCCTCCCCCCTCCACACCGTGGCTCTGGATGCGCGCCGCCTGTCCTCCATTACACACTGCACCAGCCCCGTTCAGCTGTGGATCGATGGGAACCATCGAGAGGACATCCAGTTCTCGAGGTTCCAATCTGCAGGTACACCGGTCATACTGGCTAGACCGACACAATCCACATCTGGACTGGGCGAACTCACGGGTCCTCTCCTGGGGGTACACCTGCCATTCCACCTGCCTCCGTGCGGCAGTACCCCCCCGCAGGGAGACCAACTCCCTTCCCATCGATCTGTCAACTTCCTCCCCACAGATCATATGACTGCGAGATCAACCTTTTGCCTGGCGCCCCCCTTCCGTCCAGCAGGCTGTATTCTTTGTCTCATCCGGAGAGGGAGGCCATGGAGAACTATGTCACAGATTGCCTCGCCACAGGGTTAATCCGACCATCGACATCCCCGTAGGAGCAGGATTCTTCTTCGTCTCCAAGAAGGACGGTTCGTTGCGACCCTGCATTGACTACAGAGGACTGAACAACATCACGGTCCCCTACAAATACTCTCTGCCGCTAACATCTACCATATTTGAGTCTTTGCAGGGCGCGACTGTGTTCACCAAGCTGGATCTGTGGAATGCCTACCACCTGGTCCGCATCTGGCAAGGGGACGAATGGAAGACGGCCTTCAACACCCCCAGTGGGCACTACGAGTACCTTGTAGTCCCCTTCTGCCTCAAGAACGCCCCCGCCGTCTTCCAGGTCCTGGTGAACGACGTCCTGAGAGACTTCCTGGGTCGCTTTGTCTCTGTATACCTGGACGACATCCTCATCTTCTCCAGGAACCTCGAGGAGCACCACCGCCATGTCCATTTGTTCCTCAACAGACTCCTTCAGAACCGGCTCTTTGTGAAGGCAGAAAAGTGCTGGTTCCACCAGGCCTCCATGTCCTTCCTGGGGTTCATTGTCTCCCCCAGGGCTATCCGACCTGACCCCACAAAGATCCAGGCCATCACGGAGTGGCCGTCCCCCACTTCCAGGATGGAGCTACAAAGGTTTCTGGGGTTCACGAATTTCTACAGGCGCTTTGTCAGGGGTTACAGCAACATCACCGCACCCCTAACTGCACTCACGTCCACCAAAGAGTGCTTTTGCTGCACCCCAGAAGCCCAAAAGGCCTTCAGCTCCTGAAGGCATTATTCACCGCTGCTCCCATCCTGGTACAGCCGGACCCCGCCAAACAGTTTATTGTGGAAGTCGACGCCTCAGGCACAGGTGTCGGGGCAGTCCTCTTCCAAAAGTCGAAAGAGGGCCGCCTTCATCCCTGCACGTTCTTTTCCAAGAAACTCTCAGCGGCTGAAAGAAATTATGACGTGGGAACCACGAGCTCTTAGCGGTCAAGCTCGCACTGGAGGAGTGGCGCCACTGGCTGGAGGGAGCCGAGCAGCCGTTCGTAGTTTGGACCAACCACAAGAACTTGGCCTACATTCAGTCATCCAAAAGGCTGAACTCACGCCAGGCACGTTGGGCCCTGTTCTTTGGTCAGTTCAACTTTACCCTCACCTATCGACCAGGAACCTGCAACACCAAACCGGATGCCCTATCAAGCCCTATCAAGGAAGAGGTAAACCTGCACAACACTATTCTACCGCCTAAATGCTTCCCTGCAGGTGTCTCTTGAGAGGTACGGAACGTCATCGAGCGCGAGCTGGCCAAGGACCCATCTGTCTCCAGTTACCGCGCCATATGCGCATCCACCCCACCTTCCTCGTCTCTCAAGTCAAGCCTGTCACCCACTCCCCTATCAACCCCACCCCCCGTGACGGACAAGCCCCCCGCCTCATCGACGGCCTGTCGGCCTTCACAGTCCGCAGACTCCTAGACTCCCGCCGCCGGGGCAGAGGAGTACAGTTCCTGGTAGACTGGAAAGGGTACCGCCCGGAGGAGCGCTCCTGGGTCCCCCACTCAGCCATCCTAGACCCCTCCCTCATCCAAGAGTTCCACAAGAGGTTCCCCGACAAGCCCTTTAGGGCGCCAGGAGGCACCCGTTGAGGGGGAAGGTGATGTTGGGTTTTTTGTCACGTGGTGTTTGTTTATGTCTGGTCGCCACACCCCCATAATTCCACGCACCCGGTTTCCCCATCACCACGCCCTATATAAGCACCTCACTCCCGTTCCTCCACGCCAGATAGTCTTCAGCCCACGAATCCTAGCCCAGACTCTTCTAGCTCTTCTAGTCTCATCACGTTTGTCTTTGGATCCCCTGGTGTGTTTTCTGCCTGCTCTCGCCTGTGTTTGTGTTTTGTGTACAGCGCTTCAGCCGCGACCAAGCCGCGATCAAGCCGCCTAACACGAGGGCGCTTGAATTGGGATGCGTCCCGTGTGTGACGTCACCCGGACCCGGACGTGCACCTCGTCACAGCAACGCTCCTGTGCGCTGCACAGAACCTAGTCCTGGTCTCTGATTACGATTCGAAAACTGTTAATAATAAACCTGGTTTCTGAATCTCATCCTCTGCTTCAGACTGGTCACTCCGAGTAGCGGATCCAACTACGCATTGGCCACACGGCCGTAACATTTTCTATGCTGTTTCAATACAAAAAGCCTAAAACAAAGATGAACTCTGGTAGATCTTGATGACCTGTCCAATGGAAAAGTAGATCTCGGGCCAGAAAAGTGTTGGCACCCCTATTCTAGAATATATTTTTAAATTAACGTTTGACCTGCTACCACGTCCTTTTCACTCTGATCATGTTACTTCTAAATCCGAATATTATTAATATTATTAATGTACTGTAACACTTTTAAAATGCTAAAGAATGGATTAGATTATATGTTAGTGTATTTAATCTGTCTGTAATATTTAGCCAGGCAGTATCTCTGGCTTTATTAATACAATGTTTTGTCTTTCATTGTAATTATGCCTTTATTTTCATCATAAAGATGCATAAGTAACTCCCATTCAGCAGGAGAAAAAAAGAAAGCCCGTTTTTAAGGTTCTTTCGACATTTGTATCGGCTTATTAAACATTGATTACTGTGGCTGTTTAAATTCTGCGTGCACATGCAGGATTGTGGATTACACAAGCTTCACTTGACAGTGACAGCAGTTCACATCTGGATTCCGTTAGTTGAGCAGAACTAGTCAGAAGTGAACTGTTTGGCAGACAAGGCTTACAGAACCAAGTGTCGCTTTTATAAACACACTTCGTGGAACAGGCCCTTGGTCTGGGGAGGGAAAGAAACAGTAACAAACAAACAAACCCTTGACCAGATCAGGGACCAATAGGAAAACTTAGTTAATTAACTAAACAAGGGATGAGTTAATGGATAACTGGAAACTTGTGTTAACAAGATGTTAGCAGGAAATCTTCTAATTTCTTCTAATTAAGTTATGAGCATAGCCCAAAGTACAATCCAGCACATCCCATAGATTAGATTGAGATCTGGAAACTTTGAAGGCCAAACCATTTCAAAAGCATTTCTAAAACTTTTAATTGCACAACTTTAATAAAAGAATGTAAATGGTCTACAACAATGCTATGGTTGGTGTTACAAAGTAACATCCACAAGCATGACATGACCCGAAGTTTGCTAGTGAAACCCTGTCTGAAGCATCACACTACCTCCTCCAGCTTTTCCTCTTTAATGTTGTGTTCTGCTGCCATGTGTTTCCCAGTTATGCAACAGAAACACACACACACACATGCACACACTCACACACACACACACACACACACACACACACACAGCCATCAATATAATATAAAAGAAAATGCCAGACCAGGCCAACTTCCATTGCTCTGTGATCCAGGTGTGATGCTCACACGTCCATAATGCAATGTATATTCTGACCACTTTTTATGGATTCCTAATATTTTATTGATGAGATAAACAGTGTTATTCACTTCCTGTAAGTCATTGATTCTCAATTATTTTCTGTTAAGCCCCCCCTAGGAAGAATAAAACATTTTCTCCCCCTCCACACACACCCTCACCCTCACCCTACCACCCCACACATGACAAAATGGGATGAAAAAAGTATTTTTACACGACCACTGTAGTATCATTTGTCTATAAATTTGTTATAAGTACACCTCTTTTATAACAATGTATCCTAATTAACAATAAAGAAAACGAAAAAGAAAGAAATATAGATCAACTTAGAACAAAGAATCATTTGATTAACTTTGTTTTTTAGTTTGTAACAGAAACGAATGAAATCCTTATTTAAACTAGAAACATTTTTGAACCGAATGGAATTTGATACTGAAAAAATAAATTAAATAAAATCAATAAATAATAAATTCAAATTCATCAGCAACATTAATTCAGGAGAACAATATATTATCACTTTAATCTACAAAACAAAAATGAATACAACAATTTTTATCAAAATAAGGAAGTGAGAACTAATGGCTACAATGAGCCCGTTTTGAAGCGCACAGCTTTTCTGAAGTAGCTTTCATAAAGCGGGATTATTGCTGGCTATACTCGTCACGTTTTCGATTAAAAACTCAAGTGGCTTATCAGCGTGATTGGGGTGTAATGTCTTTAAGTGAAGCCTTAATTTATTTGGCTTCATGCTGTCTGCTGCCAACATTTTAAGACACAGAAGACACACCGGTCTTTCTTCATCTCCAACCTCAGTTACAGTGAAGCCAGGCGCTACATACGCTTCGACATATTTCCTCGTTTTAGCTTTCGGTTGACTTTTGTTGGTCTCATTATCTTCGTCTCTCTCCGCCTTTCTCTCCGCCATCCCTGTTAAATATTTTTCCATGTTGTCTCTTGAGGGTTTGTACAGTACACTTAATATCACTTGCTCTGTGATATCTTATTATGCGCCCCCCCAAGCACCGCACTGCCCCACTATTTAAGAAGGATTGCTGTAAGTTGTGAGCGCAGTGGTTATGAAGTCATGAACACAGACAAAAGCATAGGGTTTCTATTTGACCTGTTTGATTGTTTTTGATCTCTTTGATTGTTTGCACAGACCACAGACTTTCTATAAAGAAAATAATTTACTGTCCTCAACTTTCATTTTACAACTCAGAAATTTAAATTCAACTTTCAGAAATTTAAATTCTAAGTGACTATAGTGGTTTTGTTAATCTCATAATTATGTCTGCTTCTTAAGTTACTTTTTGTGCAAGCAATGTTGCTTGAAAATACATTAAAAATAAAAATTTAAATAATTATTAACTCTGTGTTCAATACGATCATCCCCTGGGCAGCTACACACCAAACTGACCCTACCAGTCTAAACCTGCATCATCAGGTCTGCAGATAGGACCATTGGAGCACACAATACTGGACCTGCACACCTCTAGAACCAGGAAGAATGCAGGAAAATTGTCTCTGATCCCTCATACCCTAGACATCACTTGTTCCAGCAACTTCCATACACTCAACATTCAGGATAACCAATGCCATTCTGCTCCTTATTTTTTACTTTTTAAAAGTTTAACTGCACTCAGCACTTTACTTCCATTTCAGTTCACATTAAATTTACAGTACATATTATACCATGCATATTTAAGTTTACAGTTGTGGGTGTTTGTGTGTGTATGTGTGTGTGTGAGAGAGTCATTTTTGTGCAATGCGAGCTTTCAGAACCAAAGAAAAATTGCCTGTATGTGTGAGCATACTTGGCAAATTAAGTCTGATTCTGAAATGAATTATGAAATAAATTATGATTTTTTTTTTTTTTTTTAGCAAAAAGTGCTTTCAGAAAGTAACTGACATATAAGGTTGTGAAAAGAAAAATGTTTCCTAGTCATTTGAACTATTATTAGTCATATTATTCCATGGTAAAATATCTGTTTGTATTTAAATGTCAAATTTACATTGACTGTGTTAGACTTCCATCATTTTATTTTTATTTTTAAAAAGGATTAATTCTTAATAAGTAGCTATATTTGAATTTATATGCATTTTTTTGTTTACTTCTTTTTGTAATCAAGAAACAACAATAAAATAGAATTAAAATGTTTTTAAGGTAAGCATTTCCACACAATGACAATCTGTTTGAAATTTAATTTTCAAACTTTCCATCATATTAGAACTGTGAAAAAAAATGCTTTAAAACACAATTGGACTAAAACAGTATAGGCATGTACTTGTTGTATAAAGTGTTGTTCTTACAAAAGTTTTAGTTTGACAATAACATATTAGCAATTGACAAAACTGAGGTTTTACTTAGTGTATTCATGTAATGGCTGTCATATTTCAAATAGTCACCTCATATTTGTAACAGGTGCCTAGGGCACCTGTCACCTGTTTTGTGTTTCGTCCCGTTTGTTTGAGTTAATTAACATTCAGTACTCATTAGTGTAGTTAATTAACTCCTTTTTGTAATTGGTTTGTCTTGTGCACGTGGTCGGGTGTCTTTTTGTATTTATGTCCATTGTTTCTTGTCTTCGGTGCTGGTCGTTTGTGTTATATGTCACTTAGTCATTTGTACCTCTTGTTTTGTGGTGCACTGCACCTTTAATAAAGCTGTTCTCTACTACCTGCGTGCCTGGCTCCCTTCAGCGCGTGTATACGTGGCGGCTGTGCGCGCCCTATGAGCAACCGCTTCAGCCCGAGGTAGACTACCGTGACAGAACGACCAGCCACAGAAAATTTGGGGAGTCCAGAGCCCAGGTAAGCGCTCTTTTAAATTTTTCTTTGCAGGGGCCGTGTAGCCTCGTACTCGCGGCGCGTTCCGCCGTGTCCGCGAGTGCGCCGCTATGCGCAGCCCGCCGTCCAAGTGCCGTAAGGACGGCTCGTACACAGTAATGTCTGATTATGACTCTGATGATGAGTGAATGTGGAGGTACGGGTACGAAGCGCTCTGCGCTGAGGAAGGTCTGGACTTGGTTCAGATATCCGATGATGAGACGGGCGAGTCGTACCTGTATGGGCATATTCTGCCCATACGCACCCTCCTAAACTCTGAGGAGTTCTGGACGGACGCTCCGGTCCAGCTTGTTAAACCCCCCGTGGCGAGATCCAGACGCAGAGCCGGACCGCGCTGTGTCTGGATCGCGCTGCGAGGGGGCGGTACCGGAGCCAACACTCGGGGGGGTAGATGTGGATCCATGTGGCGTGAACGTGGTGTGTCCCCCTGTCTCGTGTGTCCAGTCCGTCTTCCCCATGTCTGAGATGTCTATGTGTTTGGGCATTGCGGTGGGGGTGTATATGTTCTGTGTGCAGGAGGGAGAGCCTGAGGTGCCGGCCGAGGTCCGCCAAGCGTGCGTGCCCACCAAGGTCCTGCCAGCGTGCGTGCCCGCCAAGGTCCGCCCAGCGTGCGTGCCCGCCAAGGTCCGCCCAGCGTGCGTGCCCGCCGAGGTCCGCCCAGCGTGCGTGCCCACCAAGGTCCTGCCAGCGTGCATGCCCGCCAAGGTCCTGCCAGCGTGCGTGCCTGCCAAGGTCCTGCCAGCGTGCGTGCCCGCCAAGGTCCGGCCAGCATGCGAACCCGCTGAGGTCCAGCCAGCATGCGTGCCCGCCGAGGTCCTGCCAGCGCGCGAACCCATCCCGAAGCCCAGGGGCGTCACGCCGCCCACCCCGAAGCCCAGGGGCGCGACTCCGCCCATCCCGAAGCCCAGGGGCGTCACGCCGCCCATCCCGAAGCCCAGGGGCGTCACGCCGCCCATCCCGAAGCCCAGGGGGCCGCACGCCGCCCAGCCCGAGGTCCAGGGGCCGCACGCCGCCCAGCCCGAGGTCCAGGGGCCGCACGCCACCCAGCCCAAGGTCCAGGGGCCGCACGCCGCCCAGCCTGAGGTCCAGGGGCCACGTCTGATCCGCCGTGGGCGTCCACCTGACTTTGCAGCCAGAGGGCGTTCGGCACGCCTCACCCGCAGAGGGTGTCCACCCGAGGGCGCTTTCCAAGCCCCGCTCAAGGAGGGCGGAGGACCCCCCCCCCCCCCCCCCCCCCCCCCCCCCCCCCCAGGACTGTTATTATTTTTCTTCTCTTGGTCGCGTCCCCCTTCTCTTGGTTGCGCGACCGCAGGGGCGGGGGTAATGTAACAGGTTTCGTCCCGTTTGTTTGAGTTAATTAACGTTCAGTGCTCAATAGTTTAGTTAATTAACTCCTTTTTGTAATTGGTTTGTCTTGTGCACGTGGTCGGGTGTCTTTTTGTATTTATGTCCATTGTTTCTTGTCTTCGGTGCTGGTCGTTTGTGTTATATGTCACTTAGTCATTTGTACCTCTTGTTTTGTGGTGCACTGCACCTTTAATAAACCTGTTCTCTGCTACCTGCGTGCCTGGCTCCCTTCAGCGCGTGTATACGCGGCGGCTGTGCGCGCCCTATGAGCAACCGCTTCAGCCCGAGGTAGACTACCGTGACAATATTAACCCGTCTCATTATCTTCCTTATCTTGTATGGGCAATTTAGATAGAGACTATTTTACAGCTGCCAATTCACCTCAAATTCATGTTTTTGGACTCATCTGATCTTGTTACCTTATGCATAATCCTCTACTAGGGTAGCAGGTGTTCCCTTTGCCCATACATTTAATGCATTTAATTATGAATCTTGTGTTCTGTGGTATGTTTCTAAATGTAAATTGATTTAGAAAGACACCAGTCCTTACTCTCAATCTTCTCGAAGGATGTAAATGCTGCTAAGTCCTTGTTTTTACAGTCCAAGGTAACATGCATCTCAGATGCCTGCACTTTATTTAGTACCTTGAACTCTCTACTAACTCCTCCTTCTCCCCCTCCCAACACCTCACTGTCAGCTGATGTCTTTGCAACCTTCTTCACAGAAAAGATTGAGGGCATCATCAAACTTTTTCACACCCCCCATTTCCACCACACTACATCTCACACATCCAGCCAACCAACCTTCTCCTCCTTCTCCCCTGTCTCAGAATCTGACATCTGCAAAATTCTTCTTGCGAGCAACCCGACTACTTGCCCCCTTGATTCCGTCCCATCTCACCTTTTTCAATTCATTGCCTCCTCTATCACACCAGCAATTACACACATCATTAACTCCTCCCTCACGTCTGGTACTTTTCCAAATTCTTTCAAACAGGCCATAGTCAAACCTCTCTTCAAAAAGCCAACGCTCAATGCAAATTTGGTCAATCACTTTTACCTTTCCAGCCTAAAACACTTGAACAGGTGGTATCTACAGAGGTCTCCAGGTTTCTTAAACAGAACAAACTCTTTGATCCCAATCAGTCTGGTTTTAGGTGTGGTCACTCCACAGAGACAGCATTTCTTTCTGAGATTGACTAATTTAAATCTGCCAAAGCTAACTCTCAATCCTCTGTCCTCATTCTGCTAGACCTTCATGCAGCTTTTGATACAGTAAATCATCAGATTCTACAGTCCACTCTATTTGAATTAGGATTTTCTGATATGACACTTGAATGGTTTTGATCCTATCTAACAGGAAGAACCTTCAAAGTGTCATGGAATGGGGAGATCTCTAACTCTCACCAAGTACTCACTGGTGTTCCTCAGGGCTCTGTACTTGGTCCTCTCCTCTTTTCACTATACATGACATCACTGAGCACAGTCATTGCTCAGTGCATGGTTTCTATTAGCACTGCTAAGCTGATGACACTCAGCTTCATTTGTCTTTTGCCCCTGACGACACCACGATCTCAAATCGAATATCTGCCTGCCTCACCGACACATGTTAGGATGAAGGCCCGTCGTCTTAAATTAAATTTAGCAAAAACAGTGCTTCTCATACTCCCAGCTAAAACCTCACTACTCATTTCTCGCCAGTGGCTCCCTGTAGCTGCTCGTACAACTCAGTACAACTCACTGACTCTGGTCTACAGGACCATTTCTACCCCCTCTTACTTTAACTCTGTTTTCAAAATACACTCTGGCTCCAGTGATGATTTCTGCCTATTGATTCCACCTCACAGAGGAGCTAATTGTCACTTCGTGGCATTAACCACTGCAAAATCATGGAATGATCTTCCCAACTCTGTCTGTAAGGCAGAGTCACTAGCCATTTTTAAGAAACTACTGAAGACGCATCTTTTTAACAAATACCTGTTGTTAAAAAAAAAGGGGGGGGGGGGGGTGCAGGATCAGATAATGATCAGGTTTGATAATTCTACAGTGTAGCTGGTTTTCTTCAATGCTACTTTATAGCGGCTTGTGATGTTCTTATTTGTAAGTCACTTTGGATAAAAGCATCTGCTAAATGTAATGTATGTAATGTAAATGTGTTTTACACCACATGATTTTTAAATTGTTAAAAGATTTAGTGTTACTGGCTTGATTTTTATGTTAACTATTCAAAGACATGAGGCCACAGCAGCTACCTAGTATACAAAATATTTATTGGGGATTATATATTAAATTCAGAGATTCAGACATTTTGAGAACCCATGAGTTGCAATCCTGGGCGGTTTAGTGGTTAGTAGAGCTGTGCGATACCAAGAATTTTGGTATCGATCCGATACCAAGTAAATACAGGGCCAATATCGCGATATTCGATACCGATACCGATACTTTTTAATATTTATGCTTCATTGATCCAAAAGACCTAGTATAGAATTTCGCCAAACATTGTAGGTGACAACAAAATAATGTATCTCAATCAACATCTTTGTTTAGAAACAATGGAACAGTAATAAAACAAAGTTTGCTTTAACGTGAGGAAAAAATATATTTTTGAGGTACAAAAAGTGAAACGACAATACAAATATAAAGTGAAAATGCTCCCCTCACTAGACAGTTTTTTCTTTGTTTGTTTCTTTTTTGTTTGCTTTTTTTCTTAGATAACTTTGTAATAGAATAAAGTAGAATAACCTAGTACTAGGTTATTTCAATGTCTTCATTATATATATATATATATATATATATATATATATATATATATATATATATATATATATATATATATATATATATATATATATATATATATATATATATATATATATATATATATATATATATATATATATATAATTAATTTGTTATTATTTTTTTGAGTCGGCTCCATTAACATATGACTTGGGTAACATTTACTTTGAAAGTTAATATAAACTGCTGTTGAAGATTACCACTCTTATCCACCTGGATATTCTCCGCTGCTGCAGCTCTGCGTTTTCTGCCGTGTGGTTTTTCATGAGCTTAAATAAGTTTGTTGTGTTTCCTGTGTACCTAATAGACTTTTTGCAAACTGAACAGGTTGCTGGTGTCGCATTTTCGGCTGTAAAATACAGACAAACAGCGCTTCTCTTTCTTTCAAACATCTTTTTTTTATCTCCCACTCCAAGTCTCTCTCTCCGTATTGTGACATGTCGACTTGGGCGGGTCAGGCTGAGCCCACGTGGCTGCTGTGTCACGTGACTGTGCAACAACAAAAGTGTGTGTGTGTGTGTGTGTGCGTGCCTGTTCCACAGTGTTATCAGCGTTACAGACTCAGAGAATAGACTTTGATAAATCGTCGTGCGCACAAAAAACTTGAGTATCGATCTTTTTACGCAAGTATTGTTCAATACCAATACCAGCGTTGGTATCGATATTATCGATATTTGTATCGATCCGCACAGCTCTAGTGGTTAGCATGTTCGCCTCTCAGCGCTAGGGATTCCTGGTTCAAATCCCCATCTGGGTGGAGTTTACATGTTCTCCCTGTGTCCGCGTGGGTTTCCTCCGGGTTCTCCGGTTTCCTCCCACAGTCTAAAAACATGGATCAAGTCAATTGAGTTCTCCAAATTGCCCCATAAAGAGTGTGTTTGTGTGAGTGAGTGTGTGCCCAGCGATAGATTGGCGCCCTGTCCTGGGTGTATCTGCCCAGCGCCCGAAATGTTCTCCCCTGGATGGGCATGGGGAACGCCCCCGCGACCCTAATAGAGGATAAAGCGGAAGATAATGGATGGATGGAGTTGCAATCCTTAAACCACACATTTTAATGAGCTAAATTCAGTGAAAGTGAAGCCAGCTAAACAAAATGATGAGCTACAGTGAACAAGCAGAACAGTAAGCTAAAACATAAACAAATAGGGAGGGTTTTGTGACGCTGTTCTGCTTTAAAACCATAGACCTGTTCCATTGTTCTATTTAGTTCTATTGTTCTTCCTCTTATCCTCCTGGACTGAGGGAAACCTCATCACCTACATTGAAACTAATTATGCTTTTACATTACTTAAATCTCAGATCACTCATGTTTAGCATACTCTAATCTGCAGAAGAATTTCTTTATGGAAGTGGTGGTGTGTATCCATCAACAATATTGGCAAAACTACTGGTGTGAAACATGAACTTGGATATTCAATTTGTCAGTTCTATCAGTGATAATTATAGTGACCCTAACAGCTGGATGTAAACTTGTCTGGTCCTTGCTTTCATCAGGTAATAGAATTTTGCCAGTAGTCAAAGTTGTTCAAGAATATTTTGTCCATATTCAGGCATATTCATATTAATTTAAAATACATATGTGGTCGACTCTGTTTGTAGGTCCACTCATCAGACGATATACAGTATCCATAGAAGCCATCACCACTACATCACAGCCATCACTTTGCTTCCTTTGCTTTCATTCACAAATCCGCACTTTATCGCAGCCCCACATCACACCAACTTTTATCTGATCTGCTTTGGTGTTTCTGCATCTTGGTTGGATGTGGCTTCCTTTTTGCATTAAACAGTTTTAATTTGCATTTATGCATTTATAATGCTGTGTTGCTTGAATGAGTGAATGCTTAACGATCACAATCATCCTGTTTTGAACTTAACCTTGCACCTGGAGTGGAGAAATTTCTCCTAAGTCTCTGAATGTTTAGATTATATTATAAACTGTTGATGATTGGATTTTCAGAATAAGAATTTTAAAATGAGGAACATTTAACATTTTAACACATATTGTCACATTAGAAAATGTGTTTATAAGATTTGCAAATCATTGCATTCTGTTTTTTTTTTTTTTTTTTAATTTAACATATTTTTTAGTGTCCTAAAAAAAAAATTTGAGTTTGTATGAATGTGTGTGAAAATTATTTACGTGTCAAAAAAGAGTAGATATAAAATTAAAATACAGTGCATTTATTATTTCTGTAAATAAAGTTTTAATAATAACATTTGGCCTTAAGTATCTCAAGTTTTATATTGCAGTACACCACAATCTTCAAATATAATTATTACCACCACTCTGGTAGCTGTACTGTACTTTGTTGGTGTACTTGTCCAACAAAGTGTTTACTGTCCAACAGGAAATATTACAGTGCTCTAAATCAGGAGCACAATGAAACTGAATCTCAGGTCAAAAATGTCACATGACACATTAAAACTCTTTAAAAAAAAAACTCATTAAAAAAAAAAAAAGGTCAGTCATGAAGAGGTCAACGCCATGAAGAGATCAAAGGATGATGTCACAGGTAAGAACTCATAATCACAAGGTCAGTGGCGTAGTTTTAGTTTAATAAAAAAAAGAAAAAAGAAAAACTTAAAGAAAAGCTTCTGAAAGTCTAAGGACAAAGACCAGTCTTAAACACTTCAGACCCTATTGCTAATGGACTAACAGCGTTTCGAGCCGACATAAACTTAACCTTGTGCGGTAATCTCCAGCTACTGCTCACTGTTAGTGGAGTTTATGATCGTCCGATGCAGACCTTTTTATTTACCGCGAGAATTCACTACAGTACTGATCATCAGTGTTTACATCCCACGCACAGCTAACGCTAAAGACGCGCTCTGTGAACTATACAGTGCTATCAGCGGACTTCAAAATACACACCCTGATGGACTGTTTATTGTTGCTGGAGATTTCAACCATGTGAATCTCAAGACAGTTCTCCCTGAATTCCACCAATATGTGAACTTTGCTACGAGAGGAGCGAACGTGCTGGATCTTGTTTACACGAACATCCCCAGCGCGTACCGGGCTGAGCCCCGCCCCCACCTCGGATACTCAGATCACATCTCTGTTATGCTAATTCCAGCATACAGACCGGTTGTCAAAACCGGTTTTAAAGCAGATGAGAACCTGGGATGCAGGAGCCATCACTGCATTTCAGGACTGCTTTGAGTGTACGGACTGGAACATGTTTAGTGAGGCTGCAACCCACGGCAACACTATCGACCTGGAGGAGTACATGTCGTCGGTGACCTGCTACATCAGCAAGTGTACAGACGACATGACTGTCTCCAAGAACATTACCACACGTCCTAACCAGAAGCCGTGGATGACTGCAGAGGTGCGTGCTTTGCTGAGGGATCGCGACTCTGCTTTTAAGGCAGACGACAAGGCGGCACTAAGAACTGCAAGGGCTAAACTGTCCAGGGCCATCAGAGAGGCAAAGCGCGCACACGGTCGGAACATGTGGCAGGGCATTCAGACCATCACCAACTACAGGACCACACCACCTGCCTGCGATGGTGACGTCTCCCTTCCAGATGTGCTGAATGACTTCTACGCTCGGTTTGAGACAAAGAACGGCGCGACAGCAAGGAAGACCACCCCTCCTCTCAACGACCAGGTGTTGTGCTTCACAGCAGCTGATGTGAGGAAAACTCTACGTAGAGTCAACCCTGGAAAAGCTGCTGGACCAGACAACATCCCTGGCAGAGTGCTCAGGGAATGTGCAGACCAGCTGACAGATGTCTTCACCGACATCTTCAACACCTCCCTGAACTGTGCCATCGTCACGACGTGACTCAAGGCTACCACCATCATCCCTGTGCCGAAAAAGTCTCCAGTGTCCTGCCTCAATGACTACCGTCCCGTTGCACTGACTCCCGTCATCATGAAGTGCTTCGAGAGGCTTGTCATGAGGCACATCAAGACCCTGCTGCCACCTATACTGGATACACTGCAGTTTGCATACCGGCCAAACCGCTCAACAGATGACGCCATATCCATCACCCAACACCTGGCACTCACCCACCCACTCACCCCTCAACACCTGATCGGGAAACTGAATCTACTGGGCCTCAACACCTCTCTCTGCAACTGAATCTTGGACTTTCTGACTGGGAGACCGCAGTCAGTCCAGATCAGATGAAACAGCTCCAGCACCACCACACTGAGCACGTGCTCAGTCCACTGCTGTTCACTCTGCTGACTTATGACTGCACAGCAATGCACAGCTCAAACCACATCATCAAGTCCGCAGACGACACGACCGTGGTGGGTCTCATCAGCAAGAACGACAAGAAAGCGTACAGAGAAGAAGTACAACGGCTTACAGACTGGTGCAGAACCAACAACCTGTCTCTGAACTTAAGCAAGACCAAAGAGATGGTTGTTGACTTCAGGAGGACAAGGCGTGACCACTCTCCACTGATCATCGACTGTTCCGCTGTGGAGATCATCAAGAACACCAAGTTCCTTGGAGTTCATCTGGCAGAGGATCTCACCTGGTCTCTCAACACCAGCACCATCGCCAAGAAGGCCCAGCACACACACTCTTTGAACGCCTGCTTTCTGGAAAAAAGAGCATCCGGGCCAACACTTCCAGACTACGAAACAGTTTCTTTCCTCAGGCCATCAGACTCTGGAACAATTTGACCAAACATTAACATATACGCTGCTAGCATGTTTGCACATACCTTTATGCACAACTTTGCACCTTTTGCACAATTTTGCACATTATAAAGAACTGCCACAATTACAAAACTCTTTAAGAATTTTTAAAATCAAGGCCATTTTTTTCTTGGAACATGTGGCTCACATCACATAGGAGGCCACCAGCACTGTTACCTCTCCACTCAATGTTAACTGTTTACAATAACCAAACTCAGGGTTTACTTCATACCATTTCTTGAATGTTTATTGTTTACTGTACTGTGTATCGTCCTGTATTTATTGTAATCCTTGTGTTTACAATGTGCACTTTATGTTGGTAGCTGTTATGTGTAGCACCTTGTTCCTGGGGAATGTTGTCTCGTTCCACATATACTGTACAGTACTTTTTATTGTGGAATGACAAATAAAATACTTGATACTTGAAAATGATACTTTGACACAATAAAAAGTAGTCTATGTGCAGCTTATATAACAGTGTAAATTTAACAACAATAACTCAATATACAGTCATTAATGTTTAAACCACCGGCAAAAAAAGTGGGTACATCACCAAAAGACTACACCTTTAAATGTCCAAATTGAGCTCTGCTTGTTATTTTTTCTCCAAAATGTCATGTGTCTTGTTGGTGTTACTAGGTCTCAGGTGTGCAAAGGGAGCAGATGTGTTCAATTTTGTAGTACAACTCTCAGACTCTCTCATACTGGTCACTGAAAGCTCCAACATGGCACACTAATGGCAAATAACTCTCTGAGGATCTTTCCTCAAGGCTGCAAAAAGATTGCCAAAACCGTGAAGCTGAGATGAAGCACAGTGGCCAAGATCATCCAGCGTTTTAAAAGATCAGGGTCGACTCAAAACCTCGCATTGATAAATGCACGTGCTCAGCGTGACATCCAAATGTCTTTGAAAGTAAATCTCAGGAGTGCTGTCAGCATTGCTGCAGAGATTGAAGAGGTGGGGGGTCAGCCTGTCAGTGCTCAGACTATACAACGCACACTACATCAAATTGGTCTGCATGGCTGTCTCCCCAGAAGGAAGCTTCTTCTGAAGTCTGTACACAAAAAAGCACACAAACAGTTTGCTATAGACATGTCAACAAAGGCCATGGATTACTGGAACCATGTCCTATGGTCTGATGAGTCCAAGATTAATTTGTTTGGTTCAAATAGTCTCAAACGTATCGCAGCAATCAGGTGAGGAATGAGGAATAAATGTGCCATGACTACAATACAAGCATGGTGTGACAAGCATGGTGGTGGGAATGCCATGGTCTGAGGATACATGAATGCAGCAGGTGTTGAGGAGTTACATTTCATTGATGGACACATGAACTACAATATGTACTGTGAAATACTAAAGCAGAGTATGTTTCCTTCCCTCCAGAAAATGCGTCCTAAGGCAGTGTTTCAGCATGATAAATACCCCAAAGACGACCACTGCTTTATTGAAGAGGCTGAGGGTACAATTGATCGACTGGCCAAGCATGTCTCCAAACCTAAACCCAATAGAATATCTTTGGGGCATCCTCAAGAAGAAGGTGGAATAGTGCAAAGTCTCGAATATCCGCCAGCTCAGGTATGTCACCATGGAAGAGTGGAAAAGCATTCCAAGGGCAAAATATGAAGCTCTGGTAAACTCCATGCCCAGGAGAGTCAAGGCAGTCCTGAGAAAAAATGGCCACACAAAATATAGACACTTCAGGAACTTTCACCAAGTGGTACTGACTCTTGTTGCTGATTATTTAGACATAAATGGCTGTATATTGAGTTATTTTGAGGAAATAATACATTTACAGTGTTATATAAGCTGCACACAGACTACTTTTTATTGTGTCAGAGTGTCATTTTGTCAGTGTTGCCCCATGAAAAGATATACTTAATTCGAATAAACCTTTTTGTTTAAATCATATTAAAGACATTCTACAGAATATTACAAAGTTATTACCAAAAAAAAATAATAATGGTAATAACCATTATAAATTCATCACTTAAAATTTCCCCTAAAATCTGGTGTGTGGCCATTAAACCATTACATAAAAAATCTAATTTGTATCCTCTAATACTGTTCACCTATAGACCAATATCAAACCTTCCTTTTGTCTCTATACTCTTAGAAAAATTGTCATGGTCGGTCATGGAGGGGCGGTGCCTCCAGGGGTAGCCCCGCCCCTCATTTAGTCTGTTTGCACTATGTATGCCTTGTCTCTGTGCACATTACGTATGCCTTGTCTCTGTCCATGATCATGTATGCTTTGTCTGTGTCACCTGGTGTGTGTGTTCTCAGTCATGTTATTTTATGGTCCCGTTTTGTGTATTGTCAGGATTAAGGTTCCCGTGTTTCGTTTTGAGTATTGTCATGTTGTGTTTAGAGTATTGTTATTGTCATGTGTAGCGTTTAGCCTTTGTCATGCTGAGTTATGGTCCTATGTTATGTTTAGTGTTTGTTATGCTTTGTTATGGTCACGTGTTTAGTTCTGTCATGTCATGCTTTGTTATTGTCACATGGTCACGGTTTGTTTTGGTCACATGGTGTGGGTTGGTCTCTGTGTTCACGCCCCTGTAATTATGCACACCTGGGTTCCTGATCACTGTTCCCTATTTAAGCAGCTCACGCCCGTTACTCCTGGCTAGATGGTCTTGGTTTGTGCACCTTCCCTATTCACGCCTCGTCCACTCTGGTCTTGATCCTAGTCATGCCTTGTTCCTAGTCTCGCCCTGATCCTAGTCTCGCCCTGTTCTCGCCACGTCCTGATCTCCATGCTCTGTTCTTGTGTTGCACCTCGTCCAGTTCTCGTCTCGTCCTGTTGCACCTCGTCTCCGTTTGGTCCTGTGTTTATGCCTCTGTTCCAGTTTCTACGTCCCGCCTTGGTTCACCTGATATTCAGCCACACTCCACCCTGTTCAACGCTGCGGATTGGAACACGGCCCCGCTGACGTCGGACGCCGTGACGTCAGGCCCCAGCTCCGCAGCCGCCTGTGTACCCACCTGTTTATGTTACGTTTACCTGTGTGTGGCTGAATAAACACTGTTTACACCTCATCCCCGCCCCGACCTTGTCGTTCCGAGTAGCGGATCCACCCACTTCTCACGGTTTCCAGGGGTAAACCATAACAAAAATATGTTTTTAACCAGGTAAATCGCCATCTTCTAGCTAATAACATTCATGAAGTTTATCAGTAAGGCTTTAGGTCTCGCCATAGCACTAAGACAGCCTTAAAGTAGTTAATGGCTTATTACTGTCCGCTGATAATAACCAAATCTCTTTTCTTGTCTTATTTGTCTGATTAGATCTTAGTGCAGCCTTTGACACTATAGATCATAAAATCTTACTGGATAGATTAGAGAACACTGTGGCCATTACAGGTTCTTGTACTCCAGTGGTTTAAATCCTATCTGACAGATAAATATCAGTTCGCTTACGTTAACAATCGATGTTCTGATCTTGCTAAATTTAAATGGTGTTCTGCAAAGGTCAGTTCTTAGACCACTCCTATTTGCCCTATATATGCTTACATTGGGATCAATTATTCGTAAACATGGAATCTTATACAGATGATACACAGTTATACATTTCAGCTAACCTAATGATGTTTGATCAGTCCGTATGCTGGAGGATTGCATCCAATATATTAAAATGTGGATGTTAAAAAAAATCCTACTGCTAAATTCTGATAAAACTGAGGTGCTAATAGTTAAACCTACAAAGCTTCTAACACTGTGTTAAACCTCGATAACTCTTTATTTGGATCCAGTTCTTCTGTAAATAATCTCAGAGTCATTATTGATTCAGATCTCTCCTTTACAAAGCACATTAGCAATATTACTACAATTACATTTTTCATCTTCGCAACATTTCGAAGCTAAGAAATATTCTTTCCTTTCAAGATGCAGAGAAACTAATTAATGCTTTAATTATCTCAAGGTTAGATTATTGTAATTTACTTCTGACAGGATGTTCTAATAAATCTTTACATAAATTATAACTTGATCAAAATGGTGCAGATGGGTTTTATCTAGAACCAAAAAGTTTGATCTTATCAGTCCTGTGTTATCAAACGTATACTGGCTACCAGATAAGTTTCGTATTGAGTACAAAATTTTAATGATAACATATAAAATTCTACATCTACATGGCTTATTGGTTAGCACGTTCGCTCTCAGTGCTAGGGATTCCCTGTTGGAATCCCAATCTGGGTGGAGTTTCCATGTTCTCCCCATGTCCGCGTTGGTTTCTTCTGGGTTCTCCGATTTCCTCCCACAGTCCAAAAACATGGATCAAGTCAATTGAGTTCTCCAAATTGCCCCATAAAGAGTGTGTTTGTGTGAGTGAGTGTGTGCCCAGCGTGCCCAGCGATACACCCAGGCGCCCTGTCCTGGGTGTATCTGCCCAGCGTCCGAAATGTTCTCCCCTGGATGGGCATGGGGAACGCCCTCCCGACCCTAATAGAGGATAAAGCGGAAGATAATGGATGGATGGATGAATAATTCCCTGTAGATAAAGGTGTAGATCTCAGGCTTGGTGGTGTTGGGTTCACTGATCTGGGATCAGTCTGTGCTGGCATTTCGCCTCTTCACCCAGCTCATCAATAGTAGTGAGTGTGGTACTGAAATGATGCTATTTCAGGGAGCCCTCTGAACTAAGTAGAGTCTGCAGTATCTTTCCCTTTTATTTATGCTGCTCTAGTCAGTTATGCCGGAAGTCACATGCTGCACTGTGTCCATCAAACTCTGGTTGTTACTTAAATGCTGGGAGTTAACAGGAGTTTTTTCTTGCCACTGTCGCTTCGGCTTGCTCTTTGGGGGTTCAAAGGCTTATAAAACTGTAAAGCTGCTTTGCGACAATGTGCTATTACCTGAATTTGAACTTTAATAAATTGTTTGCATTTGGCAAATAATATATATATATATAAATAATAATAATATTATGTCTGACCACATGCATGCATGACTGTTACAAGTTCAAAACTGTGAGTGGTTCAAGAGCAGTTTTCAATGCAGAAGACATCAGGAAGTGAAAAACAGTCATAGCACGTGACAAAACATGAACATCAATTTTCCAACACAAAAAACTGGGAACAGCAGGGTTTTTAAACAAATAGAGGGTAGTCATATGACAGAGAAACACAGTTAAACCAGATTAAACAGATTTACCAGGAAAAGAGAATTAATTAAACAATGAACACACACAGCTGCACCAGATCTACACGATTGACAAACAATAATATCAGGACCCAATAGCAGGTGCTGATGTCCAGACCAGCAGTTTGGGTTATACCATCAGACCCAATAGAGGGCGCTGATATAAAATAGACTAAACTGATTAGTGTCACGAAAGCAATGACACAATCACAAACTGCTTATTCGTAATCCTAAGCATTGTGATGAAAAGTCTTAACTAATTTCATATGTTGATTTATTATTTTTTTATTATTTGAAGATAGATAGATCTGAGTTGAGTAAAATTTGAGAAACTGCCACGGTGGCTGTTTGTGATTGCAAAACAAAAAAAACAAAAAAAACAAATATATATATATGTATAAGCAATTCTTTAAGCATCAGTAAAAAAAGAAAGGGTGTTGTATCCTAGTTAAGTCTGCAGGGGCTGCTGGAGCCTTCTGCAGATTTCACTGTGTAAGGTGGAGAAAACACCCTTCACCCAGAGGTTAACCACGCAAATATATAGAGATAATGCACAGTGGACAGAGAAAACCTCTTTTTATAAGGACAAATTGATGAAACATAGTCAAACAAATTCCCTAACAATTATAATGAAAAGTAGTTGTAGTAACTGAGCAATCATTTGCCAATATTAATCTTACAGTTTAGTAGTCAGGAAACTGTAACAGTAAAAAATGGGAGTTTTGCCAAGACCGTTGGCCTGGCTGCAGGAACCCTGACTGGGAGCATTCCTGCTCCTGCTGTGGTCTCCCATCATGGTCACCTCCAATGCACTACACATTGTTTCTAAGTCTCTTACTCCATGTCTGGGATTAATTTAAGATTTCAAATGAGAAAAATATGTTTTAACAGGTGACGTGCTGGAGAACTTTACAGACATTCAGAAAAAGTTATGTTTTGTATTATTTTTTATTTTTTTTCACTTACCATTCGTTCTGATTCTAGCGGCTCTGCTTTAACTTGGACTGAGGGCATTCCATCAAGCATTAACATCCTGTTCTTGATGCTGTCTGTGAGGGGAAAATGACGCAGAGAGGTAAGAGATAAATAGGCTACATTTAACATGTCTATGCCCTCATGTGTGATGCCTTTCAGAATAATGGAATGTTTCAATTAGAACAATATACAATAGAGAGGCCTGTGCTGGTGACCATTTAGTTAGTAAACACTTCAGATTTATTGCTGGTTACTCCAATATATATCTAGTTTTCTCTTACTTTAACAGCATTATAAATAATAAGTTTTAGTTTAATTTAACGTTGGTACTAACTCACGCCCCACTGTAAGAAGCTCTTTTTCAAAAAAAAAGTCTGGCTCCCAGTGGTGACGGCTAAGGTTTAATGAACTGGTTGAATCTGAATTTGGGCTAATATAGTTCTCAGTGAAATGTAATAGTTTTGTAGCCACACTGAGGTCATATTTTTTTGCCTCTAAGGTGCATAAAGCAAATTTACATTTAAAGGAAACTTATAATGAAAATAATATCAAAGGGGATAAAACAACAATCTTTGAAATCTATTGATCATGCCATGGTGTAAACGAAACATTAATTTATTCATTCATTATTTTCTGCTTAAGGCTTGCGGCCTTTGCGGTGTGTCGCACTTAACCCATTTAACAAAACGAATGCATGATGTAACAGTATGGAACATGCAAATACCAAAAAAACACAATGCGGAACTAAAATTAGGAGGCATGCTTCACACTCGAGCCAAGTGGTGAGTTGCAGCTCAGTTTAGAGGCAGAGCATGGACCGCAAGTGGAAACCGTACATGGAAATAACATACAATGCTTGATTCAAATCAACCATATGGGATGTCCACTGGGAT
Organism: Corydoras sp. C115; assembly: GCA_019802505.1. Taxonomy (NCBI): domain Eukaryota; kingdom Metazoa; phylum Chordata; class Actinopteri; order Siluriformes; family Callichthyidae; genus Corydoras; species Corydoras sp. C115. The sequence goes on from JAFMOC010000294.1 coordinate 209,728, forward strand.
GCCGAAGATCCTGAAAACATGCTCGAAGACTAGTTTGGCAGTAGCAAGGGCTGATGGCAGTCCGGGAAGGGCCACGAGGCGTATTGATTTTGAAAACTTGTCCACGATGGTAAGTATGACCGAGTTGCCCCTAGAGTTCGGCAGCCCGGTGACGAAATCGAGGGCGATGTGGGACCAGGGGCGCCCAGGTATGGAAGGGGCAGCAGACTGATGAGAGGCCTTGTTGCGGGCACATACAGCACAGGCGTTAATAAACTGGCGGAGATCGGAGGAAAGGGAGGGCCACCAAAAGCGCCGCCTGATGATGTCCTCCGTACAAGATAGGCCCGGGTGGCACGCCCAGCGGGATTCATGGGCCCACTTGAGAACGGTGGGGCGGGCGGCGGAGGGAACAAACGTGCGGTCCGGTGGGCCTTGACTGGGGTCCGGGTCCTTGAGTAATTCCCTCTCGATGGTCTTCTGGACCTCCCAGGAGACACCTGCGAGTACACAACTGGGGGGTACAATAGTGTCATTACACGGCAGGGACTCTTCCGGGGAAAAGAGCCGAGACAAGGCATCCGGCTTGGCATTACGAGAACCGGGTCGGTACGTGATTATAAAATTAAAACGTCCAAAAAACAGAGCCCACCGTGCCTGCCGAGAGATCAGTCTCCTGGCTGTTTGTATGTACGCCAGGTTCTTGTCGTCACTCCATACTGTGAATGGTTGTTCAGCCAGTGACGCCATTCCTCCAGGGCCAATTTGACAGCGAGAAGTTCCCGGTTGCCTACATCATAATTCCTTTCCGTGGGGGAGAACTTCCTAGAAAAAAAGGCACACGGATAAAGGCGGCCCTCGTTGACCCGTTGGGAATTCACGGCTCCTGCTCCCGTGCTCGAGGCGTCGACTTCCACGATGAACTGTTTCGATGGATCTGGTTGAACAAGGATGGGGGCTGAGGTGAACAGGGTCTTGAGACGGTCCATGGCTGCTTGGGCCTCCGCCGTCCACTGGAATGGTATCTTGACTGACGTAAGGGCAGTTAGGGGGGTGGTGATGGTGCTATAGCCCCGGATGAACCGTCGGTAAAAGTTGGCGAAGCCGAGGAACCGTTGCAGCTCAGTCCTGGAGGTCGGGCACGGCCACTCGCAGATAGCCCGGATCTTCTCAGGATCGGGCTTGATGGCTCCCGGTGACACCACAAACCCCAGGAAGGCCACGGACTGTTTATGGAAGCTACATTTTTCTGCTTTTACGAAAAGTTTGTTCTGTAGCAACCGATTCAGGACCTGGCGGAAGTGTTGAACGTGCTCTTTTGAACTGCGCGAAAAAATCTAAATGTCATCTAAATAGACAAAAACTAACCGATCGAGGAAGTCCCTGAGCACGTCGTTAACCAAGGCTTGAAATACCGCGGGGGCGTTTCTGAGACCGAATGGAACCACACGGTACTCATAATGACCACTGGGGGTGTTAAAGGCCGTCTTCCACTCATCCCCTTTACGTATGTGGACCAGGTGGTAAGCATTACGTAGGTCTAGTTTAGAAAAAATAGCGTCTCCCTGCAGAGACTCAAACACGGAGGATGTAAGTGGCAGAAGGTACTATTTGTAGGGGACTGTGATGTTATTCAGTCCCCTATAGTCAATGCAGGGCTGTAGGGTGCCGTCTTTCTTAGCTACGAAGAAAAAGCCGGGCCCTACAGGGGAGGTGGAAGGTCGGATTAACCCCGTGGCCAGACACTCGGTAATGTATTTCTCCATTGCCTCCCTCTCAGGGCGAGATAAGGGGTAAAGCCGACTGGATGGGAGAGGAGCACCGGGTAACAGGTCAATAGCACAATCATAAGATCTATGAGGGGGAAGCTGATGGGCCCTGTCCTTGGAGAATACCTCCCCCAGGTCATGGTAAACCTCCGGAACTAGAGAGAGATCCACCGCGGTGTGGTGTGGCGGTGTGGTGGTGCGACCATCAAGACGGATGACGAGATCGATCAGTTCCTGGAGAGTTTGAGGTCGGTCGCGGATGGCTAATTCATCGCGGACGCGATCGGGTTGGTGCGGACTCGCACCAACCCGATTCCGCTGCTAGGGTTTGAAACTCAACCACAAATTCAGATACCGGGCGCACACCCTGACGAACCAACAGTAACCGGTTATCAATGTCATCGGTGTAATCGGGACAGTTGAACACCCCACGGAAACGCTCTATGAACGAGGCATAAGTGGTGGCGCGCGGAGACACACCCCCCTGCGTGGCCTCCGCCCATTTCAATGCGCGGTCGTGCAATAGCCCGATGATAAACGAGATTTTATGCGCGTCTGAGGGGAAACAGGACGGCCGAATACCGAAGTACAATTCACACTGGAATAAAAAACCCCTGCATTTCTGTAGATCCCCGTGGTACGGGTCTGGGTGAACCGCGGCTCCGTCGGGGCGCAGGAACGGCGAGGTAGGCGGGTTGGGTACCTGGGAGTGTCGCGACCATCGATCTAACCTGGAGCGCTAGGTTGCTCACCAAATCGGCCAACCCCTCCTGTTGACTGAAGAGGATGTCGAGACGTGAATCCGAGGCTGGTTGCTGTCCGGCAGTTGGTAATGGCGCCGAGTCCGCCTCTGAGGAGAGTTGTCCCAAGGAATCCATTGTTGGCCAAAAGTTGATGTGACAGTCAATAGACCGGAGCGCGTAGGATCCACTACTCGGAACGAACAGTCTGGAGTGGAGGTACAGCCAACACAGTTTATTATCTCACAACAATCGTGGAGCGGCGCATGGTAGTGTACAAACGCTGGCAGAAAACACGGAACGCTGAGCTCGCGGAGTGACGTTGCAGCAGTGCGGTGTTGACGTCAGCGGCCGTGTTCCAAACCGCAGGCTCCAACAGATTGTAGTGAGACTTGGGCAGGTATCGCAGCGGTACACAGAGCTGCACACACAAACACAGGACAGGGCAAGTACAAGGCAAAACACAAAACATACAAGGTAGACGTAGCGAGGCGTAGCGAGACGAGGCAAGACTTTTTGGCGACGAGAGACGGGACGGCGTGCCTAAAATAGAGAACGTGATTGCACCCAGGTGAACACAATTACGAGGCGTGACACTAAACACACCCACACCACGTGACCACACATAACAAGTGTCAGCAGTATCTGCTCCTTTTAGTTATGCTGCTCTAGTCAGTTATGCCAGAGTCACATGCTGTACTGTGTTAATCAAACTCTGGTTATTACTTAAATGCTGTGTTTTATTAGCTCTAATTGCTTTTCTGGCTTGTTTCTTTTGAGGTGTTGCTAATATCCTTGAGGTGTGATCAGCTCTTTATCCATGGCTCTGCTCAAGCACTGCGGATACGACAATTACTGGATGGAACCTGGATTTTTACGGACTGGCAGTCCTGCAGGACGGCCTCAATGGACTTATAAAGTTTTTGAATGTTAAATACTGACACCTGATCACCATACAATATGGCTATGGTACATGGCTATCCTACACTGTTGATGCTGCCCGGCCGCTCAAGGAGGATGAGCCTTGGTCCTCCCAAGGTTTCTTCTTTAAAATAACAACACAATAGGGAGTTTTTTCTTGCCACTATCGCTTCAGCTTGCTCTTTGGGGGTTCAAAGACTTATAAAACTGTAAAGCTGCTTTGTGACAATGTACTATTGTAAAAAGCGCTATATAAATAAATTACTTGAACTTACTTGAACTTATTTTAACAAACATTAAAAAAGGTGGCTGGTCAATCTGCCATTCCATTGCTTCGTGCAGCTCATTGCCAGATTTTTTCCCCTGTGGCATGTGCTGTTAGCGGTTATAAAGGGCTCACAAGTTCATTAGGCCAAACCGGTTCAGGTGCATTTATTATCCATAATCAAAGTCCATGACCGATGTCTCTACCTTCTCCCCCAGCGTCACTGCACTCCTGCCACACTAATTTATTATTTTTTTACATGCCCCTTTACCTTTTAATTAGAAAAGATTTTAATTAACCCTTAACCAAATTTATTCTCCCCCAGTGCCACTGCACTTCTGCCACACTAATTTATTATTTTTGTACATGCCCCTTTACCTTTTAATTAGAAAAGATTTTAATTAACCCTTAACTAAATTTATTTACATTTATTTGTTGACACTGATACTTTTTTTGATACTGATTTTTTTATGTTCTATATTCAAAAATGTTAATGTTAATATTAGCATGATAAATCTTGCATATACTTTTAGTATTTAAAGTCTATGGTATAGTGTTTACAGTCTGTAAATATATTGTATTGTAATTCTGTTTATTGTATATTGTTAAGTGTACAATGGTAGAGCCAACACCTACCACAACACATTACTTGTGTGTATAACTCACTCGGCCAATAAATCTGATTCTGGTTTGTATTCTCTCTCTTTGATCTATATATAATGATATAATAATGAATATAATGATATTATCTTCACTTTACCTTCATTTAAGAGTCACATGAGGGTTTCCCATGACCTTTGAGGGGAGAATATTTTGGGAACATCTAGGACAGGGCACCAAACTATCACTGGGCACACACTCACAAACGCAGGCTAGGATTCAAACCTGGCACTAAGAGGCGGATGTGCTAACAACTACGCCACCATAACACACGTGATTGTATTGTTTTTAATGTAAAATGTAATCTGTGAATTAAAACATTATATTAAATATATGAACACATCTAACATTTTTAATATAATTAGCTAATGTTAAGTGTTTTAAGTAACATTCCACAGCAGTAATCTGTTCATACTGTACATATTTGCAAGTTGTCTTGATTTGGCGATGAACTGACTTTACGATTTTTGTCACAACAGATTGACACACGGGCTACACCAGTAACCAGAGACCGTGATTAATCTTTATGAAAATAGCCCTTTATTGTCAACTCACATGATATTTCACCACAGTTCATAGAATTCTATACAAACAGATTTGAAAAAAAAACCTCTGGTCTAATAACACAGCAGTCCCATAAGACACCTAGTAGTTTTATGAGCAGATGAATTTAAAATTAATACTGAAATTAAACTTTGTCTTTCCCCATTTTTGTGCTCCTATCGATTTATGAATAAATACGAAACAGAAAATGACAATGATTAAATAGTAATAAAATAAGGAAATTATTATTACATTCTATTTTGCAACATTGAAAAAAGTATTTATGAAAACCAAAATCATGTTGAAACCTTTATGAGCTTATATATATATACTTATATGTACAGTATAGTAGATTTCTGATTACACCATGCATTTTGGTTAAAGCTGGAATTCTGGGCCACAATACCTCTTATAAAACAGGGAAGGGTAAACAAACAAAATGCATGTTGGTTGAAGTGGTTACGGCAACGTACTGGAAACAAAATAAACAGCAAAATGCAATAAACGGCGCTTTGGTGGAGATCAGTGAACGGCATGAATGAGTAACACCCGAGTCCAACGACCGGCAACTGGTGTGAGTAATAATAGAGGGTAAGGAGACGCTACCCCAGAAATGGAGATTTGGGAAAGCAGAGAGCTATTAGGTCTTGAGTGGAAACACAGTGATATGGCTTCTCTTTTTAATGGTGAGGCTTAAGGATGGATCAAGAGCTGCTTAAATAGAGTCAGGCGCACCTGTAACCACTTATGTAATTCCCAGCCTTTGGCCCCTCCTAGAGGCCTGGCTTGGCCTTTTAGTGGAACCTGTTACAAAATTGTACTGAAATTCAGTTCAAATCGTAATGTCACAAGTGCCGTCCGCACCGTACCTGGGATTTTGAGTTTGTTTAGTGTTCTTTGTCCCCACCTCTTAAGTTAATTGACTGCCAGCTTGTGTTATGTAAAGCTCGTTTACGTTAACTAACTCGTGCCATGTTCTCCTTGTTTAAGCCTGTTTAGACCAAAAGAGGTTGTCCTTTACGTTTCAGCCTATGTTCATGGGAGTTCTGTTTTCTGTTTTCCGAAGTCTGTCGGCCTGAGCCCGGGCCCCGAAAATCTAGCTTGGATGGAAGTGGTATCAACAGATTAACAAATCATTTCAATGATTTTGTTTTTCACTTGGCCCAAATTTCTCACACCATTAAGATGATCATAAATTATTTGTTTGATTTAGAATTTCAAAGCATGTTTTTTGTTTTATTATTTTAGTGTTCTTAAGCAGGTGATGTAAGTAGTACTGTTAGTTTGATTTCAGTCTGTGTGGTATTTGCATGTTCTCCCATGTCTGCTTGCTTTTCATGTAAAACACATGGTCACAGTCAAGCAAGTGACGTGAACCATCCTTCAATCCATCCATTATCTTCCGCTTTTTCCTATATTAGGGTCGAGGGGGGGGGTTCCCCATGCCCATCCAGGGGAGAACATGTAGAGGCGCTGGGCAGACACACCCAGGACAAGGTGCCAATCTATCGCTGGGCACACACTCACTCACACAGACACACTATATTTGGGGTAATTTGGAGAACTCAATTGACCTTGATCCATGTTTTTGGACAGTGGGAGCAAACCGGAGAACCCGGAGGAAACCCATGTGGAAACGGGAAGAACATGGAAACTCCACCCAGATGGAGATTCGAACCGGGAATCCCTAGTGCTGAGAGGCGAACGTGCTAACCACTAAGCCACCGTGCCGCCCACCGTGATGTGAACCAATGATAATAAATACATTCCTATTTTAATTTATAGTTTATCAAATATTTGAGCTGTGCTTATAAATAATTGTACTACATCAGAAACCTTTTTTATTTACAAATTACAACCTCATCATCTAGGCGGCACAGTGGCTTAGTGGTTAGCACGTTCGCCTCTCAGTGCTAGGGATTCCCGGCTCGAATCCCAATCTGGATGGAGTTACTATGTTCTCCCCTTGTCCACGTGGGTTTCCTTCGGGTTCTCTGGTTTCCTCCCAAAGTCCAAAAACATGGATCAAGGTCAATTGAGTTCTCCAAATTACCCCAAATAGAGTGTTTCTGTGTGAGTGAGTGTGTGCCCAGCGATGGATTGGTGCCCTGTCCTGGGTGTATCTGCCCAGCGCCTGAGACGTTCTCCCCTGGATGGGCATGGGGAACCCCCCCTGTGACCCTAATAGAGGATGAAGCGGAAGATAATGGATGGTTGGAACCTCATCATCTAAATGAGACAATGTCACCTATTGTGATTTGATTCTTAGTGATCACTATAAACTTTTGCATGTACAATCATTCCTAAATGACCTCATCCATATCCACATGCCTTCCAAAGTATTGTTTATACTCTGCTTTTGAATTACGTTTTGTAATGTTCTAATAATTGTGGACCCAAGATGCACAAGGATTTCCTCATAACTTTTAGGAAAGATAACAATAAATAAGGTTGTTATCTATCCCACAGTCCAAAAACATGAATTAGGGTCAAATGAATTCTCCAAATTACCCCATATAGAGTGTGTTTGTGTGTGCCTGTGTGAGTGAGTGTATGCCCCGCGATAGATTGGCGCCCGAAACGTTCTCCCCTGGATGAACATGGGAACCCCCCCCTCCCCCCAGAAACCCTAGGAGAGGATAAAGCGGAAGATAATGGATGGATGGATGAATAATAAATAAGTAGAAAAATGAAGTTATCCCATGCGAGAGTTAAAATAAGCTCAACAACCACACTGAATGCTATTTAAACCATTCAACAAAAAATGCAAAGAAATCTAAAGAAATGCTACCAATTGCACTGTGCAATTCATGCACAATGACTAACCTAAGTAAATATAGAGGGGCTACATAAAGTAAGAAAATGGGTTAAAAAAAGTTAAAGGCTTTCCTGAGAATAAGCACTTAGTTTCAAGTAGCAATGCACTTTGAAAGACAAAGAAAAAGTAAGAGACTCAGCGCTTTCAATTAGTAGTAGCATTTATCCAAATGAATTTTGCCCTGTTTTGGCGGTGATAAAGTACTTAGTTGGCTTGTTTTGGCGGCAAGGAAGCGGTGCTGTGGAAGCCATGATCTGGGGCCTGTTCCATGAAGAGAACTTATAAAAGCGGCGCTTGTTTGAGTAAGCATCGTTCTTACTAAGTCAAACAAGGCTTTTGTCATCAGTGATCCTGTGCATGCAGAATTCAAACAGCCCCAGTAATCGATATTTAAAAAGTCGATAAAAATATCACCCCCTTAACTTGGAAACTTAGAAACTTAAAAATGGGCCTCTTTTTCTCCCCTGCTGAACGCAAGTTATTTATACATCTTCATAATTAATATAAAGACATAACTACAATGAAAGACAACATGCTGTGTATTAATAAAGGCACATGAACTGCCTGGCTTATACTTAACTGAATATAACAGACTGATTAAATGTCCAAACATATGATGTAATCCATGTTTTAGCATTTTAAATGTGTTATAGCAAAACAATAATATTAATAATATCCGGATTTAAAAGCAACATGATCGGAGTGAAAAAAAAAAACATGGTATCAGGTCAATAGTACATTTAAAAATATACTCCGAAATGATAATTGCAGTTTCAGGACATTACAGTAGTCTGAAGTGCACAGTCATACACACTAGTGGAACACTGGAGCACTACACTTGCTCGGCTTTCACCCTGAAGCTTAGCTGTCAGACTAGACACTCGCCATGGACATTTACCTTTACCATGGACTTATTTACCTGAACACAAATTTTCTGAAAACAATGCAGTATTTAAAGGGAGAACAGAATCAAACACAAAATAATCAACTGAGACATCCTCTGAGTCGATTGGAAATAGATTATCTCCTCAGCATAAAATGATTCATAACCCTGCCTCCAAATAAGCTTATCCTCCAAGTCCAAAACTCTAGGTGTGGTCATACTGGCTGAACTAACCTAACCAGATACCAATCAGTATCTGGAACATGTAGGAGAAGGAGAAGAATCTTTAGAGCTGCCACCCACAACCTGTTAAACTTTTTTGCTAATTCATACAACACTTATTAATACATCAAATCACTAGAAGAGTGAGAGTAAAAAAAAAGCAGGTACTTCTTTTCAAAATTAAGTAAAACAAAAAGCTATTGCTAGCAGTCATATTGTAACGGGTGCCTAGGGCACCCGTTCCTCGACCGTTGTGTGTGGGTGTTTTTGGTTTCTGTGTTTATGTGCCGGTGTTTTGTTAATTAGCTGTCTCGTGTGAGTATTTTAGGTTAATTAGCGTCGCTGGTTCATTGGGTGGTTTTATGCACGTGGTGGGTATTTAGTTCCGGGGTTTTACGTCTTCCGTGCGCGTCTTTGTGTGTTTGATGTCACCTTGTCCTTTGTACCTGTTTGTTTGGTGTTTTTGCACCTTGAATAAATATTCTTGTTTTTGTTCTACCTGCGTGCCTGGCTCCCTTCTGCGCGTTAGAGCGCCGCGGCTCTGCGCTATATTTGCGCAGCCGCGTCTAAATCCCAGGTGGGCAGCGTGACAGAAAAGACGCGCCAACGTTTTGGGAGTCCAGAGCCCAGGTAGGCTATTTTTAAATTTTTCTTTGGGGGGGCCGTATAGCCTCGTACTCGCGGCGCGCTCCGCCGTTTCCGCGAGTGCGTTGTTATGCGGAGCCCGCCCTCCCGGAGCCGGGGGAACGGCTCAAACAGCGTCATGGCGGAGTGGAGCGACTCCGATGAGGAATGGATGTGGAGGGTTGGTTTCGAGGCGCTCTGCGCAGAGGAAAATCTGGACATTGTCCAGATTTCCGATGACGAGGCGGGCGAACCTTACCTGTATGGGCACATTCTGCCCGTACACACCCTCCGCAACACTGAGGAGTTCTGGATGGAGGGTCCAGTCCGGTTTGTTAAACCCCCGGTGGCGAGACACAGACGCAGAGCGCGGCGACGGCGTGGGCTGAAGCCGCAGCGGGCGCACAGCGCAGCCGCGGAGCGCGAAGCGTGGACTGCGGGGCAGTCACGTGACGCGACCGCGCCGGTCCGTGCCGCGTCTGGGTCGCGCTGCGAGGGGGCGGTACCGGAGCCGCCGCCTGAGTGCGCGAATGTGTTGTGTCCCCCTTCCTCCTGTGTGTTGTGTCCCCCGTCCTCCTATGTGTCGTCTGACCAGTCTGTCATCCCCATGTCCGACATGTTTGTCTCGTTGTGTTTGGGCGTTGCGGTGGGGGTTTATATGTTTTGTGTTCAGGATGGAGAGCCGGAGGTGCCGGCCGAGGTCATGCCAGCGCGCGTGCCCGCCGAGGTTCTGCCTGCGTGCGTGCCCGCTGAGGTCCGCCCAGCGCGCGTGCCCGCCGAGGTCCGCGCTGCCTGCGTGCCCGCCGAGGTCCGCGCTGCCTGCGTGCCCGCCGAGGTCCGCGCTGCCTGCGTGCCCGCCGAGGTCCAGCCAGCGCGCGAGCCCATCCCGCGGCCCAGGGGCGTCACGCCGCCCATCCCGCGGCCCAGGGGCGTCACGCCGCCCATCCCGCGGCCCAGGGGCGTCACGCCGCCCATCCCGCGGCCCAGGGGCGTCACGCCGCCCATCCCGCGGCCCAGGGGCGTCACGCCGCCCATCCCGCGGCCCAGGGGCGTCACGCCGCCCATCCCGCGGCCCAGGGGCGTCACGCCGCCCATCGTAAGGGGGCACCCGTTCCTCGACCGTTGTGTGTGGGTGTTTTTGGTTTCTGTGTTTATGTGCCGGTGTTTTGTTAATTAGCTGTCTCGTGTGAGTATTTTAGGTTAATTAGCGTCGCTGGTTCATTGGGTGGTTTTATGCACGTGGTGGGTATTTAGTTCCGGGGTTTTACGTCTTCCGTGCGCGTCTTTGTGTGTTTGATGTCACCTTGTCCTTTGTACCTGTTTGTTTGGTGTATTCTTGTTTTTGTTCTACCTGCGTGCCTGGCTCCCTTCTGCGCGTTAGAGCGCCGCGGCTCTGCGCTATATTTGCGCAGCCGCGTCTAAATCCGAGGTGGGCAGCGTGACACATATAAAAATTATAAGGGCAGCACCCTTTTAATAAAATTTAGCTTTTACTATAAATACTCTCTACCAGGTTAAGGGGAATGTCAATAGTGCCAGTGGGCTGCCTTTGGCTTCTGGCTATTTCTACATGGAGAGACCCTGGGTCAGTAATTCTTTAAGGATGAAATTATTTTCAGGCCTCTATGTTCATACCCACACACACACACACACACACACACACACGCACACGCACACACATCTTGGTTGCAGCAAAGTGTAAATATATTACCAGATGTGACCAGGCATGGGTTATAGTAGTTAATACATATATAAAAAAAGGATTTAACTTGTCTTTTATCGTCTTTGTCTTTTTATACAGTCTTGGGAATAGGTAACCATGTATGGTTAAAAATAAAAAACAGAAATCAATTATAAACTAATATTTATAAATAAAATGAATAAAATGAATTAACTTTAATTCAAAGTTACAGTCATTTTTTTTTTCTTTACTGTAGAGTTTTGGACAGTGATACTGCAATGATTAATCCAGCAGGTACCCACATTTCATCAATATGTGATACATAAGACAATGTAGAAAACAGCAGGGAACTGCAGTCTCTGTAGTTTAATATCCCAATCAAAATGAAACAACTAAAGCTATACAAAAACTACTTGTCAATATTATATTAATTTACACTAGAGAGTTTAAAGCTTTGACTTAATTGAAATTTAGGCAGTAGTCATAACTGTAGCTTGTATAGAGATTGTATGCTGGGCTACCCTGTGTGCAATTACAGAGTCAACCCAGCAAATATAAGCAAGTGTACTGTGCATTTATAAAACTAAATTAGATTTCATAATTTTCACTGATGACAACTGATTACCAGATTGTGTAGTGATAAGTTTTTTTCCTTTACTATTGACTATTGTTGTTCTCTCATTTGTGTAAGTCGCTCTGAATAAAAGCGTCTGCTAAATGACTAAATCTAAATGGAATGTAAATGTATTTAAACACTGGTCATTTTTAGAAAGAACTGTGTTTGACAAAGGGCTGGTTATCATTAGTTAAACTAGTTTGGTTTTTACTGTGGGTCTGCAAATGCAATAAAACATTTTAAAGTCAATGCAAAACTATGTTTTTTTTTTCTACATAGCTTATCTATTTCTCACATGTCTGGTCTACTGATTCTTGGTTCCCCTGCTAAATCTGGCAGTCTGCAGTCTGACCTCTGTCTGCACTTCCTCTTACATCAGAAAACTGTTCTGCTGTGAAACCTTTTAATGCAATGCTTGCTTTAAAGCCAAAGTACTATACTATATATATATATATATATATATATATATATATATATATATATATATATATATATATATATATATATATATATATATATATCCCTCTATGTTTATTTAAAAGGTAGGCTGTTTAGCCTATGCTTGTGAACTTTTTGAAGTGGCACCCACTCTGCACTATAATGGCAAGCTTTATTTAATTATGTCACCTAACTTATTCAGCTCAGTTTTAAGGACCTCCTATTAGGTTGCCATGATTAATGAAGCAGATGCACTGGCATTACTTACCCATCACTGAGAAGCTATAATGTCATTAATGAGGTGAATATTCTTAAAGATTTATTTTAAAAATATATATAAGGTTTTTTCAAGAATTATAAAGCTAATTACAATCATGAGGATTTTTTTTTAAATACTTGTAAAAATAGTTTTTCTTTTAGGCATGTGGGTCCTACGTCAGGATAATGAAGCTTAGTTATTCTACATAGTTGTGACAAATTGGCTAAATGAATATATGGACGAAATACCTCTGTACGACTTTGCAACGAAAGCTTATTTTTTTTACTGGGTTTGATCATTTTATATAGTAATTTACTGGGGGGGGTTCCTATGGAACATAACCCTCACAATAGAAGAGAAACCTCACTGATTAACAATGAATTTGTACTCTATAGCTAAAAATATAAATTGGTTTTGGAAATATAATTATTACTTTTTAATAATAGTAACCTGTTATTCTTTCAAACTGAAACTTTTAATATGAAATGAAACATCCACAGCAATTTATTGAATGGAACTGTGGCAGAACCTTGGTTATTTGATTTTATTTTATTTACCAGTTATCCGGTGAAACTATGAAAACACACGACTTGCCCAATACAAACGGCCTAGCTTAGCTAAGCATCAACTCTAGCCTGGTACCGACAAAACAGTGGGAGCGTAACCATTTACTAACTGTTCTAAAAGCATTGAACTGGAAATTTGTCTTACCACACTATCATAAGTTTAAGTATCATAAGTATAAGTTTTATATGAACTTATATTTCATAAATCTGATATTATTATTATTATTATTATTATTATTATTAGATGGCTTGAAAGGCCATCTATTGTTACAACTAAGATTCTTATTATTATTCTTCAGCACTTTTCTGCGATAAATACAGCCCGGACCGCTCGACGTACAGACTCCGTTCAAACACTGTTGCGTAGGGAATGTTCACGAGACCTCCAGAGGCTTAGACTCAGGATAAATGTCTGCAAAAATCCAAATTTTCAGACAGATTGCACTTTCCGTTCACTTTTTATCACTCTTTGAAAATCACTCCATTCATTCCTATGGGAGCAGTGGGTGACGTCATCCCCACTCAAATCCTCCACTGTTTCAGTTTTCTCCAAACAAACCTCTGATACTATCCTGATAAAATCCTGATACTTTCACCTAGAAACTCCATTTTACCCTTAAATGATAGGGATTTTTGTACTTTCTAACAAGACAAAGGCTCATGAGGATTGAACTTTTAGTTTTAAGCTATAAGGGTTTGTTTGGCATGAGTGACTGGAATTGCCCCGTAAACTACCATGTTAACTTTTTTCCACCACCAGAATACACCAGAATAATCCCCAAAGTATCTAGTTTGTAACGGTGTCTTTGCTGAAGCCAATTTTCTGAGTTATGAGCATTTGTTTGGAGTGAGGAAAAACGGATTTTCTCAGACATAAGGGGCTATGCAGATTCACACACTGACAACATCCAATCAGGATTAGGGAGCATTTGAGATGCAGATTCACACACAGGCAACATCCAATCAGCATTAGAGAACCTGGCTAAGTTACGTCACCAGCTGAGTGCTGCTTTTTTCAGCTCACAGAGGCTCTGTAGAATCAGGGCAAGTTTTACTGCCATTTTCTCAGAATTTTAACCCCTTCATGGGCCCAGCATTTCAAGCCATCTCAGTAGTTCCTACTGGAAATACAAGTCTAGTTATTATTATTATTATTATTATTATTATTATTATTATTATTATTATTATGCGCCTTTCAATGTATCCAAGTACACTGTACAATAAAAGAACAAAACGAAAATAAAAGCATGCATCGTTCAAGTACAAAGATAAAAGTTATGTAAAACAAATAGAAATTTGTTTAATTTTTTTAATTAGAAATTAAACATAAAATTAAAAAATAAGGTTTTCAAATGAATTATGCGATGAATATACAATATAAAAGTGACATGTTGCAAGACAGTATTTAACAGTTCAATCAGAGTGCATGTGAGAAAGCAATCTGAAAGTTTACATTTACATTACATTTAGTCATTTAGCAGATGCTTTTATCCAAAGCGACTTACAAATGAGTACATTACAAGTCAGAAGTTATGCAGAAAACCAACTACACTGTAAAATCATCAAACCTGAATGTTATTTGATGCTGCGACCCCCCCCCCCCCCCTTTTTTTTTTACAACAGGTATTTGTTAAAAAGATACGCCTTCAGTAGTTTCTTAAAACTGCTTAGTGATTATGCCTTACGGACAGAGTTGTGAAGATCGTTCCACCATTTTGCAGTGGTGAACGCCACGGAATGAGAATTAGCTCCTCGGTGAGGTGGAATCGCCAGCGGCAATCATCACTGGAGTGAAGTGAACAAGTTGGAGTGTATTTTGAAAAGATAGAGTGAAGGTAGGAGGGGAAGATCCAGAAATGGTTCTGTAGGCCAGAGTCAGTGACTTGTACTGTATGCGAGCAGCTACAGGGAGCCATTGGAGGGAAATGAGTAATGGAGTGACATGAGTTCGCTTGGGCTGGTTAAACCCAAGTCGGGCTGCAGAGTTTTGAATTAGTTGAAGAGGTCTGATTGTGGAAGCTGGGATACCGGCAAGTAGCGCATTACAATAATCAAGCTGGGATAGGACTAGGGCTTGAACTAGCAGTTGGGTAGCATGTTCAGTCAAGAAGGGTCTGATCTTCCTTATGTTCTAAAGAAGGAATCTGCAGGAATGGGCGGTTTTGATAACATGATCAGAGAGTTTAAGGTGGGAGTCTATTGTGAAACCAAGGTTCCGGACCGAATCGGTTGGGGAGATTGTGGAGCCGTCAATTTGGAAGGTCAGGTCGTGATGGATTGAGGGTTTAGCTGGGATATTGAGAAGCTCTGTTTTTTTCTAAATTTAATTTGAGATGACGGGCCTTCATCAAAACAGATATGTCAGTGAGGCAGACAGATATCCGATTTGAGATTGTGGTGTCATCAGGGGCAAAAGACAGATGAAGCTGAGTAAAAACATGAAACATGAGTAAGAAACCATGCGCCTGGATGACTGTGCTCAGTGAACTCATGTATAGTGAGAAGAGGAGAGGTCCAAGTACAGAGCCCTGAGGCACACCATTGCATATTTGGTGAGAGTTAGAGATCTCCCCATTCCATGACACTTTGAAGGTTCTTCCTGTGAGATAGGATCGAAACCATTCAAGTGTCGTATCAGAAATGCCTAATTCAGATAGAGTGGACAGTAAAATCTGATGATTTACTGTATCAAAAGCTGCAGAAAGGTCTAGCAGAATAAGGACAGAGGATTTAGATTTAGCTTTGGCAGATTTAAGTGAGTCAATCACAGAGAGCAATGCTGTCTCAGTGGAGAGACCACACCTAAAACTGGACTGATTGGGATCAAGGAAATTATTCTGATTCAGAAATTGGGAGACCTTTGTAGATACCACCCATTGTTTTAGACAGAAAATGTAAAAGTGATACAGGTCTGTAGCTCTCAACCAAATTTGGGTTGAGCGTTGGCTTTTTGAGTAGAGGTTTGACTATGGCCTATTTGGAAAAGTACCAGACATGAGAGAGAAGTTAATGATGTGGGTGAGTGCTGGTGTGATGGAGGAGGCGATGAATTGAAGAAGGTGGGATGGGATAGAATCAAGGGGGCAAGTAGTAGGGTTAGTTGCAAGAAGAATTTTGCAGATGTCAGATTCTGCGACGGGGAGAAGGAGGAGAGGGTTGGTTGGCTGAATGTGTGAGATGTAGTGTTGTGGAAATGTTGAGTATGAAAGAGTTTGCTGATGCCCTTGATCTTTTCTGTAACAAAAAGGTTGCAAAGACATCAGCTGACAGAGAGGTGTTGGGAGGGGGAGAAGGAGGAGTTAGTAGGTGGGTAGCTTAGGAGCGGAGTAGATGGAGTAGATGGAGGTCCAGGCTGGAGATAAGATCAAGGAACTCAGCGGCGTATGGTCGGTCTAAGTGAATGTTGAAATCGCCGAGGACGACAAGAGGAAAACCATCATCTGGGAGAGATGATAATAACATATCAACTTCCTCGACAAAGTTATCTAGTTGACCTGGGGGGCAATAGATGACAAGAAAATGACATTTAACCGGTTCAGTGATTGTCAGTGCATGGAATTTGAATGAGACAGTGTTGGATAAAAGTGTAAGACTAGAGAATTTCCATTTGTGAGTAATAAGCAAACCTGTTCCACCTCCTCTTTTGCAGATACAAGGAGAGTGAAAGAAGTGGAAAGTTGAAAGGGCAGCTGGTGTCGCGGAATTCTCCAGAAGAATCCACATCTCAGTGAGGGCTAAAACCTGAAGACCAGCATGAGCCGCAAAAGTAGGAATGAAATCAGATTTCTTGGTGGCCGACTGACAGTTCCATAGTCCTGCAGAGAAGGTGAAGGGCTTGCTTGTATTCACCTGCCGCAGGTGTGCAAGAGTACGCCTTCTCTTCTCAGGAAAGGAGCATCTGTGAGAGCGGGAAATGACAGGGATGAACTGAAAACACATAATGAAGAGAAAAGTGTAAATGGGTAAGAAAATGGAATAACTATTTAGAGATCTACTTAGTTGCCTTGTCATTGTCCTTGCATGGTGGACTCGCACAGGTAGACTCACATGTCTTTACAAAAATAGGTCTTCACACGAGAGGCTGAACAAGAGAGGCTGTCGCTTCCGCTATCACGTCAGCATATCAATGATTCTTAAATTGCCCGGATGAAACTAGACCACGCCCCCTCCGGTACAATTACACGTTGAACACAAGGTGCAAATAAGCAGCAGACCAAAACCCGTAATTCCGTTAACGTTATTCGTTATCTAACCGACAGAAGTTCTAATATCTAACAACAAAAACACCCAAAAAGACTATTCAATTAACAACATACCTATAATATAGGTATTACCGTGACTCTAGGGGTGCTGACGTGCAGATCTAAGATGCACAACAAGTTATTCAAAGCTACAGAAGTTACTTCCTACACAAATGCCTGACTTGTTCTTATGTTTTTAACAGTTTTTAACACTTTTTTAAAAGATGTAAGAGAAGTAATTGAGCTGAGATACAGAGGCACTGAGTTCCAGCTGGCCAGAGAGAACGAGTTCGTAAACATCTCTGTAGAAGGTCCGAAAGGTAGTAAAGTGCCAGACCATGTGACGATTTAATAGTCTAGTATTATTACTAGTATTATCTGGGCAGGCAAAACGCGTGGCATGAGACAAACTGGCGGAGAGTGACGGGCGTGTAGGATATTTATAAAGAAATGGTGACTGATCCCAGGTGCGCGTGATTATGGGGGCGTGACACAAAACACCACGTGACAACACAAACCGTGACATTACCCCCCCCTCAACGGGTGCCTCCCGGTGCCCTAAATGGCTTGTCCGGGAAGCGGCGGTGGAAATTGTCTATGAGGGACGGGTCCAGGATGGCCGCTCGGGGAACCCAGGAACGCTCCTCCGGGCCGTAGCCCTTCCAGTCCACCAGGAACTTGATTCCCCGGCCACGGCGACGGGAGTCCAGCAGTCGGTGGACAGTGTATGCGGGCTGTCCATCAATCAGGCGGGGGGCTGGGGCTGGGCGGGGTGGGGGGTTGAGCGGGGAGTGCGTGACGGGTTTAACATGGGAAACGTGGAAGGTGGGGTGGATTTGCATAGAACGGGGTAGCTGAAGGCGGACGGCAGTAGGGTTGATGATGCGGGAGATGGGAAAGGGGCCGATGTAACGGGGAGACAATTTCCGTGACTCTGTCCTGAGAGGGATGTTCTTACTGGACAGCCACACGAGCTGCCCCACCTTGTAACTGGGGGCCAGGCGGCGTCTCCTGTTGGCCGAGGCGGCGTAGGAGCGCTGGGCTTGGCGGAGCGCGATCAAGGTGTTCCTCCAAGTGCGGTGGCAGCGGCGGATGTGCTGGTTCACCGAAGGCACACTGGTCTCGATCTGGTCCTCGGGGAACAGGGGGGGTTGGTAGCCCAGTGCTACCTCAAAAGGCGATTTCCCCGTGGCGGAGCTGCGCGCGGTGTTGATCGCGTATTCCGCCCACGCCAGGTTCTCACTCCAGCGCTCTGGGTGTTGGGCAGACATACAGCGCAGGGTGGTCTCCACCAGCTGGTTGGCCCTCTCGGCTTGTCCGTTGGCTTGTGGGTGACCCCCCGATGTCAGCGACACATCGGTTCCAAAGAACTTATGGAACGCTCTCCACACCTGGGAAACGAACTGGGGTCCCCGGTCTGAAACGATGTCCCTGGGGATACCGGATATCCGAAACACCTGCTCAAAACAGACTTTGGCCGTATCAAGGGCGGAGGGAAGCTTGGCCAGAGCAATTAGACGCACGGACTTGGAGAACCGGTCTACTATGGTAAGAATAACCGATTTACCTCTAGAGTTGGGTAGGCCGGTTACGAAGTCCAGAGCGATGTGGGACCAGGGACGCCCAGGTATGGAGAGCGGCTGAAGCAGTCCTGTGGGGGGCTGATGCGACGCCTTGTTCCGCGCACAGGTGGTACAAGCGGCGACAAACTGTCGGACGTCGGCGGCCAAGGTGGGCCACCAGAACTGGCGCCGAATGAGTTCCTCCGTGCACGCTCCCCCAGGGTGGCCGGCCCAGCGACTCTCATGCCCCCACTTGAGTACTGCGGTGCGAGCGGCGGAGGGCACGAAGGTCCGGTTGGGAGGACCCAGTCCAGGGTCCGGATCCTTCGTCAGCTCGCGCTCGATGATGCGCCGGATCTCCCAAGACACACCTGCAATGACACGGCTGGGGGGGAGAATCGGGTCAGTGCAGGGTTCCTCCTTACCGTCAGAGAAGAGGCGGGATAAGGCATCGGGCTTGGCGTTCCTAGTGCCGGGACGATAGGACATGACGAATTGGAACCGACCAAAGAACAAGGCCCACCGAGCCTGACGGGAGTTCAGGCGTTTGGCCGACTGGATGTAGGCCAAGTTCTTGTGGTCGGTCCATACCACGAACGGCTGGGCTGCCCCCTCCAGCCAGTGTCGCCATTCCTCCAACGCGAGCTTCACCGCCAACAGCTCGCGATTCCCCACGTCGTAATTTCTCTCCGCCGTCGTCAGCTTCTGAGAAAAAAAGGCACAGGGGTGAAGCCTACCTTCCTCCGACTTCTGGGAGAGAACCGCCCCCACTCCGGCGCCAGACGCGTCGACCTCCACAATGAATTGCTTGGATGGGTCCGGTTGGATTAGAATGGGGGCCGTGGTGAATCGGTCCTTCAGGGTGTCCATGGGAACTTGAGCCTCCTGGGTCCATTGAAATCTCTCCTTGGTGGAGGTGAGGGCGGTGAGTGGGGTCGGTGATGCTACTGTAGTTGCCAATGAACCGCCGATAGAAGTTGGCGAACCCCAAGAACCGCTGCAGTTCCGTCCTGGAAGTGGGGGTTGGCCAGTCAGCGATGGCCCTCACCTTCTCGGGGTCCGGTCGCACAGCCCCCGGTGACAGGATGAACCCCAAGAAGGGTACCGATCGCTGGTGGAAACTGCACTTCTCGGCCTTAGCAAACAAGCGGTTCTGCAGCAGGCGGTTCAGGACCAGTCGTACGTGCCGGGTGTGCTCGCTGGGGGTCCTGGAGAAGATTAGAATGTCGTCCAGGTAGACGAAGACGAATCTGTCCAGGAAGTCCCGCAACACATCATTCACCAAGGACTGGAACACGGCCGGGGCGTTCTTGAGGCCGAAGGGAACCACACGGTATTCGTAGTGGCCGCTGGGGGTGTTGAATGCCGTCTTCCATTCGTCCCCCTCCCTTATACGGACCAGATGGTAGGCGTTCCGCAGGTCCAGCTTGGTAAAGATGGTTGCTCCCTGCAAAGACTCAAATACGGATGATGTTAGTGGCAGAGGGTATTTGTAGGGGACCGTAATAGCATTTAGTCCCCTGTAGTCAATGCAGGGACGTAGGGTGCCGTCCTTCTTGGAGACAAAGAAGAAGCCGGCCCCTACGGGGGAGGTCGAGGGTCGAATTAGTCCGGTGGCGAGACACTCCGACACGTACCTCTCCATGGCTTCTCTCTCCGGACGGGACAGCGGGTAAATCCGGCTGGACGGGAGCGGGGCACCGGGCAGGAGGTCGATGGCGCAGTCGTAAGACCGATGAGGCGGAAGCTGGCATGCCTTGTCCCTGTTGAAGACCTCCCCAAGGTCATGGTACTCCTGGGGCACCGAGGAGAGATCCACAGGGCCGGGGGTGTTAGAGGGCGGAGGTTTGTAGGGAGGGGCCGCGGCGAGCAGGCAAGATGAGTGGCAGTCTGTTCCCCAGGTCAGAATGCGGCCACTGATCCAGTCTATGTGGGGGTTATGTTTGCGGAGCCAGGGGTATCCCAGAATGATGGGGGCCTCGGGGGACTGGAACACCGCAAAGCAAATCCTCTCCTGGTGGTTGCCCTCCAGCATCAGCCGCGTCGGCGAGGTGCGGTGAGTGATGGGGGACAGCCGTCTGCCATCCAGCGCCAGGGTGTGGAGAGGATTCGCTAGAGGAGAAACAATCAGACCATAGCGATTAGCAAAGCCCACGTCTATCAGATTCTCCTCTGCCCCAGAATCTAATAGAACGTCTACGGTCACCTGTTTCTCCTGGATGGTGAGTGTCGCCGGCAAGCTGAGTCGCTGGGCTTGGGGTTTTACTGGGGGACTCGACAGAACCCCAAGTCCTACTGCCGAGTCAGGTCTTTTGGGCGCACCGTGCAGTCTCGCAGCAGGTGGCCCCCTCCACCACAGTAGAAACAGAGCCCCTGGTCCCTACGGCGGTTCCGGACTTCAGGGACCAGGGCGGCGCGTCCCAACTGCATCGGTTCCACCCCGTCCGACTGGGGGGAGTCCCTGGAGGGTGTCGGAGGTCCCCGAGACGGAGCGGGGGCGCAGACCTGGCGTTCAAGGCGGCGCAAACTCATACGTCCGTCTATACGTATGGCAAGGTTAATAAGATCTTGGAGAGAGTCCGGGCGGTCGTGGATAGCGAGTTCGTCGCGCATACGGTCACTGAGTGCGTGGCGGAACACGCCGCGGAGCGAGCGCTCACACCATCCCGACTCCGCGGCGAGAGTCTGAAACTCCACAGCAAACTCAGCCACAGAACGAGCCCCCTGTCGTACTGTGAGTATACGCGTCTCAATGTCCTCAGTATAGTCCGGCCGATCAAAAACCGCACGAAATCTCTCCAAAAACGAGGCGAACGAGGAGTCCAGGGGTGACGTCAGTCCCTGTGCCGCCTCCGCCCAGCTGAGCGCGCGTCCCCTTAGCAAACCGATGACGAACGCGATCTTATGGGCGTATGTGGGGAAGCACGCGGGACGGATGTTGAAATACAGCTGGCACTGGAATATAAACCCCCGACAACGTTGGAGCTCCCTAAGCCCCATAAGGCTCCGGGGGAACAGCGGCACCGTCGTACCGTGGGGCAACCGCGGGCGGCGGGTTCAGTACCTGGCTCGGAGGTGTAGTCACCGGTGCTGGTGCTGCGGGCAGCGCAGAGCGCGCAGTCTGCAGCTGGAGGGATAACTGGCTCACCAGATCCGCCAGTTCCTCCTGGCGACTATACAGCAGCTCTAGCCGTGAGTCGAGCTGCTGTCCGGCTGGTGGTGATGCCGGCTCCGCCCCCACAGCGCGTCGCTCCGAGGGATCCATGTTGGCCAGTTTGTACTGTAACGATCTTAAGATCGAGCGAGGCGGATCCGCTACTCGGAGACAACGAGCTGGGTGCAGGTATAGTCGCAAAGATGTTTATTGTATCCACAAAACGAACACACGGAACACAGGACGTGGGTGAGGTGCGGCGAGGGGTGATGACATACACGGGGAGTAATACAACAAACAGGGTACCGGAACGGAGTGCACTAGACGGCGAGAATAACAGCACATATACGGGCAAACAGGAACACAGGACGAGGTAACCAATACTTGGATCGCACGGACGGGCTAGTATTATCTGGGCAGGCAAAACGCGTGGCACGAGACAAACTGGCGGAGAGTGACGGGCGTGTAGGATATTTATAAAGAAATGGTGACTGATCCCAGGTGCGCGTGATTATGGGGGCGTGACACAAAACACCACGTGACAACACAAACCGTGACATGGACAGACTGGAGTTTCTTTACCAATTATTAAAGTTGCAGTAGTCAAGCCTAGATTTTATGAAAGGATGAATACGGGTCTCGGTAGCTGCGTGAGAGAGAAGAATGTAGCCTACTTATGTTCTTAAGATGAAAATATTCTGTTTTTGTTACATTATTAATATCAGTATTAAATGACAAGTTGGAATCTAAAATGGCACCAATATTCTTAACTTAACTACAGAAGAGGCAACAGAGGTAGGAATGGACAGAGTGAGGTCTTCTTCAAAGTTTAAGGATATGTAATTAATTTAGCCTCTGATGTTTTACTGTTTAAATTAAGAATTTATTTGCCAACCAGATATTTATGTCCACTAATATGTTTGTTAAACCAGCAGGCAGGAGTCAAATTTTTTTGTAATGGAACTGGAGGCCATGACATATAATGATGTCACCCAGAGGTAGCAGGTATAAAATAAACAGTAATGGATCCAAAACTGAACCATGAGGGACCAGATGGACCAGAGGGACCAGATGACTCAGATCAGATCTGAATTTGCCATTACAAACAGACTGTTGCTGATGGGAGAGATAAGACCAAAACCATGCCAGTGCAGTTCCAGTGATCCCAATAAAAGTCTCTAATCTGCTCAGTAAGATTTCATGGCAAACTGTGTCAAATGCAGCTGTAAGGTCAAGGAGAATAAGTATACTCAACCACCCAGTGTCAGATGCCAACAGTAATCTTAAACAGAGAAGTCTCAGTACTATGAACAAAACCTAGACCGAAACTGCTCAAATATGCAGTTGGAAGTGAGATGAGCTTTCAGCTTTTAACTTACCAAGGAGTGGTAAGTTGGAAATGGTCTATAGTTATAAAAAATATTTAGAATCAAGGCCTGGCTTTCTCAAAACTGGCATAAGAGTAGCCATTTTTAATTGAGAAAGAATATGTCCATATTTAAGACATGCATTAATAACATTAGTAATGAGAGGACAAAGAACAGGAAGGAAGGTTTTTACAATAACGGTGGGCATAGGGTCCAAAGGACAAGTTGCAGATTCAGATGCCTTAATAAGCACAGCAACAAAAGATTCAACAACTGGGGAAAATGCTGCAAAAAATCTGTCAATAGAGAATGTGGATGAGACTGCTGCTGGAGTGTAGCCTAAATTTCCTCAATTTTGTTATTAAAAATTGAGAGAACCTGTGACAGGGAAGTAATGATGTGTCAAGGGGGAAACAGCAGACTTAAGTAATTTATTAACTGAAAATTGGGCTCATCTATTACCCTGGCAGTTGGAAGCAACAACCAAATAATATTTAGTCTTGGTCTTGTTTAAGGCCTCCTTATAGGAGAGAATATGTTTAGCTCAGTTTTCCTGCTGAAGCCCTCAAGTTGACGTCTAGCAGCTTTCATGCGCCACAGCCCAGGAGTAAACCATGGAGCAGAATGGGAAAATGTCACATTACACAGCTTGAGTGGGGCATGCTCATTTAAAGTGGCTGAGAGAATATTGTCATAATGCATGACCAGGGCCTTAGGAAATAACATAGTCAACATAGTAAAATAGTCATTTGGCTGTTGCCAGGTTTCAGTCAATGTTCTGACAGAATACAGTGTCGGAGATGAAGCTTAACTGATTTCGTAGAGAGCAAATATTCAGTAAGGCAAATTTACTGTCTGGTAGTACAGCTGAATTCACATTGAGAGGATCTGAGATAATGATATCAGAGGATCTGAGATAATGATATAATGATGGGCACGGTAGCTCAGTGGTTAGGGCATTGGGCCATCAATCTGAAGGTTGGGGGTTCAAATCCCAGGTCCACTGAAGTTACCAATGTGGGTCCTTGAGCAAGGCCCTTAACCCTCATTGCTCCAGGGATGTTGTGATTAACCCTGTACTCACCTTGTAAGTCGCTTTGGATAAAAGCATCTGCTAAATGACCAAATGTAATTTAAATGTTTTAATAGATTAGATTTTATTGTATTATTGAAGCTTATCTAGAAATGTAATTATTCTAAATAAGGTATAAGAATAATAAAGTATTTATTATAAATACTGTCTATTTAAAATATGCAACAGTGTAGTTTAAATACCAATATGGTAAAACTATTTATTTGAGTTGATGAGATTTTATGCACTGCACTTGAGGCTGTCCAGTGTTAATGTGTCTTGGGAATTGGGAAAAAATACAGTGAAAAACAGTGGGTCTTGCCTTACAACAATTTGTCTTCTCTTTGGTTTGGTTTCCTCCCACCATGGTACAAAAACATTCTAGTAGGTAAACTAAAATTATGAAACATGCTAGAAAACTGGAAACATGTGACTAATGTGCAATTGGTTGCTAAGAAAACCTTTTTTAAATGCAAATGTCTTTGTCATCCATTTTTAAATCTGCTTCTTTCTTATCTACACTAAAACAAAGAGCTTGCATTTTCAAAATTAAACAGAATACCGCAGCATTTTGAAACAATATTTTTCAAAAAAGGAGGTCCATGTCTCTGTGGACAAAATTTCTGGCCAGGGGCGAGCACAGTTTCCTTTCTGACAGAACCAAAGATGTGTAATACAAGCAAGATTCCAAGGACCACAGATTGGTCATTATGCAAAATTGGGAAAACCAGAGTTGCTGACTGACGCAGGAGGCAGAGTCAAAACAAATAGGGCAAGAATACATAGTTTGAGCTTGAAGCCAGAGCAGAAGACGACATAGGCGTGATGGGCAGAAGGTCTCCTGGTGAGACGGGGAGAACGTTCTCTGGTGGGACATCCCCTGGATAGATGTGCGGCATGTCCCCTGGAAAGATGGACAGATCGCCCCTGGTGAGACGTCCTCCGGAGAGACAGATGGGATATCCCCCCACACTCAAAGGGAAAAGCCAGCAGCAACACCAATAATGGCATCGGTAATACCTGCAAAACCCTTTTTCTTTATTGCGGAGCTAGCTGAAATGTCCCCCTGGACGCTGACAGGAAGATCCATGATCATACTGGCAGAGCACCTAGTAAACCCAAAATCACTGGATGTGCTTTTAGAATAACTGGAGACAAACTGTGTACCACTTACTGGACCGGAGAAGCTCTTAGCACTTACAAAATGCCTGGAGGCAGCTTGTGTGCCTAGTACCAGACATAATGTGCTCTTGGCTCTACCAAAATCACTCGAGGTGCGCTGTGTGTCGATTATGGAACTAAATATGCTCCTGGCCCAGACCAAGTCGCAGGTGGAACCGTGCGCGCAGACCATGTCGTGGCGGAACAAAAATTCCTAGAGTCAATCAAAGTGTAAAGTGGGAGAGCAACAGGGAAGCTCCTTAGGGAAGCTACTAAGTGTATGATGCTAAAAACAAAATACCAAACTAAAACCAAACAATACTATAAGAATACCTTATTGCCAAGAGGGGTCAGCAGAAACAACTCCAGAAAATAGGAAAATAAAGAAGTATTTAATGACTAAACATACACAGTAACACAGTACACAATAAAAACCTAAATAACTGAACTAGGTAAAACAAAAGAAATTTGGAAACCCAGCTAGAGTACAGCAGGAAGCATCCATAAGATGATGTGATAAACCCCGCTAACCCAAGTATAAATAAAGAAAAGACATGAAAAATGGTGCAGCGAATAAACATAATCTTTTAAAACTGATTTCATATGCTTAAAGGATCATCAATGAGAATAGCCACAAATAAAAAACTAAATACCTGGCCTAGTTTAAAAATGCATGACTTAATGTGACAAAACCACACTACATTTCTAACTCCTTTTCTAACTCTATTTCTCTCAGGTGTCACTGATGCCTAGCAAAGGCAAGTGGGAGCGTTGTCATAGCAACAGGATGTACAAGAATGGTGGATGGATGGTAAGCAGCTCAAATCGTCAGCTCTTTTGATCACTGACAAAAAGATTAATGCCGCTTTTTATCTCTGGGCAACTGATCAACACCTCCTAACAACTATTATATTTTTCAGACACCTACTGATCCTTGTTCTACATAGGTAGTTTCTTCCAAGACAAAACCTATAGCGATACATAATGGAATTAAGTCAGGTAATATTAAGCACTCAGGCTTTGTTGTGTTGGCCAAGCCAATTGTATGTTCCTCAACCATAGAGCACTGTAAAATGAACAGTATTTTAAACTTATAAAGTCTTTAATCAATTGCATATTACAGCTTGATATGAAATTTTGAGCACTACACAACTATAATTCTTAAATGTTTTGCTTAGAGAACTATAAAATGAAAGGATATTTTACAGCTATGTTCCATACTTTCAGAGGCTTGAAATTCTTCAGTTTTCATAACCCAAGCACCCAAGATTTATTGATGTATCTAGTAAAACATAGAGGAAATATATAATATATTAATGTTTCCTGCTCAACAAAATTGGGTTGTTCGAAGAAGATCTTCTACACTTTATGAATATAACACATTAAACTACTATTGAAATCAATCATTACAGACAGTATATAAAATGCATATTGTAGCATTTTATAATTTATCAGTAACAATCATGTATATATAGATTTCAAATATAGATTTCTACCTATATTTAAATTTTTCCAAAATTAAAAATCTCTTCTAATGTCTAGATATCTTTTTCACTTTCTTTTAATGTATCTGCTGCTGAGAATGTGAATTTCACCATTGTGGGACAAATAAAGTTTTATCTTATCTTATCTAACAAGATGCCTAGAACTATAATACTGTGGCCAAACTTGGCTTTTATCAAATTAAATCTTCCATTATGTTCGTGTGCAGTTGTAGCCTTGTTTTAAGTAGTCTCCTGAGTTTTAGTATTCTGATCAACAAATATATCGCTGAGTTACATCTTTTGTTTGGTGTTACAATATGTTGTCCTCACATTACTGTGACAGTTCTAACTATATGGCCTATGTTATATAGGCCTTTTGTATGCCCATATTATATAAAAATTTGACAAAGTTGCACTGCAGCTAGATGAGGTGTATTACCATTAAACTTCATACCCCAAAGAAAAATGGAAAACTTAATTATTATTAATAAAGAAATAATAATAATGCTATTTGAAGGAGTTTTCTTAATTTGGCATAAAAAACACCATGTGGTAGGTCATGTTTTGGAATTCTGCAGAAAGATATTACTTCCACATTGTTAAAAACACAGTCAAAACCTATTTTTAGCAATTATATACATTAAAAATCATAAAGATTATAACCAAATAGTTTGATTTTATTTGAACTTTGTGGACCCCCTGCTTATTCAGATAACTGTGTCAAAGTTTAACCGGTCCCTCTTTCCTCCACAGCTTCAGTAAACAAGCTAAAGCTGGACAAACTGGTCAAGGGTTGAGCACACCACAGATTACACACTAGCACATTTTGTCAACTTTGCAAAACGGTAAAACAAAGCGGAGGCAGGAATACCGTGTCATTCCTCTGTCAAAGCTTCTCATAATTATGCTACACTCTTCCTTTTTAGAAGCCTATTTAGGGATATTCTAGTAACATTGTTGTACACTGCTGAAATTTACCTATTGTTAGATATGTTGATTAGCTGCTCCATTTCTTTGTACTGCATGTTTATATTTGTAAAGTGACCTCATGGTAAAAGCATGTGTTTGCAAATAAATTTAATTTTATATGTTAAAGTTTAAAAGTCACACAAAGTAGTATCATTAACCTTGGAAAGTGCTGTTAATGTTAATGTTAATGTAAAAAATGTTAATGTAAAAAGTCAATAAAATTTTGCACATGTTGCAATTACTGACATCCACTGCTTACTTTTATTCTTACCGGAATTTTTTAACTGTTTGTAAAGTTTACCATAACTGTTAATTTTATTATTTGTAAAATAATTTCTGGCACTATTTCATTACTCATACCTAAGCATCTGTATTTATCAACAAAAGTGGGTTTTCATAGATTTTAAAAACTGATCTATCCTAATTATTGTTGTGGCTTGGCTGAGCCTGTTTCTGCTGAGGAAAATTGGCTTTTTAGGGATTTCTTCTGCTAACTACTTTAGTATGGAGCTCATGCCATACACAATGCCTGTCCGTAATTTATTCTCTTGAAACGCACCTGTTCATATTAGTCAATGAAAAATTCTTGATATTTAGTTCTTTCACTCGAACTTAAAATGCAATGCAGCTGAGTAAACTGATGAAAATTGATGTCACTTCCAAGAACCACAAGAATAAGGACAGCTTATGTCATCTGTCACAGGAAAACCGGAGAACCAGAATGAAACCCACGCGGACACGGGGAGAACATGGAAACTCTACCCAGTTTGGGATTCGAACCGGGAATCCCTAGCGCTGAGAGGTGAACATGCTAACAACTATTGGTGTCCTGTCCTGGGTTTATCTACCCAGCACCCAAAACATTCAGAATCAGAATACTTTATTAATCCCCTGGGTAAAATTGCAGTTTTTACAGATGCTCAAATAGTATTGTTTATATATACAAAAGTAGAAATAAAAAAGTAACAATAAGCGCAGTAAAATTCAACTAAAAGTACCAAGAATACACAATAAAGTAAAGGTAAAGTGGCATGTGTACAGTATTTAATGTCTATTAACATATTAACATTTAAAATATAGTGCGGGTGGCCACCGGCTTAGTGGTTAGCGCGTTCACCTCTCAGCACTAGGGATTCCCGGTTCGAATCCCCATCTGGGTGGAGTTTTCATGTTCTCCCCGTGTCTGCGTGGGTTTCCTCCGGGTTCTTCGGTTTCCTCCCACAGTCCAAAAACATGGATCAAGTCAATTGAATTCTCAAAATTGCCCCATATAGAGTGTGTCTGTGTGAGTGAGTGTGTACCCAGCGATGGATTGGCGCACTGTCCTGGGTCTATCAGCCCAGCGCCCGAGATGTTCTCCCCTGGATGGGCATGGGGAACCCCACCGCGACCCTAATAGAGGATAAAGCAGGAGATAATGAATGAATGAATGAATGAATGAATATAGTGCATTGTGTGGCAGATGTTAAAATAATAAAATATTGCACATTTGAATTATTATCATGATTTCATTATTGCACATTAAAGTTGTTACTGAGTAAGGAGTTAAACAGACTGATTATACAGATTGATGGCCACAGGTAAGAATGACCTCCTGTGGCGCTCTGTGGTGCATTTTAGTGGAATAAGTCTTAAACTGAATGCTCCTGTGTCTGACCAGTGTGTGGTACAGTGAGTGGGAGGCACTGTCCATGATGGCCTTCAGCTTAGACAGCATCCTCCTCTCTGACACTGCCTTCAGCGAGTCCAACTCCACACCCACAACATCACTGGCCTTATGGAGCAGTTTGTTTAGCCTGTTGGCATCGGCCACCTTCAACTTGCTGCCCCAGCTTGCAGCAGCATAAAGCATAAAGCAAAAAATAGCACTTGCCACCACAGATTCGTAAATGATCCTGTGCATAGTCCTGCAGATGTTGAAGGACCATAGACATCTCAAAAAGTACCGACAATTTTGGCCCTTCCTGTAGAGTGTTTCAGAGTTTTTATTTCAGTCCAGTTTATATCTATAAATCTATCTGGCTTTAAAGCAGTGGAGATTAGTTTTTGGGTTTCAGAATTTTTATTAGCTCTGGTTATTAGTGACTGAAGATGATGCCACCGAATATGCGTTAGAACAAAATTTTTCCACAAACATGTGCCACAACTTTTGCACAATGCAGGCAAACCACCTTTGTTTGTGGAAAAATTTGTGCTAACGCATATTCACTTAGACAGCATCCTACTCTCTGACACTGCCTTTAGCGAGTCTAGCTCCACACCCACAACATCACTGGCCTTATGGAGCAGTTTGTTTAGCCTGTTGGCATCTACCACATTCAACTTGCTGCCCCAGCATGCAGCAGCATATCCTGAGCATAGTCCTACAGATGTTGAAAGATCTTTCACGTCTCGAAAAGTACAGACAATTTTGGCCCTTTCTGTAGAGGGTTTCAGTGTTTTTATTCCAGCCCAGTTTATAATCTATAAATCTATCTAGCTTTAAAGCAGTGGAGATTAGTTTTTGGGTTTCAGGAATTTTATTAACTCTCATCATTAGTGACTGTAGATGATGCTGCTGAATATGCGTTAGCATAAAATCTTTCCACAAACATGTGCCACAACTGTTGCACAATGCAGACAAACCACCCTTTTTTGTTCTACTACACGTGCTCGAGAACTGTTGTAATTCACAGGGAATACAAAATCTTCCCACACAGTTAATTTGAATGAAGCAGGCAGATCTTCCATCTATCATTCCTATAGCATGCATGAATTGTGTTCTTATAAGTTCATGCACCCCAGAATTTCTGAATAAAAACATGTCTTTTACAGAGAGCACACAAAGTAGTGAATTTCACATAATTGAAAAGTGCCTCATATGAAATAATAACACAAACAGAATAACTTGTGATTTTTGCATAACCACATTAAAATAAGAAACAGTTAATTAAGTGTAAAAATATTCATTCATTCATTCATTATCTTCCGCTTTGTCCTATATATATTAGGGTCGCCTGGGGGTTCCCCATGCCCATCCAGGGGAGAACGTTTCGGGCGCTGGGCAGATACACCCAGGACAGGGCGCCAATCTATCGCTGGGCACACACTCACACAGACACGCACACATACACACACTATATGGGGCAATTTGGAGAACTCAATTGACTTGATCCATGTTTTTGGACTGTGGGAGGAAACCAGAGAACCCGGAGGAAACCCACGCGGGCACGGGGAGAACATGGAAACTCCACCCAGATGGGTATTCGAACCGGGAATCCCTAGTGCTGAGAGGCGAACGTGCTAACCACTAAGCCACTGTGCCGCCTAAGTCTAAAAATATCTTATTCCTATTATAGCTTTTCTACACTCACTACTGCAGCTTATAGAGTCTCTATTACTTTGGGAAATATACACAACATTGTGTCACATACCAAAGCTAACTAGACTATAAGTGGCTTGAAGCAACAGAGATAGCTAAATCCAAATTTTCCATTTGTAAAAACAGCTATTAAAAACAGCCATAAGGTTCACAACTAGAAAATATGGGTACACACAGATACAGCTGAGGACGATATTATTAGCCCCCCTATGAAATTTTAAGTCTCCTCAAGATTCTGGCAAGATCCTTTTTAGCAGAGCAAGGCAGTTCTAACAGAGCATTTCTGTACATAAAATGTTTCATTAGAAGTACCAAAATATTTATATTTGTGCACTAAAACATTATTATGTAAGAATAAGCTAAAATGACCAGGGACATTATTATTAGCCCCCTTTAAGAAATTAA
This sequence comes from Corydoras sp. C115, assembly GCA_019802505.1. NCBI lineage: Eukaryota > Metazoa > Chordata > Actinopteri > Siluriformes > Callichthyidae > Corydoras > Corydoras sp. C115. Next base: position 241,488 of record JAFMOC010000294.1, read on the forward strand.
CATTTATTAAGTCATCACACAAGCCACTTTTGTGCAGTGATGTGCTTTACCTTCACAGGTGATGTGCATAATCAGGTGATCAGGTGAAACAGATGAGTGCACTCAATTAAGTTAAGTTAATTAACTAATTTATGTTAAAACATGGTATAAAAGCCTCATTATGGAATCAACATGACAAAAATAAAGGAAATCAGTTTGGACCTGAGAAAAAGAATTATTGATGCACACGAAGCAAGAGAGGGATATACAAAGATATCCAAGCGTTTCCAAGTGTCAAGAACTAGAATGAGAGGCATCACTCAGAGATTCAAAAACAGCAACAGTGCAGAACAAGCCTGGCAGAGGTAGAAAGAGAAATATTTCAGAGAGACTGGAAAGAATACTAGTGAGAAATGTTAATCTGGGGTCTAGAGACCCCAGATTAACTTCCACGGCACTGGCAAATGACTTGGCCACATCAGGAATCATAGTCTCTAAAAAGACCATCACTAGAGTTCTGCACAGGAATGACCTGCCAGCGTGCAGACCAAGAAAAACTCCACTTTTGAGGAAGAGGCACCTTCAAGCCAGACTTAAGTATGCTCGGGACAACCTGGAGAAAGATTATTCATACTGGAAGCATGTCTTATGGTCTGATGAGACTAAACTAGAGCTCTTTGGCCACAGGGACACTGCTTGGAGAAAAAAAAATGTTTGGAGAAAAAAAACGACAGGCATTCAACCCAAAGAACACCATCCACACAGTGAAGCATGGTGGTGGGAGTATTATGTTATGGGGATGCTTCAGTGCACCTGGAACTGGAAATCTTGTCAAGGTGGATGGTATCATGAATAAAGAAAAATATGTGGCTATTTTGAAAGAGAACCTTAAGCAGTCAGCTGTGAAACTGGGTCTGAGACGTCACTTCATTTTTACAAAGCCCTGACTTAAATCCAATAGTAAATCTGTGGGGTGACCTAAAGAAAAATGTCCATGCCAGACAACCATCGAATCTAGAGGAACTTGAAAGATTTGCCAAAGAATTTTCTAAGGAAAATTTTTTTAAGGTTTTCTAAGGAAAATCCTTAGAAAACAAGGTCTCTTTTGTAAGGGGGCTAATAATATCGTCCTCAACTGTATGTTACATCAGCCCAGATAGCTTTTTACACTTCCTGTGCAGAAATGCCCATACTGATGCTTGTTGTAAATAAAAAATAACTGCCACAGGCCAAGCCATAGTTATTCTGACAGCCAGCTTTCAGAACCAATGACTGTGCACCTGGCAAGTGTTAGAGCATCAGATAACATCCACGACACCACCCTCACAACGATCGTCCTGTTAGCCCCTACTTTACAGACACATGCACACACCTCCCACCTCGTTGTGTCCTTCCACCGCCACCTGAGCTTTAACCCCATAGGCCATCGAACTTAACAGACCATACTAGGTCAGCCATAATGCCCATACCTTACCTTGTAGAAATGCACACGCACACTGGGAAAACTTTTTTGAGCAAGAGTCAAATGTGCTGTAGTTGTAATTATAAGTTATTAAACTTCATTTTTTTCAGCATGCATTTTGACAGATTATATAAGCCAACTGGAAAACTTGATATAAAGCAGCACCTTCAGGAATTCAGTGGACCTGTGTCATATACAAAGCCTTGATATTTTGACAACCCAAGAGATACTGAAACTAGATGTTCATGGCTATTTTGAAAATAATTTTCTTTTTTTTTCCCTCTTTTTTCAATCAGTGTTAGGGAATAAAATATATATATATATATATATATATATATATATATATATATATATATATATATATATATATATATATATATATATATATATATTCCCTAACACTATATATATATATATATATATATATATATATATATATATATATATATATATATATAAAACACTTCAATGACAGCATAACAAGATGCCTAGAACTACAACACTGACAACCCGGCTGTTATGTAGACACGGAACAGATGCACATGAAAAACGACAGATACAGAAAAATTTATACATAAACACAGACCTGATCTGGAGCTGCAGAAACTGTTTTCCTTATACAGTCCGCTCTGCCTTCCTCTGTTCTCACTCTCTCTCACTCTCACTCTGAGACTCCCTCCCCTCTGCGCCTCTCTCAGCTGCTCTGGGTAGTTCTCAGGAAATGAATGGGGGCTCACAGAGAACTGTTGTACTTGCAAATGACTTACCACAGTCACATGATCCACTAAATGTAGGGTGGGCCAGTGGGTGGAGGCTTCATAAACAAGAGAAGACAATATACTCTAAGCTTTAACAGCATGCATCGAATTACACAGGGCCCCTCATGGGAGGTTTCCAACATGGCTGTTCCACTCCCTCATAGCCACGGCTCAGTACCTTTTAGAGAGGAGCACAGGGAGACAGAGAAAACATGATCACTAAACATTGGTGACTCATTAGAGGAAATGCTGTTTCTGAGATTTAAGGAAAATGACAGGACAAATGGAAGTTTTGCTTTTTACATTTACATTTTTTTATTCCAAGCCATTGCGGATACATTTTTAATCACACTTGAATAAATTTCTTATTGTGCACATTAAGCTATCTATCGGTTGGTCTGTCTGTTTGTCTGACCATCCTGTTTGTCTGTCGATTGACTGATCGCTTGTTCATGACAATTAGGACACAAATACAGTATCACATTTTTACAGTTTTATTTACCATCCCTAAATTTCAGTAGCCAAGAACTACATATAGTACAAACCACAAATGTCCCATGTCAACTCACAATTCTGTTGGTTAGCACCCACAGACACATAAACTCTCAGTGTGCTGACATTTTGCCTTATTAGACTGATGCACACCTCGTATAATGATGCTACGTTCTCCCTGTGCCCTTGCTTTTAATTATGTTTAGAAATGCCACAAGCAGGTTCCAGAATTGTTGCCACTGTCCAAAGCCCAGGACTTCTCTACTGTTCCTCCACATCTAGCAGGCGACCATGCATATATGTCCTTAAGATCCTACTCTGAGGCTGATTAGGAATGCATTGCTCTTAGATCTCAGGATTCATCTAATTGTTTTTCAAGATTCTTAGTGGACCATTTCCTGCTCCTCAGCACCACATGTTCAGCTCAGGGTAAGAAAATCATTCATGCTTGAAAGCAGCACTTGGACTCCTGTCCAATGTCTTGTCCTGCTGCAGTAACAAACACTTCCAGTCTATTTCCAGCATTTTGTAACCTATGCAAACCTATGTTAATTATAGTAAGTAGATTGGTGTATTTTTACAGTAAAACTGTATGGCACGGTGGCAAAGTGGTAACAACTGCCAGTCAGAGATGGAGAGCCATGTTTTTCCATGTTTTTCCCATGTCCGTGTGGTATACCCGGAAACCCCACTATGTACTGTATATGAGGTATATATGTGGGAAACCCCACTGTGACCTTAGTATAATATTAAGTGGTCAAAATAATGAGATGAAATGAGATATGAATTAGAATAATCTCTCTATTATATATACATTTGTGTTCAAAATTTTTCAACTCACACTACAGTAAAGTGTTTTAGCAAGTTTGACAATTATTTTTTATCTAGTTCACAATCAGGTTAAAGAAGGACTTTAATATCAAATTCAACTTAAGTTACATTAATATCTTTTCAGGTATACCGACAAGTGTCCTTTTAGTAATTTCCTCATTGACAAAATTATTCAACCCCTTAGTCACATACTGTACATCATTAGTACTTAGTGCAACCCCCTTTTGGCATTAATAACATCCTTCAGATGCATAATATAGCTTGACACAAGTTTCTGGAAGTGATCTAAAGGTCTCTTAGCCCATTCCTCATGCACAAAGGCCTCGAGGTCATTGACCTTCTTGGGCTTGCGTGCTGCAACTGCCTTCTTCAAGTCCTACCAGAGATTTTCAAATGGGATTTTGATGATTGTGGTGATTGTGATGGCCACTCCAGAATCATCCAACCATTCTTCTGCAACCAAGCCCTTGTAGAATTTGAGGTGTGCTTAGGATCATTGTCTTGTTGGAAGGTCCACCGTCTCCTAGGCTTCAGCTTTGTCTCTGACTGCACGAAAATTTTTCCAAGATCTCCTAATATTTAACTGAATTCATAATAACTTGCACACAGTGTAGATTCCCTGTACCAGAAGAAGCGAAACCAGAGGACGACTGTCCCACCGCCATGCTTCACAGTAGGCAAGGTGTTCTTTTCTCATTCCTCCTCCTCCAAACATATTTTTGAGCCAAAGGCCCAAAAAGTTCCAATTATGTCTCGTCGCTCCAGAGAACAGTGTCCCAAAACCTTTGTGGTTTGTCCACATGGAGTTTGGCATACTGGGGTTGACTCTTCTTTTGCCTTGGAGTCAGCAGAGTCGTGCGTATGGGAGGCCTTCATCTCGCAGTGTGGGCCTTATCATCTGCGCTGGGGATTTTGGTCCAAATTTTGTTTCAGGTAACGGACAGCAGTCATTGATAGCAACCTCTTTCTGCTACGCGCAGGTAGCGTTTGCACTGTGCCTTTAGCTTTAAACTTGTCTCTTGGAATGTTTAAAGTCTTTGCTATCTTTTTATATCGGAATCCTTGCTTATGAAGAGAAATGGCCTCCTCTCTTGTATACTTTGACCATTCCCTGTCCTTCACTGTGTTTCAAAGACACTATTAACTGTGTAGAAGGAGATGAGTGTTACTGCACACTACTAGTGACACTGCAAAGGTTCTGATACACACTTGCATTCACTCTGTCATGTAGCTATATGAGAGACCTAAACCTTTGCTAAGGAACATGTTGTATGAACAGAGGAGAAGTGGTCCATTTTAGTGGTAAAAGAAAGTTTATACAATTTATGGAATATGTTCTTCGACAAACTGGGGAAAAACTTACTGACTTACTGATTTACTGTATTAAAATTATAATTAACACTTAATAAAAATAATGAAAAAATATAAAAAATAATTAATACTGGACAACTATGTTAAAACATTTCACTGACATGTTCTAGTGACAATAGTTAAAAAACCTATAATAATTTTGCTGACTTTTAAAAGTCTAACAGACACGTGCAGTACCTATAGTGATCTTAAAACTAAAAAAACTAAAAGCTTAAAAACTAAAAGCTTTTCTATTAGGTAACACATGCTCAGTATTATTTTGCCATATAATGGGCTGCAATTAGCTCAGTCAATCACTGTAAGAGGAAAACATACTGTAACACACAAACACACTATATATAGGGCAATTTGAGAAATTCAATCGAACTTGATGTTTTTGGACTGTGGGAGTTTTTGGACTGTGGGAATAATACCTATTTTGGAATTATTTTGAATAATAAATGCAAATATATACTGATGACAGTAATTCTTGTGTATTTGCAAGACAAGTCAATTGTCTGAAATAAATAAGAACTGATATTTTTTTGTCTGACAAAATGCATTTTCAAGTTTCAGTTTTCAGGTTTCAAAAAACCTGTTTCTGTTTTCTGATTTCTCACTCCACATCATTCCCTTGCTCAGCTGCACGCATTAGTAAGATCATCAATTTCCCCATTAAATAATAACATCCTAAGCATACTGCACTTTTCTTTTAGCTGCATTAAGATGGAACACAAAGGGCCCTGGCATGTCATGTAAAGGGTTGGAATCAGGCCTGCCAGATGGGAGGAGTGGGACTGTGTATAAGATGCTGCCAGAGAGCCTAGCCTCTTTCTGTCGCCCAAGCAACAATAAACCAAGAGAGACAAAAAAGACAGAGAAAATGAGAGTTTTAAAAATGGAGATAGATGTAAACAAATAACATAAATTATTTTATTTGCTTACATCTGAATTCTGATATATTTAAGTGATATTAACCCAGGATATTAGGTGGGCTCTAGTATACTGTACATAGATATAGTCTGACCAGACAAAGGGATACAGATGCTTTGCCAAGACACATGTAAGCGAGCTTTCATAGCCAAGTTCATGTACAGCTTAGGGAATTAGTCACTTACAGTATGTTAACATGGTGCTATATGTATTAGATTGTTGTATTTTGTAGTGTTGCTAATAACAATATCCACTTTTTTCTTACAGGGGAGTGAGGTTGTTGTTAAAATCACTTTGTTAAAATAAATTTAGTCATTCCCAATGCCACAACTTGTTAAGACTTGTAACCAATGGGAAACAGCATTGTCCATAACCATTCATATCTCTTTAATTCTCCCCTTCAGTGTCATGAACAACATTATATTTTATTTGCATAATTGTTTACATCATACATAAACCTCTCCAGTCTTGGTTTTGCTTTTAATTATGGTGGGAAAACATTTCTTAAATCTATGATTGTATTTATCCTGACATAAAAAAAAAATAAAATAAAAAATAATAATCCTATGATATGAGGAATACAAACTTCAAAGAACAAAAATACAAAAAAAGACAGTAGGTGTGTATCTCCCTCGTGGTACATGCGAGAGAGGGAGACAGGTACACGCACCGCCAGACTACTAATCATCTCGATGGACCTGCTAATGAGAGCAGGCTTTGAGTCATAAGACCAGAAAACTGAATGATGCTGCTTCTGCTTCCACTGGTGATGCTCTGAGGAGCATCTGGGAAGGACAAAGGCTTGGGTTTGTGCAGTAGTAAGAGCAACTTGCACCCTGCAGTATAATTCTATTTGTAGGGGTCATGTGTACAGTGCGTCTTATGCTGGCTACAATGAAAGACCACCCTAAAATGTGTAAAAATTTACTTTTACTGTATTACAGGTATACAGGTTGTGAGGTCAGAATATCAGTCAGTAGCTGGTGTGACTGACATTTGCCTCACAAGTTTGAATGTTTGAACATTTGCCCACTCAGATCGGCTGCAACAAGAAACTTCAGTCAGGTAGAGTCCCAAATGCTGATACTCTTTCCTGAGATGGTTTGTGCAGAAATTCTTCAGCTATTTTAAACCAATTATCACAGCAGCTGTCTAAATTGCTGGTTTTAAACAATATTGGAGGTAAAGTTGCTGGATGTGGAGATCCTGGGCTGGTCTGGTTACACGTGCTCTGCAATTGGAAGCCAGTTGGATTTACTGCCAAATTCTCTAAAAAAGCCTTTGGAAATGACATATGGGAAGAAAATCTACATTTAAACATTTAATGAAACATTTAATTCAGAGGCAACAGCTCTCCTGGAAATCACCTGGTTGTGAAAAACCTGGTTGTGACCAGCCTAATGCACAATGCTGAAATAATCATGCTGTCTACCCAGCATCTTGCTATGCCACATCTGTGAGATGGATGGATTATGTCAAATTAACACAAATATCGTTCACAGATTTGTTGAGAGAAAAATGCCATAATGTTACACTGAGCTCGCTTTCTCTCCCACATTCCGTTCTCCCTAATTAGCTCTTTCCTATTCTTCCCCTGATTTAGTTCACCTGTGATGCCCGTCTCCACCCCTTTTCCTTTATATGGCTATTGGTTCCTTACCACCTTTTTGCAAAGGATTTTCGGTTTTTGCTATTGGTATTCCGATCTGCACAGTCCTCGAAAGCGGTCCGACAGACTCCAACTCCTTCTTATCAATTTGTGGCAATACGGATTTGTGTTTTTTCCTGTTTTTGGTTATCGTCACCTGTGCGCCTCTTAATAAATTCCCCTTTCTGCAAACCAAGGTCTGGTACTTTACTCCCGCAGCCGACCGTAACAAAAATCCTTTGTATGGAACCACAGTGGAGAGATTCTGGCTGCCTCGTCACACGAGCATGTACTCTTGGAGCTCAGGGCCGAGATGGAAGAGGTTATGACGGCTGTGTGCTCAATCATCCACCCACAATAAGAAATTGAACAAGGTTTTGTGAAGCTTATGTCCTTCTCGGGCCTTGAGGTTCCCCCACAGTGTACAGGGGACTGTAGTCCCACATTTACATTACATTACATTTCGTCATTTAGCAGACGCTTTTATACAAAGTGACTTACAAATGAGAACATTACAATACAGAACTTATGCAGAAAACCAACTACACTGTAAAATCATCAAACTTGATTGTTATTTGATGCCGCGCCCCTTTTTTTTTTTCAACAGTATTTGTTAAAAAGATGCGTCTTCAGTAGTTTCTTAAACTGCTTAGTGATTCTGCCTTACGGACAGAGTTGGGAAGATCGTTCCACCATTTTGCAGTGGTGAACGCCACGGAATGAGAATTAGCTCCTCGGTGAGGTGGAATTGCCAGCGGCAATCATCACTGGAACGAAGTGAACGAGTTGGAGTGTATTTTGAAAAGATAGAGTGAAGGTAGGAGGGGAAGATCCAGAAATGGTTCTGTAGGCCAGAGTCAGTGACTTGTACTGTATGCGAGCAGCTACAGGGAGCCAATGGAGGGAAATGAGTAATGAAGTGACATGAGTTTGCTTGGGCTGGTTAAACCCAAGTCGGGCTGCAGAGTTTTGAATTAGTTGAAGAGGTCTGATTGTGGAAGCTGGGAAGTAGCGCATCTGGGAAGTAGCGCATCTGATTGTGGAAGTAGCGCATTACAGTAATCAAGCCGGGATAGGACTAGGGCTTGAACTAGCAGTTGGGTCGCATGTTCAGTCAAGAAGGGTCTGATCTTCCTTATGTTGTAAAGAAGGAATCTGCAGGAACGGGCGGTTTTGATAACATGATCAGAGAGTTTAAGGTGGGAGTCTACCGAATCGGTTGGGGAGATTGTGGAGCCGTCAATTTGGAAGGTCAGGTTGTGTTGGATTGAGGGTTTAGCTGGGATAATGAGAAGCTCTGTTTTTTCAAAATTTAATTTGAGATGACGGGCCTTCATCCAAACAGATATGTCGGTGAGGCAGGCAGATATCCGATTTGAGATTGTGGTGTCGTCAGGGGCAAAAGACAGATGAAGCTGAGTGTCATCAGCATAGCAGTGGTAAGATAAACCATGCGTCTGGATGACTGTGCTCAGTGATGTCATGTATAGTGAGAAGAGGAAAGGTCCAAGTACAGAGCCCTGAGGCACACCAGTGCATATTTGGTGAGAGTTAGAGATCTCCCCATTCCATGACACTTTGAAGGTTCTTCCTGTGAGATAGGATCGAAACCATTCAAGTGTCATATCAGAAAAGCCTAATTCAGATAGAGTGGACAGTAGAATCTGATGATTTACTGTATCAAAAGCTGCAGAAAGTCTAGCAGAATGAGGACAGAGGATTTAGATTTAGCTTTGGCAGATTTAAGTGAGTCAATCACAGACAGCAATGCTGTCTCAGAGGAGTGACCACACCTAAAACCGGACTGATTGGGATAAAGGAGATTATTATGATTAAGAAATTTGGAGACCTGTGTAGATACCACCCATTCAAGTGTTTTAGACAGGAAAGGTAAAAGTGATACAGGTCTGTAGCTCTCGACCAAATTTGGGTTGAGCGTAGGCTTTTTGAGTAGGGGTATGAGTAGACTATGGACTGTTTGAAACAATTTGGAAAAGTACCAGACGTGAGAGAGGAGTTAATGATGTGTGTGAGTGCTGGTGTGATGGAGGAGGCGATGGATTGAAGAAGGTGGGATGGGATGGAATCAAGGGGGCAAGTAGTTGGGCTAGTGGCAAGAAGGATTTTGCAGATGTCAGATTCTGCGACAGGGGAGAGGGTTGGTTGGCTGAATGTGTGAGATGTAGTGTTGTGGAAATGGTGAGTATGAAAGAGTTTGATGATGCCCTCAATCTTTTCTGTAAAAAAAGGTTGCAAAAACACAATACCACAGACCCTGCACCTACGCTTTTCTCAACACTCTCCTTTCCCGAGCCGGAGCAGTATGACAGCACACCCGCAAATGATCCCTCCTTCCTTCTCCAATGCACTCTCTATTTCTGAGATTGTCTGATGCTGCAGGATCAGAACAATATAGCCTTGGTAATATCCCGCCTTAATGGCATGGCATGCAGATGGTTCACTGTGGTGTGGAACGCACAGGGCACTGAGGTGTAGTCATATGACATCTTACTGGAATCCTTCAAGACCACCTCCTTTTAACCCCCTTGACGGTAGGCCCTGCGGCAAACAGCTCATGAGACTGCGTCAAGGTACTTGTTCTGTGGCAGACATCCCACAATCAGTCCTACGGTAACCCCCACAGTGAGCTGGGAGCCAGTGGATGCTGCTCGATTATCGTGTATGGAATGTCAGCGGCACGTCAGGCTCCACCACTGTCTGTACTGTGAAAGCGAGGCACACACCTTAGAAGGCTGTCCCAACCAGCTGTCGGGAGGATCTCGGGATTGCTTGAGGTTACCAACCCGTCCCAACACCTCTATCTCCTGTCTCTCCGCTTAGGGACCACTTCCTTCTTGGGTAACAGGGGGTATTGCCCCACTCGTGTCCGTACATGCTTTCCGCAGCAAAGACTCACGCAATGCACAAGTACATTAGGGAGGCGCTCCAACAGGGGTTTATTTGTCCCTCCAAATCTCCATCCAGCTGCCTCTAGGGTTTTTTTCGTGCCCAAGGTGGGGGGAACTAAATAGGACAATTAAGTGCTATACCTATCTGTTCCCATTAACCTTTGCAACGCTTACAATCTTGCAAGGGGGAAGAATTAGAAGACTGCATTCATTACTATTTATACCTGGCTGTGTTCCAGACTTTCATTAACGATGTGCTTTGCGATTTCTTGGACTTGGGAGTTGTTGTTTATTTGGAAGGTATCCTGATTTTTTCCATGCGTTTGGAGCAGCACGTATCTCTGGTGCGTCAGGTCCTATCACGCTTATTACGTAATGGGCTCTATGATAAGAAGAGAAGTACGCTTTCCACCTGAGTACCATTTCTTTCCTCGGCTTTGTTCTGACAGTGGAGGGAAGTAGTATGGATCCCCAAAAGCTTCAAACGGTTTTGGATTGTCCATCCCCTTCCAGCGTAAAGGAGCTACAGCATTTTCTTGGCTTTGCCAACTTTACTGTCAGTACATTAATTACATCCTGATACGATCCTGATTACATCACTGCTAAAGTGAGGGGCGAGAACCTTGCGGAGGTTCTCAGAGGCTGAGGCTGTTTTCATCTTTCATCTTCAAAACACTGCAGCCCGACTTGTGTTTCACCAGCCCAAGCGAACTCATGTCACTCCATTACTCACTTCCCTCCATTGGCTTCCTGTAGCTGCTCGCATTCAGTACAAGTCACTGACCCTGGCATACAGAACCATTTCTGGATCTTCCCCCTCCTACCTTCATTCTATCTTTTCAAACACTCCAACTCGTTCACTTCACTCCAGTGATGATTGCCGCCTGGCGTTTCCACCTTACCGAGGAGCTAATTCTCACTCCGTGGCGTTCACCACTGCAAAATGGTGGAACGATCTTCCCAACTCTGTCCGTAAGGCAGAATCACTAAACAGTTTTAAGAAACTACTGAAGACACATCTCTTTAACAAATACCTGTTGTAGAAAAAAAAAAAAAAAGGCGGGGGGGGGAGGGGCCGCAGCATCGAATAACAATCAGGTTTGATGAATTTACAGTATAGTTGGTTTTCTTGTGGTGTTCTCATTTGTAAGTCGCTTTGGATAAAAGCGTCTGCTAAATGACTAAATGTAAATGTAAATGTAATCTTAAGATCTTAAGTGCTTTTCTATGGGATAGGGTCTTTCGACCCCCGACATTAGGGTGTAGTATTATCGCAGAGAGGATGCCGGCACCAGACTCATTGCATTATTTTTACGTAAATTCAGTGCAGCAGAGTGTTATGGAATTGGGGATCATGAACTCCTCACTAATAAATTAGCTCTCAAGGAACGGAGACAATGGCTCATGGGTGCATCCACCCCTGTTTTGGTGCTGGTGGATCACAAGAATCTGTATTTCCTTTCTGCCAGGACAGGAGAACTACAGAGCGGATGCCATCTCTCGTCTGCATGGTGCCTTGGATCCCGATCTGGATCATTGGCATCCATTCATTCCCACGCACAGCTTCCTCTTCTCTGAGAGACCCTGGTCCCATGTGGCTATTGGCTGTAATGGCTTTAATACCATATGCACGGTTATCGATCACTTTTCCCGCGTGGTTAAATTCTTTCCTCTTAAGGGGTTATCTTCAGCTTTCTCCATGACAGAGCTTTTGTTCCAGCGGGTGTTCACTATTTTTGGGATACCAGAGGTGATTTTGTCTGATTGGGGTCCTCAGTTTACATCTGCGGTTTGGTGGGCTTTTGGTGGAAAAACTGGGCACAGCATTAAGTCTTTCTTCGGGTTTTCACCCGTAGACTAATAGGTCATATTAATGCTACCATCAGGAGTTGGTCATGGTTCCTACGTTTCTACACACATTGGAATGCCTTGGATTGGCCCTGCTACTTACCTTGGGTGGAGATCACCCAGAATTCCCTTCACAATTCGGCCCTGGGGATTATTCCCTTCCAATACGTTCTTGGATACCAGCCTCCATTCGCACCTTGGGACGTTACCCCTACCGCTGCGCCGGCCATTGACGCGTGGATTCACCGTAGTTATGGGGTTTGGTGTAGGTGCACTTTCAGATTGAGGTGGTGTTACAGCGAAGGTTCTCAGCACCAGCTTATCAGGTGGGTGACAGGGTGTGGATAAGGTCTAAGGACCTTAGGGGTTGCATGGGTATGCACAAGCTGTTACCGAGGTGTCTTGATCATTTAACATTTATTTGCTCTCCTCTATGTTGGATTACCTTCAGCATAAAGGTAAACTCCAGTACTTAGTTAATAGAGAGGGGTCGGTCCTTAGGAGCGTAGTTGGGTTCTGGCGAAGGATGTTCTGGACAGTCAATAAAGCCATGTCGACAGAACTGAGACCCATGCCCCATATTATCAGAGATTGTTGTTTTAAAACAAGCAACTGAAGGTCTCCATAATAGTGACCTTCTCTGATAACTAGTTAGAGAGTGGGGTAGGATTTCTCATTTTCTATTATCTTTCTTAAATAAATATTGCTTCTTTTAACATGAAAAAAAAAAATGTATATATTTAATCACGAAGCATAAAATGGACTGGACTGATTGATATTATGTCACGTTAAGCGTCCCGTTGCCGGAGGAATAGAGAGAAAGGGGCGTGTTGAAAAAATATATAACACAATGTTTATTTCCTCCAAGCGGGATTAATAGGAAAAACAAAACAAAAATAGTCAATGAGAAAAAAAAAACAGTCAATAACTTCCCACAGTCCGTGGAAAGCGGCGGCTCACGTCGAGGCGGCGCATGAGCGGCGTGTCGTTCGGACGAGGGGGGGGGTCGGTGTGTGCACGGCGAAGTCCCCGAAGTTCTTACTTCTCCCGTGGTGAGCGGTCCTGGGAAGAAGTAGCGAGTCAGCCAAAAAATTAAAAACGAAAAGCCAGTCTCGCCAGAAGATAATCAGGACCTCCCAGACAGAAGTGTAGCGGGTAGACGTGCGCAGCATGCATGAACGCGATGAATCCCAAAAAACTCTGCGCCGATGGATCCGGAATGGCGGCTTAAAAGGACGCTGTCATCAGCGAAGCACACCTGCACCTAATAGTCCGGAGAGGGTGATCTGTGATTAGTAGAATGTGTATCAGGTGTGGAGATGGGTGTGTGAGGTGCGGAGCGTGTAGCAGCGGGAAGTGGGCGTGTCGGTGTAGTGGGTGTGTGTGAAGGAGAGAGCGGAACGGCGGGGCGTGAACGGGAATGTGTAACACAGTATATAATGAGGACAAAATTATGAGGTTATATTTTTTCCAGGTCAGAATTTGAGAAAATGTTTTGCCAAGACACATATAACACAAATGATTAATGGTATAACTTTTTTGCAGCATTGTTTTTTACAAATTGTTTGATAAAGGTTTTATTTTTCCTCCAGGTCGAGCACTGAAGGCGGCCTAATTATCAAATTTTACATTCAACGGGAGAAAGGAGTTTATTAAACTTATGTTGTGCGATTTGTATAAAGAATAGAAAAAATGTAAGTTTGTTTGATACTCTATGAGTAGAGTATGAAACCGTATATTATTAGAGTTTCAAAAAATCTGAGTGTTTTATTTTTTTAGATTCATGTGCTGATTTTAGGGCTCACATGCGCACTGACGTAGGAGAACTCTGATGAATAAATGTAAGCGATCGACTCTGAACATCATCACCGCATATGGGGCAAATTCACAATGGGGCAAATTTGATGGGCGCGTTGATGTTCCCCAAAGGGGGAATTGAAGGGATAAAATTTAAAGATTTATACACAAAAGTACTTCATGTTTAAGGGAATGAGCGCCTTCGATAATGAGATGGGGCAATCTAGCCGGCAGGTGCCCAAGACCTAGATATTTCATGAACCTAGAGACATGTGGCGTCTGGCGGATAAAGCTCAAGGGCACCGAGCGGTATTGAGCTCCCCCTGATAAGGGAAGGAACAGCGCGGTCACCACCCCATAGAACTCCTTCAACAAGTTGTTTTAGAATAAGCAGAACGAGAGATGGTTTTACAATAAATAGAGTCAGCAACTGAGCTTCGGCCTCTGTCTTGGTGGGACCGGTGTGGTGCTGAGATCAGTCGGATCGCGATCTCGGGTTTGTCTTGGATGAACACACTGCTTTAACTCGGTTTGTCATAAATTAGCCGCTTGATTCGAATAACTCTGAAATCAACTGTACTGTGATTTTTCAGGTCTGGTACTTTACTCCCACAGCCTGCCATAACACAATAAAGTCTTAGATCTTTGAGTTCAGCCCTGGGAAAGTTGAGAAAAAAAAAGAATTATTGTGTTTAAATTTTCGCTCAGTATATGTTTATAAACATTAATTAATTCATTCATTATCTCCCGCTTTATCCTCTATAAATAATTATAGTGTCGCGGTGGGGTTCCCCATGCCCATCCAGGGGAGAAAGTCTCGGGCGCTGGGCAGATAGACCCAGCACAGGGCGCCAATCCATCGCTGGGCACACACTCACTCACACAGACACACTCTATATGGGGCAATTTTTGAGAATTCAATTGACTTGATCCATGTTTTTGGACTGTGGGAGGAAACCGGAGAACCCGGAGGAAACCCACGCAGACACGGGGAGAACATGGAAACTCCACCCAGATGGGGATTCGAACCGGGCATCCCTAGCGCTGAGAGGCGAACGTGCTAACCACTAAGCCACCGTGCCGCCTGTTTATAAACAAACTATTTGAAAACAAAAAGTAAAAAGTCTTACATGAGTCTAATTTTAAACTTTAAAAAATGAATTCAAAAAAGTATAGCACTGCTCCCTCTTTTAGGTTTATTTATATCATGCTAATTTACTTGGTATAAAAGGGAATGTCTGCTTGTTTTTTCTTTAGCGTAACAAACAGTTTGCAAATTGGAGCTCTTACTTATAGCATCACAATATCAATTGGTTATGAATGCTGACAGAAAATGTATGCCAAATATCATGCCTTGATCAATTTGATTTAATAAAAAAATACCACAGTGAAATAAATACTAAATCAGCTGTTCTTGTCTTTTAAGAAAGTCTATCGGTCTGCCAAACGAATGTTACGAAAGGAATCCAGATACACCATCCAGAGATGATGATGTTTGTGTGTATCCACCTTGCACACAGGGAGGTCTGTAAATGTTAGACCTGCAAGCAGTACTTCTCTATACTGGGTTCAAGGTCAGACAGATACCACAAGGCAAAGCAGGGGCTAGAACAGGGTCCATTTATCCATCCATTATCTTCCGCTTTATCCTATATTAGGGTCGCGGGGAAGTTCCCCATGCACATCCAGGGGAGAACATTTCGGGTGATGGGCAGATACACCCAGGACAGGGCACCAATCTATCGCTGGGCACACACTCACACAGACATACACACTCTATATGGGGCAATTTGGAGAACTCAATTGACTTGATCCATGTTTTTGGACTGTGGGAGGAAACCGGAGAACCCGGAGGAAACTCACGCGGACACGGGGAGAACATGGAAACTTCACCCAGATGGGGATTCGAACCGGGAATCCCTAGTGCTGATAGGCGAACGTGCTAACCACTAAGCCACCGTGCCTCTAGAACAGGGTCGACAATGAAAAAAATGAAAAAGAGTATTTGTCGCTGCACCTTCCTAATTTACTTAAAAAACTTGATGAAATAAACTTGATGATTACTTAAAAATGATGAATTGAAAGACAGTGACACAGTGTGCTAGTCTCTATGTAAAAGGGTATCTGTGGTACTCATCTTGGTAAAAGTGATAAGCTAATTTGTGCTTTCCTAATCATCTTTAGTATAATAAAGATGTTTTGCTTGTCCAGAGGTGGATGGCCAACCTCATAAATGCTCAGGTACTACAAAACTCTTGGTATAGTAAGTGACTTAAACAATCTTGTATTGTTAGTTCCAAAACGTAGATTTTAATTTCTGTGGTTCTGAAAGCTAGTAAAGAGTGTTTAATAAACTATAAAAAGAGCCATCACTGCTTCAGATTTCATAATACATTGGTGTTTTCAAAATTCTTCTAGGGAACATAGATAATACAGTATGCCCAGAGCTCAGTCACAGGAAACAACCATGTGTTGTACTGTGCTTCTGTTTCTTTCCTTAAGCCTGCAGTCTTGGTATGGAAGAGAAAAGACCTCTTGTTGTATGTGTCCAGCTTCTCCCCTCCTGTTCAGGCTGAAGGTTAGGAACAGCCAGTGCTTTTTTATTGTTGGAGCTTTTGGTAGGAGGCTGAACCTGAGGAGGCTGCCAGAATGTAGCCATGGCAACACATTGCATTCACTTGATACTTTTTATCCCTACACTCTAAAAGGGACTGTGAAGAATTGGAGGGCCCTCATCAAAGACAAAATTAAAGGGGTCACAGTCATTCGTTGGCACCAATTTAATTAATAAAAGAAATGTTTGTGTTGCAGAGGAATGTAAAGATTGAAGAATTAGGGACCATCACAAGTAAAAAAAAATGTTGAGTAGAATTATAAATTTGTATATGTGTGACAGTGCATCACATAATTATTGTAATTTACTAAATATGAAATATTAAATATTTATTATCAAAATTAGATGCTTACCAGTGACCATTCACATTATTTATTAACTATTATTTTTTATTTATCTTTTATTAAATATTATCTATCTATTAACGTTTTTGGGATTTCAGGCATTGTCACATCTGTGCCCTTTGTGGGCGATCCAGGGGATCGCTTTGCGCAGACTCAGGACCGCCCCCGATCTCCGGAGTCTAATTGGCATTTCCGTTTTCTCCTTATTTATAGCTTCCGTTTCAGTCTTCACTTCTCGTTGGTTTGTGTGTACTCACCCGTCTGCTCTCATGTTTGGATTATTTTGATTTGCTATTGTGTTTTCTTCTCAGCGGTGCTGGCGATAGTCTTCATTGCGGACACACAGCTTTGCGTTTTGGTTTTGCACCGTTGTTACCTACCGAGTATTATTGATAATAAACACTCTCTGTGTTGAACTCTGTCCCGTTCCTGTGTTCCACGATCGTCATAGGCATAATGCATGTGTCAAAATATAATCCTGCTCTCACTCATTAACAAACTGGCACATTCAGAATTCTATAAGATTGAAAAACAAAAGAAAATCCATTCATTATTTTTCTTACATAAGTCATGTTCATGTCTAACCCATTTTAGGTGTAAAAATAAATCTAGTACATTCATCTATAAAGTCATATTCATCTATAAAAAGACATGCATGAAAAGTTTAAAGATTACTGTACCTACCAATGTCAATACACTATTGTGTATTGTGTATTATGAATATTACTCATTCTAATGATACTTATTTTAAAACCATACTACTCTTTCAGTGCATTGCATGGTCATAAACAGTTTGCTTACAGAGGAGTTTAAACAACACAACTCATTATTGGGTGCCCTCCTGTCCAAACTCTGTTTTTGATAGTTGTGCTTTGTTTAGTGAATTATCATCCTGCCGTAAAAAATAATAGGTAAATAATAGGTAAATAATTACTTCTGTAAACTGACCTGTATAATTAAATTGTTAAAGTGCAAAATGTGTGTGTCTAATGTGTGTGTGTCTAAAAAAGTGTGTGTGTCTAATGCAGTGCAAAGTGGTGAGTTATTAAGAGTTATGAAAGTGTTTTATGTGCAGGACTGAGTTTGTTTTAGTACTGGTTCTCAGTCCAAAAAGGCATTGGGAAACAGTCTTATCCTCTCTGTATTAGCTTTCAGTAGGTGAAAACACCGTCCTGGTGGGCAAAAAAGTAAATAGTTTGTTTATAGGATGACTGAGGTCCATTACAATCTTTTGACTTTGGACCAGCACTGCTTCCGGTAGATGGTCTAGAGGTCTGGAAGCACTATTGTTAAGTGCTAAACTGTAGTCTACAAATAGCATTTTGGCATAATTATTCGTCCCAGTGTCCAGGTAAGACAGAGCAGAGTTAATCAGGATGAGATGACATCATCTGTGAAGCAGTTGTGGTGGTAAGTAAAGTGGGTCTAAAGTGGGTCTAAAGATACTGGTAGAGAAAAAGTGATTAAATCTCTGACCAGCTTTTCAAAACATTATCACAGCTGATATTACACTATGTGCAGAATTATTAGGCAAATGAGTATTTTGATCACGTCATCCTTTTTATACATGTTGTCCTATTCCAAGCTGTATAGGCTTGAAAGCCAACTACCAATTAAGTAAATCTGGTGATGTGCATCTCTGTAATAAGGTCTAATGACATCAACACCCTATATAAGGTGTGCTTAATTATTTGGCAACTTCCTTTCCTTTGGCAAAATGGGTGAGAAGAGAGATTTGACGGATTCTGAAAAGTACAAAATTGTGAGATGTCTTGCAGAGGGATGCAGCAGTCATGAAATTGCCAAACTTTTGAAGCATGGTCACTGACCAATCAAGCGTTTCATGGCAAATAGCTAACAGGGTTGCAAGAAGCGTGTTGGAAAAAAAAGGTGCAAAATAACTGCCCATGAATTGAGTAAAATCAGGTGTGAAGCTGCCAAGATGCCATTAGCCACCAGTTTTAGCCATGTTACAGAGCTGCAACATTACTGGAGTATCAAAAAGCACAAGGTGTACAATACTCAGGGACATGGCCATGGTAAGGAAGGCTGAAAAATGACCATCTTTGAACAAGAAACATAAGATAAAGCATCAAGACTGGGCCAAGAAATATCTTAAGACTGATTTTTCAAAGGTTTTATGGACTGATGAAATGAGAGTGATTCTTGATGGGCCAAATGGATGGGTCCGAGGCTGGATCAGTAATGGACAGATAGTTCCACTCCGACTCAGACTCCAGCAAGGTGGATGTGGAGTAATGGTATGGGCTGGTATCATCAAAGATGAACTTGTGGGACCTTTTCGGGTTGAGGATGGAGTGAAGCTCAATTCCCAGACCCACTGCCAGTTTCTGGAAGACACCTTCTTCAAGCAGTGGTACAGGAAGAAGTCTGTATCGTTCTAGAAAAACATGATTTTCATGCAGGACAATGCTCCATCACATGCATCCAAATACTCCACAGCATGACTGGCCAGTAAAGGTCTAAAAGAAGAAAAAATAACGACATGGCCCCCTTGTTCACCTGATCTGAACCCCATAGAGAACCTGTGGTCCCTCATAAAATGTGAGATCTACAGGGAGGGAAAACAGAACAGCTCTCTGAACGGTGTCTGGGAGGCTGTGATGGCTGCTGTACGCAATGTTGATCGTAAACAGATCAAGCAACTGACAGAATCTATGGATGGAAGGCTTTTGAGTGTCATTGTAATGAAAGGTGGCTATATTGGTCACTGATTTGTTTTTGAATGTCAGAAATGTTTATTTCTAAATTTTATGTTGTTATATTGGTTTAGCTGGTGAAAATAAACAAGTAAGATTTGTATATATTTGGTTTTTATTAAGTTGCCTAATAATTCTGCAAAGTAATAGTTACCTGCACAAACACATATCCTCCTAAACTAGCCAAATCTAAAAAAAAAAAAAACACTCCAACTTCCACAAATATTAAGCTTTGATATTTGATATTTGGGTTAATTGAGAACATAGTTAATGTTCAATAATAAAAATAATCCTCTCAAATACAACTTGCCTAATAATTCTGCACGGAGCGTATAGCTACAGGGCAGTAATCATTGAGGCAGGCTATCTGAGGTTTCCTGGGAACTGGAACAGTGATAGGCTGTTTAAAGCCGGATCGACTCCTAGCAAAGAAGAGAGAAATAAAAAATACATTGTCGCACCAATGATTGTTTACAAAAACACAAACTCCACACCCTTCGACCTCCTCAACTCCACTGTCCTGTCCATGCGATATACCATAAAGTTCAAGGATGGCTGAATGGCATGGTCTGGTACCACTGGGTTTAACCATGTCTCAGTGAAGCAGAGAAGGTTAAAGTTTTGAAAACACAAGCCTCAGAAGCGACCCAGGACTACAACTCCCAATGGTCACAGCACCAATTAGGCTGACAAGCTTCAGCTGCTCATTAGCCAATATAATTCAGCTCTCAGCCACTGAAGCTTTTCATGCTGTCATTTTCCACGTGCTCTGCACAAGCTTGTGTTGTGAAATTGTTGTGCCACAAGGTGTTATATTGTTTTGATTTTCTTACTGCTCTGTCTGATGTCAGTTGCCATCCTTTCTTTGCTGGAGTGATGTTATTTTACTACTGCCTCTCTGAAACTTAGCATTCGTCAGTTTTGTTCTGCTCAGTGTTATTGGGAAGCTGCAATCCTAGTCCTTTGGTGGGTTAACTGCCCACGTGGTGGTACAACGCTGCGGCATTGTGTACTTAAGATCATAAATGCGCATTTGCTATTTGACCGGTGCCGTTGTGTTCATGCCGGCAAGAGCTGCTGTCACACAATTGTCTAGTTTATTATTTCATTGTATTTCAGGCATATTTCAGTTCGTTCTTATTGATTTTCCATGTTGTCACAGGATGTTCCTGGTCTTCTTGGACTGGTTCTCTATGGCCTGCAGGTTTGTCGGCTTACCTAAACTGCCCAACGCCAAGGAGACCAGGGAAACTACTTTAATTGTTTTGGACCAGGGGCCTCAGTTTGCCAGCCATTTCTAAAAGGTATTCTGTCAGCTGCTTGGGCTTCAGCTAGAATGTCATCAGGCTACCACCCAGAGTCAACGGGCAAACGGAACGGGTCAAGCAGGACCTGGCTCGCATTCACCGCTGCCTGACTAGGGACCATTCAAACTCTTGGGTGGAACACTTGCCATGGGCTGAAAATGCTCACAACTCACCATTTTCCTCACTCTTTTTTTGACACTAGCTATGGTTGATCAACAGGCTGCCACTCCTAGCAGTCCTAGTTCAAACTTCCTCAAGCACACTTTCTCACACACCCACACAGGCCAATGATAATAATTGTCTAATTCTATTTAGGCAGTCATTATTGTTATGAGCGCTAGTTATTTTCCTTTGGATTGGTTACTATGGAGGTGTTTTTTTTTTATTTTGAGGAGTATTTGTTTTGGAGATTTGGGTATGATTCTCCAAATTCGGATACCCCTCCTTATCGTGGTGGAGGGGTTTCCGTGCTTGAAAGATTCTAGGAGCTATGTTGTCCCTTGTAGGGTCTCCCAAGGCAAATTGGGTCAGACAAAGAGTGGTCTAAATTTACATTTAGTCATTTAGCAGACGCTTTTAACCAAAGCGACTTACAAATGAGAACAAATGAGAGAATAAATAACCCCTATGAATAACAAGTTCAAGAATTTGTGTGCCCTGTCTGAATTAGGGTTTTCGGGGCCCCTCCTTGGAGCCCCCATGTAATTTTGGCATTGAGTGTCACAGAGGCAAAAACCTGCATGTGGAAGGAGTTTGGTGAGGCCTTAGAAAGTGACTTTCTGTCAGCTGGAAGAAGATTCTGGCAAACTGTCAGGCTACTCAGGAGGGGAAAGCAGTGTGCCACAAACACAGTATATAGTGGAGGTGGTGCACGGTTGACTTTGGCGTCATTAGGCAGTAAAAGGAATACTTCAAGGACCTTCTCAATCCCACCAATATGCCCTCTGGAGAAGAGGCAGAGTTAGAGAACCCGGGAGGACATCCATCAATGCGGCTCAAGTAGCTTTAGGGGTGAATAAGATCCCTCCGGAATTCCTCAACGTTGCAGGGCAGTCTTGGGAGCCTTTTCAACATTGCATGGTCTTTGGGAGCAGTGCCTCTGGACTGGCAGGTTGTGCTTGAGGGTGTGTTCCAACTGCAGGGGAATTGCACTCCTCAGCCTCCCCGGTAAAGTCTATGCAGGGATACTGGAGAAGAGAGTCCGGCTGATAGTCAAACCTCGGATTCAGGAGGAGTGGGGGTTTCGTCTTGGTTGTGGAACACTGGATCAGCTCTTTGGTCTCTCCAGCATCCTCAGGGGTTCTTGGGAGTTTGCCCAACCAGTGTACATGTGTTTTGTGGATCTGGACAAGGCTTTTGACTGTTTCTCAGGGTATTTTGTGGGACGTGCTTCACAAATATGGGGTACATGGCTCTCTACCACTATGGCCATTCTGTCCCTGTACGTGCGGAGTTGTAGCTTGGTTTCCATGGCTGGCAATAAGTCTGACATTTTTACAGTGAGGGTTGGACTCTGTCAGGGTTGTCCTTTGTCACTGATTCTGTTCATAATTTATATGGACAGAATTTCTAGGCGCAGCCAGAGGATGGATGTTGTCTGGTTTGGTTATTTGAGGATCATGTTGTTGCTGTTTGCAGATGATGTGGTCCTGTTACCGTCATCAAGCTGTGAACTTCAGCTCTTGCTGGATCAGTTTACAGCTGAGTGTGAAGCGGCTGCAATGAGAATCAGCACATACAAATCTGAGGCCATGGTTCTCTCTTTTAAAAGGGTGGAGAGTCCTCTCTGGGACTCTGAGTTTGTGTATGCTGAGGAGTGTATAGATGAAGAGTCAGTTGATTGATTTGTGTTCACTTTGGTTCCCCTGGTAATCCTGCATTGTTTTCCAAAACTTTATGTTCAGATTTTAGTTCAGCCATTTTAGTTCTTACCTTCTCAAGCCCTGTCCTGGATGTATTTGCCCAGCGCCTGAAGCGTTTTCCACATTCTCTATAATGGGTAGATAGAAAAAAAGAAGGGAGATTGAAAAATCAAGGGGGACTTAGAACTGTCTTCTTCCAATCTTCCTTCTTTTTCCTATTCGTACTCTTCAACCCGGATACCTTTTCTACTCGGCCGGAGTATGCAAAGCATTTGTGCAAAGCTGAAGGAGGAGATAAACCTATAGAGTTTTGGGAGACAGTTCTATGGAGACAGTTCTATTCGTGTAAAGACCTGCGAGTCTACCTGCACGAGTCCACCGAGCAAAGACAATGGCAAGGCAACTACTCAAAGTCGGATTCTCATTTTTTCAACCATTTTGGTTAATTACTCTTCTTACATAATTCACTTATTCTGAAATCTATTTTATACCTATTCACGTCTTCTTTCACTTCAGTATGTGTTTTTAGTTCCTCCCTGTCATTTCCTTCTCGCGCATATGCTCCTTTCCTCAGAAGAGAACTCTGCAGAAGGTAAGAACATCTACTGAACAAGCGAGCCCTTCACCTTCTCTGCAGGACTATGGAACTGTCTGTCAGCCACCAAAAATCTGATTTGTTGCTCATGCTGGTATTCAGGTTCTATCCCTCACTGAGACATGGATCCGCCCAGATAACTCTACGACACCAGCTGCCCTCTCAACTAATTTTCACTTCTCTCACTCTCCTCGTATTGGCAAAAAGGAAGTGGAAAGGTTTGCTTATTTCTCACAAATGGAAATTCTCTCCTCTTAAACTTTTATCCAACACTGTTTCATTTGAATTCCATGCACTGACCATCACAGAACCTGTTAAATGTCATTTTGTTGTCATCCATCACCCCCCTCCCCCCCAGGTCAACTGGATAACTTTGTCAAGAAAATTTACGTGTTATTATCATCTCTCCCAGTTAATGGTTGCCTCTTGTCATCCTCAGTGATTTCAACATTCACTTAGACTGACCATACGCTACTGAGTTTACGCTTTCTGAGTTATCTCCAGCCTGGACCTCCATCTACTCCGCACTTCATCTACCCTCTGGGCAGGTAACCAGCTTGACCTCATCATGACATGCTCTTGTTTCACTTTCACTTCTTCTTTTTAACAAACACCCATTGTAGAAATAAAAAATAATAATTATCTCCATTGATGCTGTCCATCCAAGTATGGGTGCGTGCCTTCTGATATTGGGTGCATTTTCCCTTACACTAAGGAACTGCATCTACTGATGTCTCCCTGGCTGAACCACATGGCTCACCTTTTGCCTTCTCCTTTCCACCTCTTTCAAATTTCTGAGCACTTGGTGATGCTGCCACCTGAACCGGCCCTGAGTTAGTGAGGACATACAGAGTGTGGTGTAGGCAGGAATTGATGGTTCCACAAAAGTTGGAGGCTTGCTCTATGTCCAGCCACTGTTGGAGGTTTCGTGGAAGGACAGGGTGTCAGAAGTTGCCTGGATTTGGAAACTGAGGTATTTTACAAATGGAACCCTAACCACTTACTGATAAATGAACTGGTCTTTGTTTCCATCTTGCTCAAAGACAATGAGGTGACTTCACATAACTTTAGGGGACACATCACCCTTAGGTAGATGAAATTAAAGCACTCATTGTAACTCCTAAGCATCTGGCTTGCATTAATTTTAGCCAAGCCCCCTGAATGTTGCTAAAGGATGGACTTCCCCACCTACTTGTCTGAAAATCTGGATGTATACTGCCTCCCAATCTTTGGATGGGCATGTCTGCAATGCGGGGCATGACCCATTAATTTTGCTACCCTTTCTTCACTGAGAGGCTTCTTGACCTTCCTGCTTTGAATTTTATCCTGGCCCAAGTGACCAACACTAGTCTCTTCAGGGACCTGCAATTTGGAGCAAGCATGTGATGTCATCAATTTGACTCTTTAGTGGCGGAATCCACCGACCTGCAGGAAAGCAGAGTCCTCCTACCTCCTGCCTTTCTCCAATCAAGATAACCTCAAATGCTGTGATGAAAGATTGAGCATCCCAATTCCCACTTCCAGTTGCTGCCAGATGGCGAAGGAATTTGGCAGCATGAAACACATTTACAAGTCCAGGAAGTAGTTCATCATTATGGCCCTGATGTTCTCTGGGATGTGGAAGAAATCCAATGCAAAGGCTATGAGCTGGTGAGGCACTGACCCATATGATTTCTTCTCCTTCTAAGTGCTCTGTATATGTTCATAGTGGCATTTTTACACAGCCTCTGAAACCTGAGATCCCAGCCTTCTGGCAGCTGGTGTCTATATAACTATTTTCTATTAAGAAGCAACTCATGCTTCTCGCCTTGAATAAAAAGATCTTCCCTCCACATTAAGCAGTGTTATGCTCCTAAACTGTCCAGTGGCTGTGGAGTTCTGCTATTTCAGGGTAAGGACTGGCACTACCCTATGTCACTGTAATGGAATGCACTGTTTGGTACACGCTGTTCTTCATAGAAGTCCATAGAAGCTTCAGTACTCTTGCACAGTTCTTATATAGCCCTCTGGATGTGGGGTGATCCACAATCCTCATGTCTTTCTACATCACCTCTGCAACTTTGTGCCTGATGGCACTGTAATTTTGGACCTGGCCTTGGATTCCACTGGACTGAAACTGTTTGTGCAGCACACTATACAATATAAAATATATTGCACCTTTATTTAAAAAAAAAAAAAAAAAAGCTTTTAAATCTTATGGTTCTGTCCAACATGTCTCCATATTTTAGGCCATGCCCAAGAACATTAATATGGGCAGATTTCTGTGCAGCAATAAAAAACCCAAATTTGAGTTAAAATCTCAACTATTCTTCAACATCTTCTGTTATAACCTGGTTAACACCAGGAAATAATCATGTTTCTTAAACAAAAATACTTGATTACGCCAACATAAAACTTCTTACACGGATCGAATTTAACAGGATTTCCTTCGTGTACACAGCCAACTTGCATAGATCAAGTTCTCTCTCACACTTCAGCCCACTTCTGGCCTTCTTTTGACCTGACTTAAGCCGCTTTCTTGTCTACAAGCTCTGTTCATCACGCCCTCACACTACATTTCCCCAATACTTGTTTCTAAGCCAGGCCACATCTGACCTGAGTCTAGTCAGTGCCATGACAGGAGAGGAAGTTTGCCATGACCTTCACCAATTGAGTGTCCTGCATCACTCGATATAACTGATTTTCAATAGTGTAGAAATAGGGAAAATACAGCTTTGCCCTAGGGGTGAGCCTTCACTCTCACTTGAAGACATGAATTCCAACAGGAGAGGGAAAGCTTTGTCATAATGCCAAGCTGAAATAGATGGAATGGCCACATCCCTTTCTAGGGCAGTGCCGACTTTTCCCCAATGTTAATTTCGCGGGAGTAATCTTCATTTAAAACTGCAAACTGACGCCATGGAGCTGCTCATCCTGCAGCAGGTGAAGATGTTGATGCTGGTCGGCGCACAGGGTCAGCAGATCCTGTGTTTGCTCTTGCTGCATTGATGTGAAATTCCGGATCATCCGCTCCAATGGCAAGCTTCCCCTGACTGCGCTGTGTCAAAAACCTGGGTTTCAGTATCAGTGTAATAAAATTGTGTCTGACACCAGAAAACAAGCAGATTTCTCAAAAAAAAAAATCTCTTAGTGATTGTCACGAACGCGGTGCGTGCGTAGTACCCAAAAACAGGAAACCAGAATCAGAATTCCAGTGACCTGGAGCGAGACCGAGTCTGCGCAAGACCACCCACAGAAGTACTGAATAGTGGAACCACGTCGATGAGAATTCAACAGAGAGGACACCGTGAACACATCTGGAAATGATGCAGGCTGGGTGACTGTACCTTCTTGCAGAGCCAATTCCAGAGGACCAGCTACAAAATGTTTAAGGAGGGATGTGTGGAAGACTGGATGAACGCGATACTGAGTAGGTAGTTCCAATCAATATGAAACCGAGTTAATCTGATGCAGTACCTTAAAGGGACCAAGAAATCTGGGCAAAAGCTTGCGAGAACTTGAACGGCAATGAAAATCGTGGGAATTGAGCCAAACTAAGTCCACTGTAGTATAAACCAGGGCCTGACTATGACGTTGATCCTTATTGCGATGCAAGACTTGGTCAATACGTTCATGGACCTGGGACCATATCCTCTCACTACTCTTGAACCATGCATCAACAATGGGTGAATTGACAATTGACAGAGGGAATGAGACAGCCCGCCAGTTTTTACGTCTGAGAAGTTGAATAGTCCGGTCTACCCCAGGATGTCCTGCACACAACAAAGAATGAGCCCAGGTGATTAAGCAAGTACCGAAAGGTAAGCGTACAAACAATAACCCAGAAGGGCAGTGGGGAGAGGTTGGACAACCCTGTAAGGCCCTCTCGATCTCGTGATCAAACTCCTAATGTATGGAATTCAGAAAATTTCTTGCGGGAAGAAGAGATGCTTTCTCCATAGACCCACTACCAATACCCGGATGCAGTTGTGAAGGGCATCTGCTTGGAGGTTATGATGACCTGGTCGATAAGAGTTGGTGAAATGAAAATTGTTAAAAAACAGTGACTGACGGGCATGAAGGTGTTTGGCACCCTTAAGATATTCCAGATTCTTTCTCCTGAGAGAGGACAGCCCCCATCTTATTGGGTGAAGCATCCACCTCCACAAAAAAAACTAGAATGAGTATCTGGGTGAGTTAAAACAGGAGCCGACACAAAACGGGCTTTGAGGTCAGTGAACGCCTGCTCCGCTCTCTGGTTCCAGGGTTGCTTGT
The DNA here is from genome assembly GCA_019802505.1 of Corydoras sp. C115. Taxonomy (NCBI): domain Eukaryota; kingdom Metazoa; phylum Chordata; class Actinopteri; order Siluriformes; family Callichthyidae; genus Corydoras; species Corydoras sp. C115. Next base: position 269,191 of record JAFMOC010000294.1, read on the forward strand.
GTTTCCCCCACAAAAGATTGGTGAGAGGCAAGGCCAAGAAACTGAAACCATAAATAAATTCACGGAAGAAGTTAGCAAACCCCAGAAAATGTTGTAATTCCTTGACAGTACTAGGTACTGGCCACTCCACCACAGCCTGGACCTTACTCGGGTCCATTTGTAAACTCTTGGCAGAAACAATGTAGCCCAAAAATTAGATCTGTTGTTGGTGAAACTCACACTTATCAGCACATACCATAAGCTGGTTTTGAAGCAGATGCCGAAAGACGGTGGTAACATGATGACGATGCGTGGTAAGATCGGGTGAAAAGATAAGAATGTCATCAAGGTAGACCAAACCTCTCTAAAAAGTCCTGTAAGACCTCATTAATAAATGCCTGGAAAATACCAGGAGCATTAATAAGACCAAAAGGCATAACCAGGTATTCATACTGCCCAGAAGAGGTGACAAAAGCAGTCTTTCATTCATCGCCCTCTCGAATGCGTACCAAGTACAAAGGTCTTGGAATACATACGTACGAAGGTCCAATTTTGAAAAAACAGTAGCTCCCTTTAACCATTCTAATGCTGCAGGAACTAATGGCAGGGGGTAAGCCGACCTGCACGTAGCCTGGTTAAGCACCTGATAGTCAATACAGGGCCTCAACGAAGAATCCTTCTAGGGTACAAAAAAAAAAATCCAGATGCAACCAATGATTTAGAATGCCGAATAATGCCCTGTTGAAGCGATTCCTCGATATACTCATGCATAGCCCTACTCTCAGCTTGAGTTAAAGGGTATGGACGTACACGAGGTAATTTGGCCCCCTCAATAAGATCAATGGCACAAACACGGTGAGGAGGTAGCGTGGAAAATGTGGAGGAACCAAATACCTGAGCCACTTCCAAGTAGTCAGATGGGACTCCACTAGGACGTTCTGGAAGGGTTCGGTCCTTAGGGTACAGCTTGGGCAGAGCGGGTTGCAGACAATGAGACAATGCAAAACAATATGGTGACCAATCGGTAATATCCCGAGAAGCCCAGGAGATGGCCGGATCGTGCCGCTGAAGCCAAGGCAACCCAAAAATGAGAGGAAAAGAAGGAGAAGAAATAAGAAGAAATGCCAGATCCTCAGTGTGAAGAGCACTCACAATTTACAAGACACTGTCGAATGTGAAATGGTACCAGGGTGCATTAAAAAGTAGCTCCGCAGCAAGCTCCTTCCTTAATCCAGAGCGGTAGTCTACCATAAGGGCCGGCTCATTCCAGCCGTTATGAGCTGCAAGTGTCTCGAACTCCAGCGCGTATTCGGGGACGGATCGGGTTCCTTGTTTAAGTTCGAACAGAAGATCTCCCAGCGCACGTTCCATACGCAGGTGAAAAAACGTGTTGCAAAAACGTTCCATAAACAGCACAAAGTTGCTCGATTCGGCTGTGTGAGCGTTCCAGAGAGCCGATCCGCAGTTACCAGCCCGGCCCTGTAAACGAGAGATGACGAAGGCAATCTTCTGTTCATCCGTAGCCGGGGGACGATTGGTGAAGTAAAGAGAGCATTGTAGAAGGAATAGCTCACATACCTCTGGATCTCCATAATCCTCTGGACCTCTGGTTCTGCCACTGGAAGAGGCAAGGATGACGTACCAGCTGCCGCACTGGCTGTGGAGGTGTTGGTAGAACTCCCGACGTCCGGCAGAGTGGCGTTTGAGAAAATCCCTGTTCAAGTCGGGTTTGCCGATCCAGAAGCGCACTCATAGCGCGAGTAAGCTCTCTAATCTCCTGCCGAAGCTCCCCCAAAAAACATCCCTGCTCACGTAGCGCGAGTGACTGGTCCGTGGGATTAGCCGAATCCATAGCTGGCGTTGGTTACTGTCACGAACACGATGCGTGTGTAGTAAATAAAACGAATGTACTCCAACATTCAATGCAAAATAATATTTAATGAACAAAAAGCAACCACAAACACAAAAAAGGAGGCGAGCTGGCCAGATGCCAGTAGAATGACAGCGTAACCCGCGATGATGACGCTTGCCGACGGCGTCAAGATAGAGAGCAAACGACATTGCAGAGCGTTTAATCCTGTAACAGGAAATACACAAGGAAGAGTCAGGTAACAAGAACCAACACGACCAACAAGCATAACCGACGGAATGAAATAGAAAGGAGGAAGTAGGAGGAGACCCGGTGACCTGGAGCGAGACAGAGTCTGCGCAAGACCGCCCACAGAACCACCACCAGGTGTCGCAGAAGAGACGCTAGAGGGAGTAGTTGTGATCCTGTGCTTTAACACTGGGCTAGATTTCCTTTGTTTACACAAGCACAGTTTTCCTGCATAGATAAAGTTAACTCTCTCTCTCCTCAGGCACTTGTGCACTTGGCACTTGTTTCTTAAGTCTGCAAGTGCCTATAAAGAACTGGATGCTGTTTACCTATATTATATATGCAAATTATTTTTTTTGTTATTGCTAGGAATGAACTGCACATAAGCAATAGCTCATAATAACAAAAAATATGTACCTATGCTATAATGTATAACATGCTACCTTAAATGAATAGGGGAACAGAGTTCAAACACACAAAAAAGGCTATATAATGTGACCCAAAACTAGATAATAATTAGATAATAAACTAGATAAACACACAAATTTTGCCTTCATTGATTTTATATGCTGATTATACTATTTATAAGATATTACTGGTTACTTTTTCCAGTGTTCTGAGCAGGAAGACTCTCAAAACAATCTGTATGGCAGCAGTTATTCAACACTATTTTATATCAAAACAAAAGTGTGCTATCATGTACTGTGCCATTGAAATAGCAATATGCCAATGTCAGAACACACCAGGCTTGAAAAGAATGGCAAGTGACATGCTGATTGGTTTATCCCATGTGATGCCCAAAACAATTAGGAGAATTAGTATGTGCCTTTTCATGATTGCACTGACACGCAGCTGACAGCTAGCTGAAGTGACCCTCAGTGTTCTTCTCTGATCCAATTATTTGATTTAAAAACTTTAAAAATCTGACTTGAAATTGAGAGTATATGGGTAATTACAAATGTAGCGGGACAAGACAAAAGAGTGAAAATGTTTTAAGTCTGTATTAGCATTAACATATTTACATCTTGTGGTGATTTTAAATATTTTTTTTCACATATTGTTATTATGATATTGCAAAGTTCTGTAAACCACCAAAGGAGTACCAACCCTGTTTTCTTAAAGGCTTTTCCATTTTTGTAGCATATGGTCCTCACTTAACAACTTTAATGGCAGATTTTCCTGATCAGGACAGCCCCTTTCCTGCAACACTGACCTATTTGTATTCTTAACATAGCAGATGAGATGCCCAGCCTTCTATGTTCTTGGCATCTGTGGGCTAGCTATGGGTGGCAGCGCCAGCCCTGTCTAGCAGCATGCACATGCAGCTCTCCCTCTCACACACACATACATACATACACAGTGTCCCTGTCAGCCATCTGAGGTGAGAAGAACTATCGGTCTCTGGGGGGTGGGGGGTGAAATCATAAAATGGCCATAGAACTCACTGACATGACATTATTAGCTACAAAGAACAGGAAAATTTTGCAGCCGACTATCTTGAAGGGCACTAACTTTTTACTTTAATTTTAAAGATATTTGGCACATTTTGACCAGTCTGATTATAGTGTTATTGATATCCAGCAGATAATAAATGCTGTGATATCATGACATCAGTTATAATCATAGTGTTTTAGACAAACAGAACTGCCTGATGTATTGCAAAAATAAAAATCACGGTATGTGTACAGACTCAGAACATTGTTTTACCAACAAGGTGGCAGGTTTCTGATGGTTAGAATGTTTATTTAAAACCATTTGAGAATTTCTCCTTATCTCTTGCCTGTTTATTATGTATTTAGCCTTTTATTTAACTTTTTTTTTGGGCGGCACCGTAGCTTAGTGGTTAGCACGTTCGCCTCTCAGCACTAGGGATTCCCGGTTCAAATTGCCATCTGGGTGGAGTTTCCATGTTCTCCCCGTGTCCGTGTGGGTTTCCTCCGGGTTCTCCGGTTTCCTCCCACAGTCCAAAAACATGGATCAAGTCAATTGAGTTCTCCAAATTGCCCCATATTGAGTGTGTTTGTGTGAGTGAGTGTGTGCCCAACAATAGATTGGCGCCCTGTGCTGGGTGTATCTGCCCAGCACCCGAGACGTTCTCCCCTGGATGGGCGCGACCCTAATAGAGGATAAAGCGGAAGATAATGAATGAATGAATGAATTTAACTTTTTAAATTCATTCATTGTTAAATGTTAAATTAGTTTAATTAGTTTAATGTTAAATTAGTTGCACTATGTAAGACACACCTTATTCTATTTACCTTGTGAAGAACAGCCAGTTTGGGGACATAACAAAATACATAGCATGTACAGGAAACTGGCCCAGTAATTGATAAATAACTAAACAGCTTATTCCCAATTCTCCCAGGAGTATACTGCATGCAGAGCACAACCAAAGGAAAAGATGACAGAAATCTCTATACACAATATATTTTTATCTCTTTTTAGCATAGTGATAATGCTATCACAAGCAACTGGATTTTGTTCGCAATGAAGACAGTTCATAAGCAGTCAGAGTGGATATCTTTTTTGGTTTTGTGCTTCACCACCCACTAGTTCACAGTAGAGGGAGGATGTTAGATTTCATCTCTCTGTAGTGCCTTCCAGCTGTCCCTAAAACCACACTCTTATTCCAAAAGGACATGATACAACCCAGTAATATGATTTAATGTCTGAAAACAACAGCTATTATTTGCCAATCTAAATTTATTCTTCAAAAGTAAAACATATGCAATTTAACGTACATTTTAAAGCTAGAGGTTAGTACTAGTGATGTTGATTTTGTGGGTGGGGTGTAATTAAATATCATTTTAATGCATTCAGTAAATTAATCCTGATTCTGTGCTAAATTATTGTCTTTGGTATTAAAACCCAGGTAAGATGAGGACTCAATGTGGTTGAGGAAGGCACATGCGAGCTTTGCAGGCACATTCTCCAGCAGGGATGCACGATTCTGGGTCACATCACGGCTTTCACTAAAAGTGGAGAATCCAGCAATGCTCCTAAAGAATTCTTGTGTCAGTGTGAAAGATGCCAGGTGGCATGGCTCACTATAGCAAAAAACAGGAAAGGTTTGAAACAGAGATTATTGACCTCTGGAGGGCTGGGATCCTGCTACTGTTGCGTGGGCATTGGAATCAGAAGCTGGAAGATGGAGATTGTTTCATGACCGCGTTGGCGTGCAATTGGCTAAACAGTAGAGAACGAATGCCAGAAACCCATAGGCTGACGCAGATGGAGTTGCATGCATGGAGGCAGGATGACTGTGATCCCGCTCCACTACTGGATAGGAGGGTTTTGGTGATGACGATGGACGTTAATTAGAGGTCATTAACGTATATGTGTGTGGTTCCGCTACCAGCAAACAGGAACATAGCATTACAGCAGTTTTAATGCTGTCTGTAAATAAAACCCATTCCTGTGTTTGATAATTCATGTCCTCATTTGATCCCACCAAGGTTATGGTTTACACTGATTGTCTTTCATAGTCAATTTCACCACATTTGTCCCACGACATGCTTAAATTGCTACTTCTGTTCCAATTCCAATTTTCTAGATCACTGCCACGCAGCCAGTCAAGGGCCTAATTACAACAATGCATCATTCCTCCATATGCAGTGTATTGAATAATCTTATCCATGACAGTTCAGTGAAAGCATGCTCAACACTCTACTCTGTGTACACATTGGTACTTAAAAGGCTGTATATCTATAGTTTATTCACAAAACATTGTTCTTGAAATGTTTCCATTAGTCCATTTGATCTTTAGCAGACTACAGTTGGGCAGCAATGTTCTTTTGGAAGACCAGTGGCTTTCTCCTAGCAACCCTGCCTTGCACACCAGTGTTGTTTAGTGTTCTCTAGATTGTGATCTTGTGAACATTGTTTACATTTTAACATGTTTTAATGTTAAAAATGTCTATAGTTGCATAGAAGATCATTAGAGGTTGTCTGATTGTAAATTGGTGGACTACGTATTCTTTTGAGATTTTGCATTCTTTGTCCATCCATCCATCCATCCATTATCTAGAGGATATCCTAGAGGATATGCCCATTCAGGGGAGAACATTTCGTGCGCTGGGCAGATACTCCCAGGACAGGGCGCACCATTTAGTTTTTGCTGCAGTACTCGCTCCCCGGAGGTGGGAGCATTGGGGGGAATTGACCGGATTCTGGAGTATGGGGAGGTCGTGCTCCCTCTCTCGGCCTTGATCAAGCACCCTGCGACAGGGTGGCTTTGAAGCCACTCCCTTACATTATTGGCTGTCGTAGGGTGTTTGATTTGGTGACCAGTTGGGAGCTGTCGGACGGAGAGAGGGTGCAGTTGTACCTCTCCCGACTCCTGGGTCCTGCGCTGAGGTGGGCCGAGGGCCTAGTGGCCACCGGGGATGACTGTCTCACCTCGGCCAGCCTGTTCGAGACAGCGTCCTTGGCCAGATTCGCCCCGGTTCCAGATGCCCGCTCCGTCCATCGTCACCGGATGCGGTGAAGAGATAGCTTCACCGTGGGAGGGGCAGTAATCTGCCGCACGATCCTCCCGGCTCCAATGATCACCCACTCCGCGAGCTATTCCTCGCCGCCAGTGGTCCGGCTCGCAGACGCCGGACCAGGGTTCCGCCCTGCGAGCTGCCCTGTGCTGGCAGCGAGCCTCTGCATGAGCCGCTGCGGTAGCCGGCGGTCACCCGCTCCGCGAGCTATTCTTCACAACCAGGAGTCCGCCTCGCGGACGCCGGACCGAGGTTCCGCCCTGCGAGCTGCCCCGTGAGGACAGCGAACCGCTGCGCGTGCCGCGCCGCAGTTTGTGTATTGGGACGTTGTCCTGTGTACCTCTGCGTGCCGATCGCGAGCCTCCGCGGGCAGTCAGCAAGCCACTGCATGCCGTCTGCGAGCTGCTCCGCCCGGGTATTGAGCCGCGTCTCTCCGGTCCCCGAGCCCATGTTGTGCTCTCCCGCACCGGAGTCCGCGTTGTGCTCTCAAAGGGTTACGTCCCTCTCGCACTCACCAGGGTCACGTCCCCCTTGCACTCACAAGGGGTCACGGCGTCCCCACATCCTCAAGGGGTCACGTCACCCTCGTGCCCACAAAGAGGCACGGTGCCACCGCACTCACAAGGGGTCACATCACCCCCGCATCTTCAAGGGGTCACATCGCTCTCACCCGCGAGCTGCCTCACCTGCGAGCTGCCTCACCTGCGAGCTGCTCCGCCCGGGTATTGAGCCGCGTCGCGCCGTTAGCGCGTCGCCGCTCGCTGTCAGCGAGACCTCGCTCGCCATGAGCGTTTCCCTGCTCGTCATCTGCGATCCGCCACTCACCACCAGCGCTCCGCCGCCCGTCGCCGGCCATCCACTCCACAGGCCTTCCCGCTTCACCGGTAATCCACCCCGTAGGCAGCCGTGCGCCGGCAGCATTCTGTTGTGTCCCACGAGCGTTTCCCCGCTCGCCTTGTGCGAGCCGCCGCTCACCGCCAGCGCTCCGCCGCCTGTCGCCTGCCTGCCGCTCCACGAGCCATCCCACTCCGACGGTAATTCGCTCTGGGATTCGCCGCGCATCCTGGGCGTTCCTCCGCTCCACGTCCCCGCGTGGTCAACATTCCGCTCCATGCTGAGCACGAGGCGCCGGTCATCACGCTCAGCGCCGGTCATCACGCTCAGCGCCACCAGCGGTCCGCCCACTGATCCGTGCCATACCGCCAGCAATCCACGCCGCGCCTCCTGCACGTCTTGCAGGGTTCGGGGCATCGAGATGGGCAACGGTTTCCGGCCTGCGTTGGTTGCGTCCAGTCCGTTCAGGGTGTGTTCGGTGCTCGGTTCCCACCTCGGTAGATCAGGACCAACTACTATGTGGGGTTGCTGTGGTACTGGTTCTCTCCTTGTCCAGGTGGCGGAGAAGAGGGAGGCTGGGAGTCTAGGCATGGTGACCAGCGCATCACCTAGGGTGCAGTCCAGTGGTCCGAGGAGGAGGCTGGGGCCGTCTATGTCCCCCGCTCTGGACCTTACCGCACTTGCTCTGGACCATACCACGCCCGCTCTGGACTGTAATGCATCTGTGCTGGACTATTTGCCCCTTGTTCTGGGCCATCCATTTCCCGCTCCGGACAAGGTGCGCTCTGAACTGGATGTGTTGAGGGCCGCTCAGTTGACATGGGACTCTGTGCCGTTTACACAGCTTATGGGCCAAGACTGTGTGCCACTCGCATCCACTCGGGTCACCTCTGCGTCCACTCGGGTCACCTCTGCGTCCCCTCGGGTCACCATTGCGTCCACTCGGTTCACCTCTGTAGTCGCGTTAGTCTCTCCTGTACCTGAGCCTGCGTCAGTCTCTCCTGTACCTGAGTCCGTGTCAGTCTCTCCTGTACCTGAGTCCTGAGTCCGCGTCAGTCTCTCCGGTACCTGAGTCCACTTCAGTCTCTCCGGTACCTGAGTCCGCGTCAGTCTCTCCAGTACCTGAGTCCGCGTCAGCCTCTCCTGTACCTGAGTCCGCGTCAGCCTCTCCTGTACCTGAGCCCGCGTCAGTCTCTCCCGTTCCTGAGCCCGCGTCAGTTTCTCTTGTACCTGAGCCCACGATAGTCCCTCCGGTCCCTGAGCCCGCGTTAGTCTCTCCGGTCCCCGAGCCCATGTTGGGCTCTCTCGCACCGGAGTCCGCGTTGTGCTCTCCCGCACCGGAGTCCGCGTTGTGCTCTCAAAGGGTTACGTCCCTCTAGCGCTCGCCGGGGTCAAGTCCCCCTTGCACTCACAAGGGGTCACGGTGTCCCCGCATCCTCAAGGGGTCACGTCACCCTCGTACCCACAAAGAGGCACGGTGCCACCACACTCACAAGGGGTCACGTCACCCCCGCATCTTCAAGGGGTCACATCGCTCTCACATGCTCAAAGGGTTCCGGCGTTCCCGTACCCTCAAAGGGTCACGTCCCTCTCGCGTTCACAAGGGGTCACGTCCCTCTCGCGCTCACAAGGTGTCACGTCCCCCTCGCGCTCACAAGGGGTCACGGCATCCCCGCATCCTCAAAGGGTCGCGGCGTCACCACGCTCACAAGGAGTCACATCGCCCCCACACCCTCAAGGGGTCATGTCGCCATCCTCGGGCCCTCTATGAGGCCTCGCCGACTTCGCACCGTCCTCGGGCCTCGCCGCCATCGCGTCCCTACAGGGACCTGAGCCCCCTCGTTTTTTTCTCTTTCTTTTCTTTTCCCCGGGTGCCTTTGCCCCCCGGTAGTTTCGGGGGGGGCGATATGTCAGGTTGGGAGTGCTAGGCCACTCCCCCCTGTCTTCTTAGTTTCGGGTTTTTGCCGTTTAGGGCTCCTGTAGGTAGGGCCCATCCCCTTGAGCTGGGATTGGGTCCTACCTGATCACATGTGGCCTGCTGACTACGCTTAAGGTGCGCGTGTGCCGAGTCAGCAGGCCAGCATTGTATATTGTTTGCTTACCTGGTCGCCTGGCTCGCTTCTTGAAACCACACCGCACCGCTCTGCGCCGCCATCGAACGGACTGCGCCACCCGTTGTAACAAGAACCAAAAAAATGACCTGATATTTTTCCCCACTGAATGGGAGTTACTTATGACTTTATGATGAAAATAAAAATATTATTACAAGGAAAGACAAAACGCATTGTATTAATAAAGCCAGAGAAGCTGCCTATCAGATATTAAAGACAGATTAAATGTGTAAACATATCATTTAATCCATTTTGTGTTTAGCAATTTAAAATTATTATAGTAAATTAATAATTCTAATAATTACTCATATCCTGATTTAGAAGTAACTTAAGTAGAGTGAATAGAACGTGTTAGCACATGTGTTAGTGCCATTTCAGTTGAGTAGTATAATGTGCAAGAAAATATTGAACAGCATATTTCAGACAGTCTAAAATGCTTTACATTAAAATTATTACTTTTCTTTTGGAGTGCAGAGGCAACCTGGCTAAACTCAGGGACACAGTTGTTTGGCGGGAACAGTGGCAAGACAGCTATTGGCAAGAGGATCAAAACATTGGCGCTGCTGTTGCGACGGTCCTATCCTACATTCCTGCAGGCCATGCAACCGCAACTGGCATTGGACCAAGGATGCAAGGATGCTTTATTGTCAATTACACTACATATCTGGGACATACAGAGAATAAATGGATCATTAATCAGAGACAGAGAGAGAGGGAGCTGCTGCGATAATTTGCATGCCACCATTAGTTAGAGGTGGGTAGGAAATATGATACATTAGAAGAATAGGTGATATAAAATATCTGCTCCCAGACTAGAGTATGCTTGAATAAACACAGTTTGGAGGCCTAAATCACTCGGCAACTGCAATTTGTACTCTGGGACCCCAAACTCACCAATGCACCAGTAGTGGACAAATGGTTTAAACACAGTGAAAGGGTCTGGGGACATTGACAGGCTCACTGAGTGCATTACAAACTACTTCTGTGTGTACACCACTGTACCAACCTGGACTGTAAAATTTTACCCAAACAACAAACTTTGGGCGGCACGGTGGCTTAGTGGTTAGCACGTTCGCCTCTCAGCACTAGGGATTCCCGGTTCGAATCCCCATTTGGATGGAGTTTCCATGTTCTCCCCGTGTCTGCGTGGGTTTCCTCCGGGTTCTCCAGTTTCCTCCCACAGTCCAAAAAACATGGATCAAGTCAATTGAATTCTCAAAGAAATTGCCCCTTATAGAGTGTGTATGTGTGAGTGAGTGTGTGCCCAGCGATGGATTGGCGCCCTGTCCTGGGTCTATCTGCCCAGCGCCCGAGACGTTCTCCCCTGGATGGGCATGGGGAACGCCACCGCGACCCTAATAGAGGATAAAGCGGGAGATAATGAATGAATGAACAAACCTTGGGTAACAAAGGACATTAAATCACTTCTCAACAATAAGTAGAGGCCTTTCAGAGGTGGTGACAAAAAGGAGATGAGAACGATCCAGGGGAAACTGAAAATATCAATCAGAGAGGCCCAGGTCACACCTCGACCCCTCCATCACAAATTACTTCTACATTGAGCATCATTGCTGACCAGGTGAGAAGCATCATTGCTGACCAGGTGAGAGAATCCACATAAACAAGGTTGCAGATCCTGGCGTGGTTCCTCCCAGTGTGCTTAAATCCTGTGCAAGCTAAAGAGAATCCACATAAACAAGGTTGCAGGTCCTGATGAGGTCCCCAGCAGAGTGCGTAAAGCCTGTGCCTCCCAACTTTGTGAAGTACTGCAGCATATCTTCAACATGAGACAGCATCTCCAGCACATCCCGGCACAGACAACAATATGACATCTTGCATTGTTCCTATTCCTAAGAGGTCATGGCCCAGTTTACAGACCAGTCGCACTGATGTCCCACATCATGAAGAGCATGGAGAGGCTCGTCCTGGATCAGCTACAGCACATAGTCCAGACACTTCTAGACCCCTCCAGTCCACCTACCTCCCCCTCCTGGGAGTTAAAGACGCCATCATCTACCTGCGCAACTGAGTCTACGCTCACCTGGACAAGCCAGCCAGCACTTTGAGGATCATGATTTTGGACTTCTCCAGTGCATTCAACACCATCCGGCCTGCTTCTGGGTGAGAAGCTGACAGCGATGCAGGTAGACACCACCCTCATGTTCTGGATTACAGACTACCAGACCAGCAGACATCAGTACATGCGGCTGCAGCACGATGTGTCAGACAGAGTAATCAGCAACACTTTACACACAGACTTCAGCTATCACACTGAGACCCGCCACATTCAGAAGTTTTTTGATGACTCAACAATAATTGGATGTATCAGAAAAGGTGATGAGGATGATTACAGGGTTACGGTGAAGGACTTTGTCACATGGTGCGAGCTGAACCATTTGCAGCTCAATGTGGCAAAGACAAAAAAAACTGGTGGTCTACCTGAAAAGGAACAAAGCAACAATGACCCCCGTGTCCATCAATGGGGTCAATGTGGACAATGTGGGGGACTACAAATATCTGGGGGTGTACATAGACAATAAACTGGACTGTAATAAAAACACAGAAACCCTCAAATTTTTGAGACATCTGAGGTCCTTCAACATCTGCAGGATGATGCTCAGGATCTTTTATGAGTCTATGGTGGTGAGTGCTATTCTTATGCTGTTGCATGCTGGGGTAGCAGGCTGAAGGTGGCTGATGCCAACAGATGGAACAAACTGATCCATAAAGTCTGTGATGTTGTGGGTGTGGAGTTGGACTCTCTAATGACAGTGTCAGAGAGAATGATGCTGTCTAAACTGAAGGTCATCATGGACAATGCCTCCTACTGTACTACGCACTGAAAGGACACAGGAGCACAGTCAGTTTTAGATTCAATCCACCCAAATGCACCACACATTCAGTACAAGGCACTGACTCTGGCTTACAGGATCATTTCTGGCTGCCCCCTCTTACCCTCACTCTATATTTTCAAAATTTGGAGCTTCAAGATACAACTCAAACCACATATCTTCCACAAACACGTTATCCATCTATCCATTATCTTCCACTTAATCCTCTACTAGGGTCACTGTGGACACGCGAAGAACACATGGACACAGGGAGAACATGGATACTCCACCCAGAATTGGATTCCAGCCTGAAATCCCCAGCGCTAAGAGGCAACGTACTAACTACTAAGCCACAGTGCTGCCCACAAACAACTTATCTTAAAAAAATAGGGGGGAGGGGGAATGCAGAATCTGATAAATTATCAGGTTTGATAATTCTACAGTGTAGCTGTTTTTCCCGTAACTAATGACTTGTGTTGTTCTCATTTGTCGCTTTGGAAAATGTAAAATGTAAATATAATGCATGTAAATTGAGTTTAAATTGCTAATTTTTTTTATAGAAATAAAGATTGTATAACTTCCTTGCATACAGACTAATTATAGTGTTAAAAAATGTGATATATAACCTATTTATATATCAATAAAGATATTATGTTTTTGATATTAAATTCATTCACTACTGAACACTCTTCAAATTTGGCTTAGTTCATTTCCTATAGAAAAAAAATGATTTTCAATATCCATCCATTATCTTCCACTTTATTCTATATTAGGGTTGCGGTGGGGTTCCCCATGCCCATCCAGGGGAGAACGTTTCGGGCGCTGGGCAGATACACCCAGGACAGGGCGCCAATCTATCGCTGGACACACACTCACTCACACAGACACACTCTATATGGGGCAATTTGGAGTACTCAATTGACTTGATCCATGTTTTTGGACTGTGGGAGGAAACCGGAGAACCCGGAAGAAACCCACGCGGACACGGGAAGAACATGGAACTCCACCCAGATGGGGATTCGAACCGGGAATCTCTAGTGCTGAGAGGCTAACGTACTAACCACTAAGCCACCGTGCCGCCGATTTTCAATATGGTGTAACTTTTTTTTCAGTCCCAAGTGTTTTACAAAGACACCCCCAGCTAAAACTACAGACTGATTGTGACAGACTGTGCACTCCCACAAATCTATCCACGCTCCATTTTTGTCCTAGTCCCTTAAATCAATTTCTCTACAGTTATCAATGCAGATATCAATGCAGTTCTAACTCTAAATCATCTGTCCTATTGGGGTGCCTGTGGTTTGTGTTAAATATACTGTATATTTATATATAAATAAGCACCCTCGCTCAATCTGCCTTGCCCATTTTTCATTCCATTTTTACCAACACTGTTCAAATTCTAAACTGTCCTAACCAGTGATGTGACCATAGCTTATACACACCTTATTACCAAACAACTATGTCTCCTACGGCCAATCTGCAATCACTTTCTTTAGGAAATGCACCTCTCTAGTTTAACTTTGGGTTTTGAAAATCTAATGGAAATTCAGTTCATGTAGGCCTATATAATAAATTGCATCAAATAATTTTGCCTTCAGAATAACATTATTTTTCATGGCATACTTTCAAGGTGTTGGAAACTTTCCTTAGAGATTTTGGTCTATATTGACACAACACAGGGCCACAGGGGTTTGGTCCTGAGAAGAGGAGCTGGGTCTCGGCGGAGGACATCCAGAGCGGAGTCTCATCAGTGAGTCCCATCGCGATCACCCTGACCATCCCACTCCACGCCTCAGGTGTTGGCTGCCGCGCCAAGGCAAACGCTCCAGTTCTCAGCAAGGGGCGTCTCTGGTTGAGGCGCCTTTTTCTGGAAGGGGTAAAGTCACACACCCTCCGTTCCACCTAATTTTGGCTCTTCCACTCATTGTTCCTCATACCCTGTTTATTAGGTACAGGTGCGTCTCATCACGGCTGCTGCCTATTTAGGCTGGTTCTTCAATTCCGTCAATGCAGAGGTTTCTCGGTTGTGAACGGAGGACGACTCTCGTTCTGTTGACTGTTTGTCAGTTTGTGTTGTGGTTCCTCCCCTTGTTTTCCTCAAAGGACAATTAAGGACTTTTTTGTTGGCAATCACGCTTCTCTCGTGTCCTCCGTTTGTGTGACAAAGCCTATCTGGCACCAACCATGCCATGTTCAGTCACTTAATTTTTTTTACTTTTCTTTCTCATTCTAATGCTCAGTTTGCAAATCAGCAAGTTGTCTTGAACACCTTTGCATGCCTAAATGCAATTGCAGCCGTGTAATTGGCTGATTAATTTGTGTTAACAAGCAAATAACAGGTGTACACAATTAAGTGGTTGGTGAGTGTATATGCATATGTTTTAAATTAATTTAGCTTCCTATACACTGTGAAGAGGTGGTTAAGTGCTCCAGCAGCAGGATTAAAATTAATATGTATGTGATTCATAAGTCGACAAAAGACTTGGTGCTGAATTTAATCTAAATAAACTTGCATTCCATTACCCTATATATGATCCACAACATGGCAAATGTTTATATAAGACATGATAAAACTATTAAAGTATTTAGATGAGCAAAAGCAAAATCCTCATAATATAAATTTAGTGTGAGTATAAATTTGGAACTGGTTGCCATGCCCACTGAACAGTCTAGGATTATTCAGACCTGTGTGCTAAATTGCTAGGAGAAGCTAGTGCTTCCTCCTGCTGCGTGTTTGTGATTTTCTTTATCTGTCAGAGTGCAGCTTGCACATGGAATCTGCCCTGAGTGTACTGCCACTTCAGTGTGGGAGGGAAGTGGGCGAAGGTGCACAGCATCTGCCACAATTTACTGAGGAGTAACAGCAATACATCACATTTAGTCTCGCTTCCACAGCAGGCCATGTACTGTTTTAACAGGAGAGATAGCAGCTCGATTCCATGTAGGCTAGCTTTCAAAGAATCATATTTTGGCACATAGCATCTTCCTAACAGCTCTTTTCAAAATAAATGCACTTGAAAGAAGTGAGATGATATAGAATAAGGATCACATGTAATTCCTGGCAGCATTCATGAACAAATGAGCGGTGGCTTTTGGTTTGTGGTTAGTGCAATCTAAATTCATTAGGTACCTTCATTTGAAACAATAAAATTGAAAATCTCACAAAATAAAAACAGTTGGCATGGATATATCCATCCATCCACCATCTTCCGCTTTATCCTCTACTAGGGTCGTGGGGGGGTGGGTTCTCCATGCCCATCCAGGGGAGAACATTTCGGGCGCTGGGCAGATACACCCAGGACAGGGTGCCAATCTATCGCTGGGCACACACTCACTCACACAGACACACACACAAACACACTCTATATGGGGAAAATTTGGAGAATTGACCTTGATCCATGTTTTTGGACTGTGGGAGGAAACTGGAGAACCCGGAGAAAACCCATGCGGACACGGGATGAAAACTCCACCAAGATTGGGATTCATACCGGGAATCCCTAGTGCTGAGAGTTGAAAGTGCTAATCACCAAGCCACCGTGCCGCCCGGATGGATATATCATTGTTAAAAAAACAACTATAATGGTCTGGTTTAAGTTTATTTATACGGTGCTTTTTACAATAGTACTGTCAGGATCCTCGGCACCCAATTGTCAGGACAGCGTTTTGTTTTGTGTTTGTTTTGGTTTGATTATCAGTTTTCCTCATTTCGCTTTGTTTTCATTCATTTCGTGGCTGTGCCTCATTTTGTTAATTACCCCTAGTCATGTTATGTGTATATACAGTATGTTATGTGTTATGTGTTATGTTATACAGTATGTTATTTTATATTATGTGCATGTTTTTATTATTTTGTTATTTAAGACAGCCCTGCTGTCATCTGCAAGAGAGCTCTGACTATGGTACAGGTCCGTTCGGTTTGTTATGCTTTGGTTTATTTACTGGTTTAAGAATAAATCTCTTGTTTCTAGTACTGCCTGTTTCAATGTGGTTATCGCTACACTTACCTGGACCTTGGAGTAAACGTGACAAGTACGTTGTATTAAAGCACCATTACAGAGTTGTATGTTTGAGCTCTTACAGAGCAATTCAAATCAAATGTGTTAAAAAAATATGCCATGTATTTTTTGTTTTAAGATTAAAAATCATTTTAGGAACCAAGGCTAAGTGTGTAGCTAATACACAGATTGTATGTATATATATATGGAGGAGTGGGCCACGCCCTTTGGCTGCGTGGTCCGGTGGACGCCCTCGGCGGACAAGGAGTGGGCCACGCCCTCTGGCTGCGTGGTCCGGTGGACACCCACATTGGGCGAGGAGTTGGCCACGCACTCTGGCTGCGTGGCGAGGCGGGCGCCCCCTGGCTGCGTGGTCTGGCGGGCGCCCACGTCGGACGAGGAGTGGGCCACGCCCTCTGGTAGCGTGGTCCGGTGGACGCCCACGGCGGATCAGAAGTGGGCCACGCCCTCTGACTGCGTAGTCCGGTGGACGGCCTCGGCGGACAAGGAGTGGGCCACGCCCTCTGGCTGCGTGGTCCGGTGGACGCCCACATTGGGCGAGGAGTTGGCCACGCACTCTGGCTGCGTGGCGAGGCGGGCGCCCCCTGGTGGCGAGGCGAGGCGGGCTGCCCCTGGCGGCGTGGTCCGGCGGGCGCCCCCTGGCGGCATGGCGAGGCGGGCGCCCCCTGGCGGCGTGGCGAGGCGTGCGCCCCCTGGCGGAGTGGCGAGGCGGGCGCCCACGGGCGGCGTGGTGAGGCGGGCGCCCACGGGCGGCGTGGCGTGCGGCCCCTGCTGCTCGAGCTGGGCGGCGTGCGGCCCCTGCTGCTCGGGCTGGCGGCGTGACGTCCCTGGGCTTCGGGATGGGCGGCGTGACGCCCCTGGGCTTCGGGATGGGCGGCGTGACGCCCCTGGGCTTAAGGATGGGCGGCGTGACGCCCCTGGGCTTCGGGATGGGCGGCGTGACGCCCCTGGACTTCGGGATGGGCGGCGTGACGCCCCTGGACTTCGGGATGGGTTTGTGCGCTGGCAGGACCTCGGCGGGCATGCATGCTGGCTGGACCTCAGCGGGTTCGCACGCTGGCCGGACCTTGGCGGGCACGCATGCTGGCAGGACCTTGGCGGGCACGCACACTGGGCGGACCTCGGCGGATTCGCACGCTGGCAGGACCTTGGCGGGCACGCACGCTGGCAGGACCTTGGCGGGCACGCACGCTGGGCGGACCTCGGCGGGCACGCACGCTGGGGGGACTTTGGTGGGCACGCACGTTGGCAGGACCTTGGCGGGCATGCACGCTGGCAGGACCTTGGCGGGCACGCACGCTGGCAGTACCTCTACCCCCCCGAGTGTTGGCCCCGGTACCGCCCCCTCGCAGCGCGATCCAGGCACAGAGGCGGGCGCCCACGGGTGGCGTGGTGAGGCGGGCGCCCACGGGCGGCGTGGCGTGCGGCGTGCGGCCCCTGCTGCTCGAGCTGGGCGGCGTGCGGCCCCTGCTGCTCGGGCTGGCGGCGTGACGTCCCTGGGCTTCGGGATGGGCGGCGTGACGCCCCTGGGCTTCGGGATGGGCGGCGTGACGCCCCTGGGCTTAAGGATGGGCGGCGTGACGCCCCTGGGCTTCGGGATGGGCGGCGTGACGCCCCTGGACTTCGGGATGGGCGGCGTGACGCCCCTGGACTTCGGGATGGGTTTGTGCGCTGGCAGGACCTCGGCGGGAACGCATGCTGGCTGGACCTCAGCGGGTTCGCACGCTGGCCGGACCTTGGCGGGCACGCATGCTGGCAGGACCTTGGCGGGCACGCACGCTGGGCGGACCTCGGCGGATTCGCACGCTGGCAGGACCTTGGCGGGCACGCACGCTGGCAGGACCTTGGCGGGCACGCACGCTGGCAGGACCTTGGCGGGCACGCACGCTGGGCGGACCTCGGCGGGCACGCACGCTGGGGGGACTTTGGTGGGCACGCACGTTGGCAGGACCTTGGCGGGCATGCACACTGGCAGGACCTTGGTGGGCACGCACGCTGGGCGGACCTCGGCGGGCATGCACGCTGGGCGGACCTTGGCGGGCACGCACGCTGGCAGTACCTCTACCCCCCCGAGTGTTGGCTCCGGTACCGCCCCCTCGCAGCGCGATCCAGGCACAGAGGCGGGCGCCCACGGGTGGCGTGGTGAGGCGGGCGCCCACGGGCGGCGTGCCGTGCGGCGTGCGGCCCCTGCTGCTCGAGCTGGGCGGCGTGCGGCCCCTGCTGCTCGGGCTGGGCGGTGTGCGGCCCCTGCTGCTCGGGCTGGCCGGCGTGCGGCCCCTGCTGCTCGGGCTGGTCGGCGTGCGGCCCCTGCTGCTCGGGATGGGCGGCGTAACACCCCCTGGGCTTCGGGATGGGCGGCGTGACGCCCCTGGGCTTCGGGATGGGCGGCGTGACGCCCCTGGGCTTCGGGATGGGCGGCGTGACGCCCCTGGGCTTCGGGATGGGCGGCGTGACGCCCCTGGGCTTCGGGATGGGCGGCGTGATGCCCCTGGACTTCGGGATGGGCGGCGTGACGCCCCTGGGCTTCGGGATGGGCGGCGTGACGCCCCTGGGCTTCGGGATGGGCGGTGTGACGCCCCTGGACTTCGGGATGGACGGCGTGACGCCCCTGGACTTCGGGATGGGTTTGTGCGCTGGCAGGACCTCGGCGGGCACGCATGCTGGCTGGACCTCAGCGGGTTCGCACGCTGGCCGGACCTTGGCGGGCACGCATGCTGGCAGGACCTTGGCGGGCACGCACGCTGGGCGGACCTCGGCGGATTTGCACGCTGGCAGGACCTTGGCGGGCACGCACGCTGGTAGGACCTTGGCGGGCACGCATGCTGGGCGGACCTCAGCGGGCACGCACGCTGGGGGGACTTTGGTGGGCACGCACGTTGGCAGGACCTTGGCGGGCATGCACGCTGGCAGGACCTTGGTGGGCACGCACGCTGGGCGGACCTCGGCGGGCATGCACGCTGGGCGGACCTTGGCGGGCACGCACGCTGGCAGTACCTCTACCCCCCCGAGTGTTGGCTCCGGTACCGCCCCCTCGCAGCGCGATCCAGGCACAGCGCGGTCCGGCGCGGGCGCGTCACGTGACTGCCCCGCAGCACACGTGCCGTGCGCACGCTGCGTCTTGGCACCGCGCTGGCGCGCTCTGCGTCTGGATTTCGCCACGCGGGGTTTAACAAGCTGGACCGGAGCGTCCGTCCAGAACTCCTCAGAGTTGAGGAGGGTTCGTATGGGCAGAATATGCCCATACAGGTACGACTCGCCCGTCTCATCCTCGGATATCTGAACCAAGTCCAGACCTTCCTCAGCGCAGAGCGCTTCGTACCCGTACCTCCATAACCACTCATCATCGGAATCATAATCATACGACATTACACTGATCGAACCATCCTTATGGCTCCGGGACGGCGGGCTGCGCATAGCGGCGCACTCGCGGACACGGCGGAACGCTACACGGCCCCTGCAAAGAAAAATTAAAAAATGCGCTTACCTGGGCTCTGGACTCCCCAAATTTCCCTTTGGCTGGTCGTTCTGTCACGGTAATCTACCTCGGGCTGAAGCGGTTGCGCATAGGGAGCGCAAGCCGCCGCGTATACACGCGCTGAAGGGAGCCAGGCACGCAGGTAGCTGAGAACAGGTTTATTTAAAGGTGCAGTGCACCACAAAACGTGAGGTACAAAAGACTATGTGACATATAACACAAACGACCAGCACCAAAGACAAGAAACAATGGACATAAATACAAAAAGACACCCGACCACGTGCACAAGACAAACCAATTACAAAAAGGAGTTAATTAACTAAACTAATGAGCACAGAACGTTAATTAACTCAAACGAATGGGACGAAACACAAAACAGGTGACAGGTGCCCTAGGCACCTGTTACATATACATATATATATATATATATATATATATATATATATATATATATATATATAAATATATATATATATATATATATATATATATATATATATATATATATATATATATATATATATATATATATATATATATATATACTGTATATATAATCAAATGTCTGTTAAATTAAAGAACACTTAAATACAATGTGGGTGGCTAGTGCTCTCAGTGCTGGGGATCCAGCTTTAAATTCTAATTTAGGTAGAGTTTCCATGTTTTTCCCATGTCCGTTTGTGTTTGTCCTTTTTCTCTTGGATCCCCAGTTTCCTTACACAGTCCAAAAACATGGATTCAATGTAAATTGGCTGCTCTTAATTGTAGCAAATTAATCAGTCAAGATAATGAGATAAGATTACATAAAATACAATGTCAGATGTAAAGCTTCTGCCAGCTTTTTTTATTGTAATTTTATTTCAGTTGTATTTGAATTCATTTTGTATTTCCATTTTCATTTAGTCATTTAGCAGTCACTGACTAGAGTAGCATAACTAAAAGAGGCAGATACTTCAGACTCTACATAGTTGAGATGGCGCCCCAGAACAGCATCATTTCAGCGCCACACCCCCCCATTAATGATGAGGTTGATGAAGAGGTGAAACGCCAGCATACACTAATCACAGATTACCCCCCAACACAGCCAAGCCTGAGATCTACATCTTTATCTACAGGGGATAAATTAAACGCAAGATTAAATAAATGTTTTTAATTTATTTTTAAAAAGTAATAGTGATTCAGAATCACGAACAGTAACGGGAACGCTATTCCAAAGTTTAGGAGCCTTGTGGGAGAACGCTCTTCCACCAGCAGTAATTTTATTTATTCTAGGAGCTAAGAGTAAACCAGCTCACATGTTGGGTTGTATGATTGAATCAGCTCACTCAGATACTGTGGAGCCTGATTATGTAGAATTTTATATGTTATCAATAAAATTTTGTACTTGATACGAAACTTAACTGTTAGCCAGTGCAAGTTTGATAACACAGGACTGATATGATCAAACTTTCTGGTTTTAGTTAAAACCCTAGCTGCAAAATTTTGCACAAGTTGTAATTTATGTAATGATTTATTAGAACATCCTGTCAGAAGTGAATTACAATAATCTAACCTTGAGGTAATAAAAGCATGAATTAGTTTTTCTGCATCTTGGAGGGAGAGGATATTTCGTAGCTTCGAAATGTTACTAAGGTGCAATTCTATTATTCTATTATGCAATTCTATTAATATTGCTAATGTGCTTTGTAAAGGAGAGATCTGAATCAATAATGACTCTGAGATTATTTACAGATGAACTGGGTCTAATTAAAGAGTTATCAAGGTTTAACATAGTGTTAGAAGCTTTGTTAATTTTGTCCTTGGGTCCAACTATCAGAAACTTAGCAGTAGGAAGTTTTTTGACATCCATATTTTAATATCTTGGATGCAGTCCTCGAGCTTACTGACTGAACAACCATCATTAGGGTTAGCTGAAACATATAACTGTGTATCATCTGCATATGAGTGGAAACTGATTCCATTATTTACGAATAATTGATCCCAATGGAAGCATATATAATGCAAATAGGAGTGGACCCAGAACTGACCCTTGTGAGACACCATATTTAACTTTAGCAAGATCAGAACATTGGTTGTTAACACAGGTGAATTGATATTGATCTGTCAGGTAGGATTTAAACCACTGGAGTGCAGATCCTGTAACGCCCATAGTGTTTTCTAATCTATCATCTAAGATGTTATGGTCTATAGTGTCAAAGGCTGCACTAAAATCTAATAATACAAGAAAAGAGATTTGGTTATTATCAGAGGACATTAATAAGTCATTAACGACTTTAATTTAGGCTGTCTCAGTGCTATGATGAGACCTAAAACCTGACTGAAGATGGCGATTCAGCTGGTTGAACACTATTTTTTCTAGGATTTTAGAGACAAAAGGAAGGTTTGATATTGGTCTATAGTTGGACAGTATTAGAGGATCTAAATTAGGGTTTTTAAGTAATGGTTTAATGACTGCACACTTCAGATTTTTGGGGACATGGCCTATTTTAAGTGATGAATTTATAATGTTTATAAAAGGCTCTGTAATATTTGGTAGGAGATCTTTAAGCAGGTTTGTAGGTATTGGGTCTAACATACATGTTGTCTTTGATTGTGTAATTAATGAGACAAGCTCTTTTTTAGATATGGGGTTAAAGGTATTTAACTCTTGTACTATATTATTTTCTCTACCACTAGATTTTTCAGAAATCATTGAGGGTTGATTATTGGTTACACTACACGATGCATTAGATGATTTAAGTCTTATGTTTTCAATTTTGTCACTAAAGAAATTCATGAAATCATTGCTGCTGAACTGTGAGTGAATCTGTGAATCTGATTCAGTAGTACTTCGAGTTAATTTGGCAATGGTACTAAAGAGGAATCTTTGGTTGTTTTTGTTGTTCTCTATTAATTCAGAATAATATTTAGTCTTCGCTGCATTGAGTGCATGTTTGTACTCAGTCATACTGTCCTTCCATGCAACCCTAAATACCTCTAATTTAGTTTGTCTCCATTTACGCTCCATGGTTCTAGTGGTTTGTTTAAGGGCACGTGTTTGATCATTAAACCATGGAACGAGTCTTTTATCTTTAATCCTTTTTAGTTTAAGTGGAGCGACACTGTCTAAGGTTGCAGAAAACACGTGTGTAGCTTCCTCAGATTCAAAGTCGATAGCACAAATATTCTTGCCAATACTGATTAGATTTATTCTTGAGTTTGCCCCTTAACTTTGTACATAATCTTACACCCAACCGTAAGAACTGTAACATAATATACAAATATACAATGAGCAATTTACATATTGTAGACTATTAATCTTAAGACTGATCCTTTGTTGGTTTTATCACACGAATTTACATCTTGATTTAGAACCGTACATTACATATCAATTCACTCTAATGCTAGAAAAGGTAATAAACATAATTGGTATATTAACAGAACACAAACCTCATTGGCTGCATGAAATATCTAAGAAGAGCTATGGTTTCACGTCGTACCCTGCTGGTCTTTACCTTCCGAATGACCCTTAATGCTAACTTTGGAACCTTTGTAACGTGGTAACCGCGGTAATAAGATATAAGAGCCCAGCCACCCTGCGGAGAAAACCCATTTCGGCCGCTTGTATTTGCGATCTTGTTCTTTTGGTCATTACCCAAAGCTCATGACCATAGGTGAGGGTCGGAACGTAGATTGACTGGTAAATCGAGAGCCTTGCCTTATGGCTCAGCTCCTTCTTTACCACAACTGACCCCGCGCCGATCCGTCTGTCCATCTCACGCTCCATCTTACCATCACTCGTGAACAAGAACCCGAGATACTTAAACTCCTCCACTTGAGGCAAGATCTGATCCCTGACCCAGAGAGGACTCTCTACCCTTTTCCAAATGAGAACCATGGCCTCAGATTTGGAAGTGCTGATTCCAGCCGCTTCACACTCGGCTGCAAACCGATCCAGTAAGAGCTGAAGTTCACAGCCTGATGATGCTAACAGGACCACATCATCTGCAAACAGCAGCGACGTGATCCTCAGATCACCAAACTGGACATCCTCTATCCCCTGGCTGCTCCTAGAAATTCTGTCCATATAAATTATGAACAGAACCGGTGACACTATACTATAGTATAATAGTACAGTATAATATAGTACAGCTACATTATAGTATAATCAAACCTAATCAGTAGCCAAACTGGCCTTTCTTTAATATCCGTTTAGCAGTGGTGAATGTTACAGAGTGAGAACTTGCATCACGGTAAGGTTGAATCACCAGGTGTCATCACTAGAGTGAAGTAAACAAGTTGAAATATACTTTGAAAATATATATTGAAGGTAAAAGGTGTCTTGGTGCATGCTGTCATGCCGTGTGATTTCACAAGAACAGTCCACAAGAATGTCACAAGAACCTTGTGAGGGCAGGTGAGCGGCAGATAGAGCTGACGGGACGTGCCGAGCAGAGTCCAATCCCAAGGGACTTAGGGATAGAAGAACACATATTTAGCAAGGTAACAACAAACGAAGAACAGCAATAAATAGAGCTGTCAATGAGCACTGAATGGGAAGACGTGGTTCTTACATCAACCCCCCCCTCCCCCCGCCGCCGCCGACAACCTGTAGGGTGCACATGCCACGAAGAGGAATGAACAGTCCTGTACTTACCCTGGTGGGCCGGCCGACCCTGAGGTCTGCTAGCAAGAGGACCAGACACGAATGGCTTAAGGAGGGAGGTGTGGAAAACCGGATGTAATCACCACTCTGGGGGAAGATCTAGACGGTAAGAGACCTCATTAATACTTTTCAGTATGCAAAACGGCTCTACGTACCTAGGTAAGTCTCCGCGTCCCCGTACAGCAGCGCAAATTCCTCAAACTGAGCCACACTTGATCGGAGCCTGTACCCGACGACGGTCCGTGAACCCCTTCATCCGGCGAATCACGTCCTGAATGTGCTGATGTTCCTGCAACCAAACTTCCTCACTGCGGCAAAACCACTCATCCACAGCAGGCACTGCAGAGGGCTCCAGGTCCCAGGGAGCGAATTGAGGCTGATAGCCCAGTACGCATTGGAAAGGCGTGATACCTGTAGCTGAATGACACAACGAGTTCTGCGCTATCTCCGCCCATGGCAGGTAGCGTGGCCAGTCCGAAGGGTTACTATGGCAAAACATACAAAGGAATTTGTTCAGAAGTCAAATTCACAGAAGTCCCCAATTTCTCAAAGAACGCTCTCCAGACGGCGGAAGTCACTGCAGACACAATCCGACAAAATGTCCTCAGGAATGCCAAACCAGTGTGCATGATGGGCGTTGAGACGGTGAGCTCACTTACATTTACATTTAGTCATTTAGCAGACGTTTTTATCCAAAGCGACTTACAAATGAGAACATTTAATGTACTGGAGGTTTTTATGATCCGTTATAATGGAAAACAGGGAACTGGTGCCGATAAGCCAATGCCTTCACTCTCCCAGAGCCCATTTTACTGCTAATAGCGCGCGGTCTCCGATGGAATAGTTACGTTTCCCTGCTGATAGCTTATGGGAGAAGAAAGCTACCGGTCGAAGCAGGGAACGGCTACCGGAGCGCTGGGATAGCACCGACCCTATGTGCTGAAGCATCCACCTCTACCACAAACGATTTCTTGGGATCAGGGAGAGCTACACACGTGGACAAAATTGTTGGTACCCCTTGGTTAATGACAGAGAAACCCACAATGGTAACAGAAATAACTTTAACCTGATAAAAGTAATAATAAATAAAAATTCTATGAAAATGTACAAATGAAAGTTAGACATTGCTTTTCAACCATGCTTTAACAGAATTATTTAAAAAAATAAACTCATGAAACAGGCCTGGACAGAAATGATGGTACCCTTAACTTCATATTTTGTTGCACAACCTTTTGAGGCAATCACTGCAATCAAACGATTCCTGTATCGGTCAGTGAGACTTCTGCACCTCTCAGCAGGTATTTTGGCCCACTCTTCATGTGCAAATTGCTCGAGTTGTCTCAGGTTTGAAGGGTGCCTTTTCCAGACGGCATGTTTCAGCTCCTTCCAAAGATACTCAATAGGATTTAGGTCAGGGCTCATAGAAGGCCACTTCAGAATAGTCCAGTGTTTTCCTCTTAGCCATTCTTGAGTGTTTTTAGATGTGTGTTTTAGGTCATTATCCTGTTGTAAGACCCACGACCTACGACTGAGACTAAGCTTTCTGACACTGGGCAGCACATTTCTCTCTAGAATCCCTTGATAGTCTTGAGATTTAATTATACCCGCACAGATTCAAGACACCCTGTGCCAGATGCAGCAAAGCAGCCCCAGAACATAACAGAGCCTCCTCCATGTTTCACAGTAGGGACAGTGTTTATTTATTGATATGCTTCATTTTTCCGTCTGTGAACATAGAGCTGATGTGCCTTGCCAAAAAGTTCCATTTTTCCATTGTCCATAGGACATTCTCCCAGAAGCTTTGTGGCTTGTCAACATGAAGTTTGGCAAATTCCAGTCTGGCTTTTTTATGTTTTGTTTTCAACAATGGTGTCCTCCTTGGTCGTCTCCCATGAAGTCCACTTTGGCTCAAACATCGACGGATAGTTCGATCTGAGACTGATGTTCCTTGAGCTTGAAGTTCACCTAGAATCTCTTTAGATGTTTTTCTTGACTCTTTTGTTACCATTCGTGTTATCCATCTCTTTGATTTGTCATCAATTTTCCTCCTGCGTCCACGTCCAGGGAGGTTGGCTACAGTCTCATGGATCTTAAATTTCTGAATCACATGTGCAACTGTAGTCACAGGAACATCAAGCTGCTTGGAGATGGTCTTATAACCTTTACCTTTAACATGCTTGTCTATTATTTTCTTTCTAATGTCCTGAGACAACTCTTTTCTTTGCTTCCTCTGGTTCATGTTGAGTGTGGTACACACCTTGTCACCAAACAGCACAGTGATTACCTGTAGCCCTATATATAGGCCCACTGACTGATTACAATATTGTAGAAACCTGTGATACTAATTAGTGAACACACCTTGATTTAACATGGGCGATGGGCCTCGAGATTACGAGAATAAATGAGAATATCATCAATGTAGAGCAGTCCTTCTCAAATAGTGGGGCAGTGCCCGGGAGGGGGCGCATAATCATAAAAGCCTCATATTCGGTCTTGTGGTTTATAATATACGTTATATAAATAAAGGTTTGTTGTATTGCCACAACTCCTTATGGTTTTCTCACACACATCACAAACATCATCTCGGCTGTTTGTGGAGCTGAAGTAGCTCCACACATGACTTCGTTTGTGCTCTACCATTGGGTGCAGACTAGTGATGAGTCGGTCGTGAACGATCTGGCTCTAAGAGTCAGCTCTTTGAAGTGAATGAGGGGAGGGCAGGCGCGCGCACACACACACACACACACACACACACACTGAGAGCGAGAGAAGTTTGTGCAATAAATAAAGAAAAAAATTGCTGTTTATGTGAAGAAAATGAGTGACAGAAAACATAGTAAAGATTGGCTTAGTAATAAAGAAGCTACAAAAAGTCAAAGGAGCCAGTTGGGAGCCGATGGAACCAAGTCTTTTAAGAGAGCTGAGCCAAAAGAACCGAATCTCTGAAAAGAGCCGAAATGCCCATCACTAGTACAGACTGAGTGAGTGAGTGAGTGAGTGAGTGAGTGTGTGAGCAGCGTGCCGCAGTATTTACAGTTTATACAATGACCCAGGCGGAAGAAAAAGTAGTTCCCACCAACCGCATATCATTTAGACAAGATCTCAATAATTTAGTTACAGTGCATCCGGAAAGTATTCACAGTGCTTCACTTTTTCCACATTTTGTTACATTACAGCCTTATTTCAAATTGTATTAAATTAATCTCTTTCCTCACAATTCTACACAAAATACCCCATTATGACCATGTGAAAAAAGTTTTCTTGAGAGTTTTGAAAATTTATTAAAATTAAAAAACAAAGAAATCATATTTAAATAAGTATTACATAAGAAGTCTTTTTGAATATGATGCCACAAGCTTAGCACACCTATCTTTAGGCAGTTTTGCCCATTCTTCTTTGCAGTACCTTTGAAGCTCCATCAGGTTGGATGGGAGACGAATAGAATTCAAGTCTGGGCTCTGCCTTGTGCCATTTACTAAGCAGTGACTTTTGCCTGGCCACTCTGCCATACAGGCCTGATTGGTAGATTGCTGCAGAGATGGTTGTCCCTCTGCAAGGTTCTCCTCTCTCCACGGAGGAACGCTGGAGCTCTGACAGAGTAATCATCGGGTTCTTGGTCACCTCCCTGACCAAGGCCCTTCTCCCCCAATCGCTCAATTTAGATGGCCGGCCAGCTCTAGGAAGAGTCCTGGTGGTTCCAACCTTCTTCCATTTACGAATGATGGAGGCCACTGTGCTCATTGGGACCTTCAAAGCAGCAGAAATTTTTCTGTATCCTTCCCCAGATTTGTGCCTCGAGACAATTTTGTCTCGGAGGTCTACAGACAATTCCTTTGACTTCATACTTCATGTTTGCCCTCTGACATGCAGTCAACTGTGGGACCTTATATAGACAGGTGTGTGCCTTTCCAAATGATGTCCAATCAACTGGATTTACCACAGGTGGACTCCATTTAAGATGTAGAAACATCTCAAGGATGATCAGTGGAAACAGGATGCAGGATGAAGCTCAATTTTGAGCTTCATGGTGAAGGCTGTGAATACTTATGTAAATGTGATTTCTTAGTTTTTTATTTTTAATAAATTTTCAAAACTCTCAAGAAAACTTTTTTCACATGATCATAATGGGGTATTTTGTGTAGAATTTTGAGGAAAGAGATTAATGTAATACAATTTGGAATAAGGCTGTAACGTAAGAAAATGTGGAAAAAGTGAAGCGCTGTGAACACTTTCCAGATGCACTGTACTTCCTGTGATATGCATTACCTCAAATTACTTTTGTCATGTGCAGGGTGGTGGAGTGAGGGTGAGTGTGCATGCGTTTGTGTGTGTGTGTGTGTGGGGGGAGGCGTGACCAGGTATTCATAATGCCCAGCAGTGGTTACAAACGCAGTTTTCCACTCATCACCCTACTTAATGCGCACCAAGTTGTAAGCGTTGCGAAGGTCGAGTTTGGTGAATATGGTCGCTTGACCCAAACTTTCCAATGCCGACGGTACCAAGTGCAACGGGTAGGCATAGCGGCGAGTAACCGAATTAAGACCCTGGTAATCAATGCAATGGTGAAGTTTGGAGTTCTTTTTGGGTACGAAGAATCTACACATGGCCCGGTTCTCCATCATGGAGAGGGGATAAGGATTGACCCTGGGGAGCTTAGCACCGGGGAACAACCCAATAGTGCCATCGTACTCCTGATGAAGGGGCAATTGCTTGCTTGTCGCAGAATACCTCAACCAAATTGACAAATTCCGGAGGGACGACGGGGGGGTAACTTAGTCACCCCTGAGGAGGGAAGTGACACCAACAGCGAACGAATCTCACCGGCTGTGTGGGTAAGACAGTGGGAGAGGCAAAATTTGGACCAAAACAAAATCCAACGCTCAGACCAGGAGATGACAGGGTTGTGCCACTGCAGCCAGGGTAAGCCGAGGATCATGGTGGAGCTAGGAGAGAGGATGATAAAAAAAAAGAAATCAGTTCAGCATGCAAAGCGCTAATTTGTAGTGTAATAACTTCGGGGTAGTGAGTCACTACCCCCTGATTGACAGGCTGGCCATCCACCCCACAGATGGGTAATGCTTTGGGCAGCCGGTGGTGCCCAAACACCAATAATGCCAGAGACAGTGGAGGAACTAAATTTCTTATAAAATGACAAGAATTCTCAAGAGAGGCGCAGAATCATTTTTGCAGTAAAATAAAGTATATTTTTATTAACAAACACGAAGAACAGGATAACAAGAATATACAGAATTGAAAAGGCTTGTACATATCTATATTTATATATGCCCACAAATATAAGCCCACAAAACCAGGGCGAGTAAATGCGTCATATAAAAGCATTTTTAAACTAAGAAACACAGACTGGAGTGTGTGTGAATGCAGCATACAAGTGCGCTAAGAAGCATAGTATTTGTGCATTATCAACCCAAAAAAACCTATACAAGGAACCAAATATACATGTGTGAGATCATAAAAATAACAAACACCAAAAACTGTTAGGTGTCGTCACGTGGTGTGGGTGTGTCTGGGTTCCACGCCCCCGTAATTCTGTGCACCTGGGTCCTAATCAAGGTGTCTTTATAAGCTGCTCGTTCCCGTCTCTCCTTGCCAGATGGTCTTGTGCCTATGCCTGTTCTACACCTCGTCCTCTGGCTCTCGATATCGTTTTCGTCATGCTCTAGCTTGGTTGCCTTTAGTGTTGTGTGTTGCCCCGATACTCGTCACATCCATGGCTTCTGACTTGTGGTGTTCTCATTTGTAAGTCGCTTTGGATAAAAGCGTCTGCTAAATGACTAAATGTAAATGTAAATGTAAATGGTGCCGAAGTCCCCACAAAAAGTTCCCTTCTGCCCCCAAGTCAATGAGCACCCTCTACCGCAGTACAGACAATCCAGACAGGAGACGGTGAGCCCGCTCTGAGGAAGACAACCGAAGGGAGTCCAGCTGCATGGAAGACTCATCGGAAGTGTTGAGAAACTGGTCACTCCTCCCAGGAGCAGGATGCGGGGATCGAACGGCACGGAGCTGTTCTAGGTTGATAGCGGTGGTAATGAGCGCCTCAAGAGACATCCATGCTTTCCGATAGGCTAGGTCCTTATGGATCTCGTATCGTAGCTAAGAATGGAAGGTGATGATGAGCACAGGTTCATTCCACCTGCTCCAGGTGGCCAGGGTGCGAAACTCCAACACGTACTCGGAGACGGGCTGATCTTGTTGCAGGAGCACCTCATCGCACGGGCGTCCGTGTCAAGCGTGATCATAGGTGTTCTTAAAAAGGTTTAAGAACAGGGCATAATCCTGGGTCTCCGCCGACCTGGACTCCCAGAGAGCGGTGGCCCAATCACCAGCTCTCTGCCCCCTCATAGCGCTCCGGTTCTATAAGTGACAGAGGGTTGGATAAACCCATTCCGGCAGCCGGTGATGGGACGGGGGCAGGCATGCTGGCAACACAGGGGAAGCGAGAATGGTGGCATGACGACGCGGCGTACGTCAAAGCCTGACTTCAGCGGCGCCATGTGCCAATCCAAAGGTCAACAGTGAGAAGGTGGCTTGAAGGAGGTAGTAGCAGTAGGCGGTGAGCTGCACACACAAACCACAAACAAGACGAGTATCGGGGCAACACACAACACTAAAGGCAACCAAGCTAGAGCATGACGAAAACGATATCGAGAGCCAGAGGATGAGGTGTAGAACAGGCATAGGCACAAGACCATCTGGCAAGGAGAGACGGGAACGAGCAGCTTATAAAGACACCTTGATTAGGACCCAGGTGCACAGAATTACGGGGGCGTGGAACCCAGACACACCCACACCACGTGACGACACCTAACAGTTTTTGGTGTTTGTTATTTTTATGATCTCACACATGTATATTTGGTTCCTTGTATAGGTTTTTTTGGGTTGATAATGCACAAATACTATGCTTCTTAGCGCACTTGTATGCTGCATTCACACACACTCCAGTCTGTGTTTCTTAGTTTAAAAATGCTTTTATATGACGCATTTACTCGCCCTGGTTTTGTGGGCTTATATTTGTGGGCATATATAAATATAGATATGTACAAGCCTTTTCAATTCTGTATATTCTTGTTATCCTGTTCTTCGTGTTTGTTAATAAAAATATACTTTATTTTACTGCAAAAATGATTCTGCGCCTCTCTTGAGAATTCTTGTCATTTTATAAGAAATTTAGTTCCTCCACTGTCTCTGGCATTATTGGTGTTTTATAGTAACAATGGGCACAATAATCAAGTGTCTTAAAAAAAAAACGGGACTGTTAAATGAAAATTTAAAAAATTGTTTCTGTTCATTTAAATTTTGAAAATCTACCTGGTCCTCTGTGAGTATGAAAGTACACAATGGTTATTGTAACATCCTAGTAGTACTATATCTAGATTGGAAAGTATTTTTTTAAGATGGAATGTTATGACAAAAGAAATGTGAGTACAATTATGGTACTGAAATTACATGTGATTTAGTTTTATAGAATGAAGGACTATTGTCTGATATTCAGATGAAATGGCAAAAAGGTATTGTCATAGACCTGATGTCCACATCCTTGTCTGAATGAATTCATTTGCAATCCACATTTTTTGTCACGGAGGTCATGGCACAGGAGCTGTACAGAAGCATGGAGGCGGTGGCGCGGGAGCCATACAGAGACCTGAGAGGGCGTGAATGCAGTGGAGACCTGAGAGGATGCGAATGCTCGAGAGACCATGCGGGCACGATCGCCAGAGAATCTTAAGCCGCACGGGCTGCTCATCCCGAAACCATGGGCTGCTCATCTGGAACCACATGAGAGGCCTGGATGCAGGTCTTTGCTGGAGGGCCTGGATGTTCACCTCCGCTCACCACAGTGGGACCACATAATCTCTGACTCTCTGGCAGGAATGCATTACGGTGAGCTGGTAGTCATGCCCTCACTCACTGTCTCCTCCTCCTCAGCCTCCTGAACACAAGAAAGAACCACCACAACAACAGCAACCAATAGTGTAATAGAGGACTCGTAAACATCAATGGCAGTCCCTGGGGAACTAATCGATTAGCTGGAGGGACTATAGTCTGATATTCGGACTGACCGAGTCGCGAGAGTTACCAGGCACACAAGCCAAATCACAGGAGGGGCTCTGAGTAGACAACTCACAGGGCACGCTCTCTGGGTGGACTGACTCGCAGGGGGCGCTCTTGGCATGGACCAACTTGCAGGGGTCGCTCTCGGCACGAGTCGACTGGCAAGGGGCGCTCTTGGCATGGACCAAATCACAGGGGGCATCAGGTATGTGAGAGTGGAGTTTGGGAAAGAGCAAAGGTCGGAAACTGAAAAAACAGGGAAGATCGGGAGTAGCGGCCATAGTATGAGCGTCTGACCTTCTCGCTGCCCTGACATCCAACACCTCATGCACCTCAGACACCTCATGCACCTCAGACACCTCCCACACATCAATTGAGCAGGGTTCTGCCTCCCTAACGGAACCTTGCCTTTGCGTTTAGATTGATTTATGCGCTTCGGGTGGGATGATGGTCAATGTGTCTGAGCGTAATTGCACACCTCAAGAAATCATGCCCTGACAGCAGCGAAAGTTAGCGACGGGAGACGGAACGAAGTGTCTGGGAAAGGCCTAGGGTGAAACAGAACAAAAACGGGGGTTTCACAGACTAGAGGCAAGTACCACGAGCGGGATTGGATGGCCTCTTGGAGCAAGAGTGGGAAGTAAACCACAGATCAGGAGAATTAAGGAGGACATGAGCAGGCAGAATGTTCCCAATCAAACAGGTCATCCTTGAGACATGAGTCAAGACTCTCCTTAAAACACAATGATTCCAATTCATCTCAAGCCATGACCTCTTTGTCCTACCACCACAGAGTTCACATGGCAACACTACCACCAAACAGGAAGGAAAACTAAAGAACCATTTAGGAGCACAATTATTCAAGATTGAAGATTCAAAAACATTTTATTATCATTAATATCACATTGTTACATGAGATAGTAACAAAATTATGGGTCAGGGACCCCAATTACCCTGTTATTCAAATTAAAATTTTGAAGAAATGAGAGTTACACATATCGCTATGTGAAGTGAGAATATAATATAGTATATTATATATAGGGCGGCACGGTGGCTTAGTGGTTAGCACGTTTGCCTCTCAGCGCTCGGGATTCCCGGTTTGAATCCCCATCTGGGTGGAGTTTCCATGTGCTCCCCGTGTCTGCGTGGGTTTCCTTCGGGTTCTCAGGTTTCCTCCCACAGTCCAAAAACATGGATCAAGTCAATTGAATTCTCAAAATTGCCCCATATAGAGTGTGTCTGTGTGAGTAAGTGTGTGCCCAGCGATGGATTGGCGCCCTGTCCTGGGTCAATCTGCCCAGCGCCCGAGATGTTCTCCCCTGGATGGGCATGGGGAACCCCACCACAACCCTAACAGAGGATAAAGTGGGAGATAATGAATGAATGAATGAATGAATGAATATTATATACCATTACAAATATAGAATATTTAACTCTAAATATAATATATAAATATATGTATATACAATATATAAAATAAATTTGAGATGCTCCGCAGTCTCCTGCCTGAGGGGAGCGGAACAAAAAGTGGGTGTGCTGGGTGAGTGGGGTCCTTCATGATGCAGGAGGCCCGTTTCCTGCATCTGGAGGTGTAGATGTCTGTGGTGGTGGGAAGATGCCAATAGTCATCTGTGCAGCCTTCACCATCCTCTGTAGAGCTTTCCTGTCTGCAGCAGAGCAGCTTCCATGCCACACGTTGATACTGGAGCACAAGACGCTCTCCACCACACATCTGTAGAACGAGGTGAGACCTGAGTTCCCGAGTCTGGCTCTCCTCAGCCATCTGAGGAAGTAGAGCCGCTGATGTGCCTTCCTGACCAAGCTGGAAGTGTTGGTGCTCCAGGTGAGGTTGTTACTCAGGTGCACACCCAAGTACCTGTAGCTTGAGACCACTTCCACCGCAGATCCCCCGATGTGTAGGAGGTGGTGTTGTGGATCTTCATAGACTGCGGCCTGTTGGTCAGGAAGTCCAGGACCCAGTTGCAGAGGGAGGTGCTCAGTCCAAGTAGTGACAGTTTATTAGTCATGGTCTGAGGGATCATTGTGTTGAATGCAGATGTGAAGTCCACAAAGAGCATTCGGACGTAGGAATCCTTCTGCTCTAAGTGGGTGAGGGCGGTATGGACCACAGAGGAAATGGCAACTTCTGTGGATCGGTTGTTTCTGTAGACATACTGATGTGGGTCCACAGTGACGATGATGGCTTTGATGTGGGTCATAACCAGTCTTTCAAAGCATTTGGTGACTATCGGCGTGAGGCTTATTGGCAGGGGGCGCTCTCGGCATGGACCAACTCGCAGGGGGCGTCACTGCCCCGTCGCTGTGGAGCTTTTGGGGACCGGGATGATGGTGGCAGTCTTCAGGCAGGTGGGAACAGCTGCTTGTCTGAGGGAGGCATTGAATATGTCTGCGAGGACCTCGGAGAGCTAATCAGCATAGACTTTTAGCACCCATCCGGGAATGTTGTCCAGACCAGCAGCTTTTCGGGGGTTGATCCTACGAAGGGTCTTACTGACCTGTGCTGGTGTCACACTGACGGGCTCTTCTCCAGGTGACAGGGTGAGTCTGGTGCTGGGGGTGATGTCAGGGTCCTCAAAGCGACCATAGAACTTGTTGAGAGCCTCAGGCAGGGTGGGGTCGTTGAGGCATTGTGCATCTCTTATTTTGTAGTCCGTGATGCACTTCATGCCCTGCCACATGCTCCGTGGATCCTGGGACGAGAAGTGTCTTTGGATTTTCAAAGCATATGTGGCTTTTGCCCTTTTTACTCCTGCAGTCAGCCCTCTTCTTGCCACTCTGAGTTGCTGTGAATCGCCTGGCTGAATGCATCTCTGCATTCAGCCAGGGTTTCTGGTTCGGGTGGCAGGTCACAGTCTTGGTGTTGGTGACATCCTCCACACATTTGCTGATGTATCCGAGGATGGCAGATGTATATTCCTCCAGATTCAGCTCTCCCTCACACTCAGCAGCCTCTCTGAAGACATGCCAGTCTGTGCAGTCGAAACAGTCCTGCAGCACAACGTCGCCATCACAGGGCCACACGGTGATGGTTTTCTGTGTGGGTCTGGAGTGTCACAGCAGGGGGTGGTATGCCGGCACCATCAAAATAGAGATGTGGTCAGAGAGCCCGAGGTGGGGGCAGGGGACGGCTCTGTATGCATCTTTGATGTTGGTGTACACACGGTCGAGTGTGTTGTTTCCTCGTGTTGCGATGTTAACATGTTAGTGAAACCGCGGCAGAGCGCTCGTCAGGCTCACGTGATTAAAGTCGCCTGCCACCACGTAAAACGCCTCCGGATGCTTGTTCTGAAGAGAGCTGATGTTCTCATGGAGCTCCTTCAGTGCGTTGTTAGAATTAGCATCAGGAGCTATGTAAACAGCAATGACGAACACCGCCGTAAACTCATGAGGCAAATAATGCGGACGACATCTCAGAGTCAGCTGTTCTGTTGCTTCAGAGCAGCGGCTGTTCACCAACACACAGTTCGTACACCAACCTTTGTTTATGTAGACGCACACGCCGCCCCCCGGGCTTTTCCCGACTGCCGGTTGCGATCTGCTCGGAAGAGCTTTCTGTCGGCGAGCTGGAAGGCTGAGCCATGTTTCAGTGAGACAAATCACCGCACAGTTCCTCATCTCACCAGAAACACTCGTCCTCAGCCGCAGAGGGTCCAGCTTGTTATCCAGAGAGCGGACATTAGAAAGAAAAAGCGACGGAATCGGGGGTCGGTTAGCATTCGCCCTAAGTCTGGCAAGAACACCGCCGTGCTTCCATCGTTTCTCTCTCCGCTCACAGCACTTTCTCTTTTCCGTTTTCCGCTGCCCTCTGATCTACCAGCTGAAGTCTTCCAAGCAAAGTTTTCAGATTATTGTCGATGGTTGTTAATAAACTGTCGTTTATTATAAAGAGTTCATTCCTGCTTTATTTCACACGCTCAATGCGTGTTGATTTAGGGTTTGAACGAATATGAAAATTATTAAGTTTAGGGTAATCGAGTGGAGCGCAAGAAGCCGCTGCACTCGTGCACGCCGCCATCTTGACTAAGGCTTTAAAACAAAAACGACCTCAGAGCTGAATAGCTAGCTTGAGGGGTCGTTTCGCTCAACACCGGAAGGGAGAGTCGAATGATTCCAAGTAAAGGCTAGCGAAGAGAAAATAGCCTGTATCCACTTACCAGACGGAGAGTTCCGGGACTCCACATGTATTTCTTGATAAGTCAAGTCAAGTCAAGTCAAGTTTATTCTTCACATGCATAGTTATACACAGTGAAATGCTTGTACGACCCTAGAACAGTCGACGGCAGCCGAACACAGCGGCGCTATCATCAGAAATAGGCAGAAAAAGTGATACATCAGGAGAATAGGTGATAAAAAACAACCCGCTGCCAAACTATGCTTTAATAAGCACAGGTTGAGTGCCCGAAAAAAACACCTTTTAGCACACAAGCAAATACAAACATAAAGACATGGACAGGAAGAAGCTGTAGGAGACGTGTCCATGAGGGATCGGAAAGGAGGGGCAGTCCATAGGAGAGCAGGGTAGAGCAGTTCATCAGGAAACCATAGCAACAGTTCTTCTGGAGGAATTTCAGTAGCAGCTCTCAAGGCTGAAGCTGATAAGGGAACCAAACAGCAGATAAGACTCAGTTTGTTTTGGTGACTGTTCGCAGCCATTTTAGCAGCTCGAAACAGCTCGTGAATTTCTGATCTCCAACTCATCATTCGTTCGCAGAGCCGATAGCCTCTCCAGGATCAATTCCATGTGGCGATTTAAATTCGCAGTCTGAGTCCCTATGGCTCTGCCCAGCATATCAATCATGTTGGGCAGTTTCCTGGGGCTGTTGACAACCGACCCAACTCTCATAATTTTGCGATACACCAGGACCATGCATAATCCAATCAGCAGAAATCCCAGGATCATAAATACGAATAGGTAGACATCTTCCACATCTTCCACGGACAGGGGGGCCAGACACACGATCCGCCAGTTCCCCCAGGCGTCCATCGTGTATCCAGACGCCAACGTGCCGTCCGGGCAAGCTGGTTCCCCCGAACCACGACTTCTCCTCGAGAAGATAGTGTCAATAGCGTTGAGAGACCATTTAATTAGTTCCATATTTGCGTTTCGAAGCTACCAGCATACCAGCATTCTGTCACACTAGTGTCAGCCCGAGAGCAGCGACTGCACATAAGCGCAATGAGATGAAGCACAAAAGGCGGTAAACGGAGTCAGCCAACCGGGTAAGCAGGTGTTGCTTTATTTAAAGCACCAGAGACACTACCTTGTTGACAACAGGTAATATAAATCATCAATGCTGGTCTCAAGGCAAACACAAACAACAGAGAATAAATAACTGAAACAGACCACATGACTAAACACAAGAACAAATAACAAATGGCAGTTAATTGACTTAAACAAAGAAGCTAAATGAACACTAAGCAGTTAATTAACTGAAAAAAAGTAACAAATGAACCACATTCCCTACAATGTATGGCAATTAGTGTGATTTGCTATTCAAATTTTATTATTCCACTGTTCTGGTCTCCTATTCTTCTCTTGCAATTTTCATGTTAGACACAATTTTCACGATTATACAGGACATGTCTGGTTCATTGGTGAGATGAGTGCTTGTACACAACTAAGGACTCAGTCAAACCTTCTCCAAGATAAAATTTCTATTCAACATTATGGTGATATTTTACGGCCGATTTTTGATACCTCACTTTATGTACCATGGACAGTGCTTCACTAAAAATTTATTGAAGGAGAGAGTGTCATATTACAGGCCATTAACGAAATCACTACGGCCTGTGTAACTATTATAGGATATGTCCTGATGTCAGGCTTAAGCGTCCCGTTGCCGGAGGAACTGAGGGAGGCGTGTTTGCAGAACCAAAAAAAGTTTTATTTCCTCCAGGCAGGGAAAAAAGCAACAAAAACAGTCAATATTTCATTATCATACAACTTCCCCACAAGCAGCGGAAAGCAGCGGCTCACGTCGGATGCAGCGAGTGAGCGGTGTGGAGCACAGGGGAGGGGGAGGGGGGGGCGTGCGCAGCGGAGTCAGGAATGTGTAACATCACCCCCCCCAGAAAAAGGCGGTCCCACCTGAGAACTGCTCCCTCGAGACCCAGTCCGTCGACCTCGGCAAGGCGGCCGACCTCTAGGCCGAGGGGCGGGGCGGTCGGGGTGATCACGGTGGAACTCCTGGATGATGCTTGGATCCAAGATGTCCTCGGCAGAGACCCAGCTCCTCTCCTCAGGACCGAACCCCTCCCAATCCACCAGGTACTGTACCTTGCCCCGGCGCTGGCGGGAGTCCAACAGAGAGGACATAGAGTAGATCTTAGAGTCATTTCCCTCCTGTGTCTCTCTATTGGACTCTGTCCAATTAGCATCCAAAGGACCTGGAACAAATGGTTTGAGAAGGGAGACGTGAAAGGTCGGGTGCACCCGCAAATGGCGCGGGAGCTTAAGCCGAACCGCGACCTCATTAACGATGGCCTCTATCCGGAATGGGCCCAAAAACCGGGGCAGGAGTTTACGGGTACCCTGACGACACAGGATATCCCGGGTACTGAGCCACACCATGTCACCTACATTGTATCGAGGGGCGTCACCCCGAGAGCGATCCGCAAAGCGCTTGTATCTCCGTATTACTGCCTCAACCCGCTGGTGGACCTGAGCCCAGACCTCCTCGCTGCGCTGGAACCAAGCATCCACTGCAGGTTCCTCCGACTCCTCCCCACTCCAGGGTGCAAAGGGAGGCTGGTAGCCCAGCACGCACTGGAACAGAGTGAGGCCGGTGGCCGAGTGGCGCAGCGAGTTTTGGGCAATCTCCGCCCAGAGGAGGTACCGCGACGGCATGGATCGGCAATCGAATGGATTGCGATGAGCATAAATGGTATTGTAGCCATTGGAGGAGGGGAGACTGGTCACAAAGTCTAATGCTATGTGGGCCCAAGGCTGCTCCGGCACTGGCAACGGGCACAGCTTACCCACTGGAAGCTTACAGGCAGCGCAGATGGAACAGGAGCGCACAATGGATTGTACGTCCGCCTGTAAGGACTCCCATCAGTACCTCCGTTGGATAAGCTGGATGGTACGCAAGACGCCCGGATGACCAGTGCACAGAGAGGAATGGGCCCATGTGATAATGCGAGGGCGGAAGGACACTGGGACGTACGTCACTCCCTCAGGACAGTTAGGTGGTACCGTAATAGTGCGCAACGCCTCATGAATCTGGGTGTCTACCTCCCATCGGATCAGACCCTGGAATTTGCTAGCGGGGATCATTAAGCTACCCAGATCCGGGTCGGATTGAGAAGGGCCATACAGTCTAGACAGGGCATCTGCCCGGTTGTTCTCCGACCCCAGACGGAACGAAATTTGGAGGTTAAATTGGTTGAAGAACAGGGCCCAATGGGCTTGACGAGCATTGAGACGCCACGCACTCTTAATGTACTCCAAGTTATTGTGGTCCGTGAGAATGAGGACGGGGAGAGAGGACCCCATGAGCCAATGTCGCCACTCCTCCAAGGCTAATTTGATGGCTAAAAGCTCATGGACCCCGATCCCATAATTGCATTCGGCCGGCAGGAACGTGCGGGAGAAATACGCAATGGGACACGCTTGAGCCAATCCTCCCGTGGACTGAGATAGTACGGCACCGGCCCCACTACAAGAAGCGTCCACCTCCACGATGAACTGGCACCCAGGGTCCGGATGGGCCAATACCGGTTTTGTGGTAAAACAAAACTTTCTCTTGTTTGAGAAAGTTAAGGGCCCGATCCGCCTCCGGACTCCAGTGCAATGCGGAGGGGTTGCCCCTGAGACAAGATGTGAGGGGCAGCACAATGCGTCTAAAATCTTGAATAAAGCGCCTATAAAAGTTGGCGAACCCCAGGAACCGTTGCAGTTCCTGGGGTGAGGTCAGTGTTGGATCATGTCGCCTCAGCCAGGGCAGCCCTAAAATGACAGGGACAGAGGGAGAGGAGATGATGAAAAAACTGATCTCCTCAAAATGATCCTCTCCAATCCCCATCCAGGGGGGGTGTGGAGCTTTGAGCCCCCCTGAGGGCAGAGGGCTGCCGTCCACGGCCTGGATGGAAAAAGTGGTCTCGAGGGGCACCTCAGGGATGCCCCATTGACGGCAGAAGCCTCGGTCAATGAAGTTGCCGTCCGCTCCGGAGTCCACCAGCGCAGCAGCCATCAGAGAAGAGCCCTTGAAAAACAAAACAGAATTTAAACATAGGGATTGCTGACTCACTACCCCTGATACTCTCACCATGACATTAGGTACTTCACGTGGGGAAGCTGAGCGTGCTGGTGAAGAACGGCCGCGGCGGTCGGGTCGAACGTCGCAGGTCTGTAGGGCATGTTGGAATTCCAGTTGGACCCGTCGTTGACGCTCCTGAGGGGTCAAGTGGGACCGTCCCAGCTGCATAGGTTCAGGATCTGGACTCCGTGGTGTTGGAGGTGGAGCGATCTCCCTCCACCCTGGTGGACTGGCAGAAGGACGACTGGAGGTGCGAGATGTCGGGACCGTGGCAAGGTGTTGCTCCATAAGGACGGCGAGACGGATGAGGTCATCCAGTGTGGCTCCGAAGTCTCGTCCGGTGATCTTGCGATGTATTTCCCGGCGCAGACCCTCCCGGAGCATAACGGTCAGGACGAATCCACTCCAGCCTGTCCTAGCTGCCAGCACGCGGAACTCCAGAGCATAATCGGACACCAATCGGGTTCGCTGGCGTAGCCGGTACAGCTGCGTGGACAACACCTCTCCCTCAAGGGGGTGGGCGAAGGCAGTGCGGAACGCCTCATGAAAAGTGGCAAACGACCGGCATTCGGGACCCTGTGCCTCCCAGATGGCGGTCGCCCACTCGCTTGCCCTGCCCGTCAGCCGAGAGATGATCAACGAGATTTTATCGACCTCACTGGATCTGGGATGGCTGCGGAAGTAGTGAGCGCATTGCATTAGGAATGAACGGCATTTACCTGGGCTTCCGTCAAACCGTTCGGGCTCCGAAAGGCTATAAGGGGCAGTGGTGGGTGGGGGAGGCACATCGGTGTCCGGCTGGAGTGTCGGTTGTGGAGATGGCATTCCCGCGACTCCAGGAACGGAGCCACCGCGCTCCAGCTCAGTCAGACAGCCCATCAGCGTCTGGATCTCCCGGGTCATCTCGCTGAGTCTGCTCTGGAGCTCCACCAGTGCGCGTCCTTGAGCCTGCAGGACCTCCTCCATAGGCTCCATTTGTGATGTATAGTTGGCAGAGTTTTATGTCAGGTTTAAGCGTCCCGTTGTCGGAGGAACTGAGGGAGGCGTGTTTGCAGAACCAAAAAAAGAGTTTTATTTCCTCCAGGCAGGGAAAAAAGCAACAAAAACAAAAGCAGTCAATAGTTCATTATCATACAACTTCCCCACAAGCAGCGGAAAGCAGTGGCTCACGTCGGATGCAGTGAGTGAGCGGCGTGGAGCGCAGGCGAGGGGGGAGGGGGGGTGTGTGCAGCGGAGTCCCCGATGTCTCTACATCACCTGAGGAGAGCGATCCTATGAAGAGGTAGCGAGTCAGCAGATTCATCTGAGGGTCTCGCCAGAAGAAGAACAGTACAACCCGAATAGACGCTCTCAGAGAGAAACGAGCAGCACGCACGAGCGGGTGATCCAAAAAACTCAGCCGGGGAGTCCGGAACGGCGGCTTAAGAGGATGCTGTCATCAATGAGGCTCACCTGCAACTAATAATCTGGAGAGGGTGATCTGAGATTACCAGCATTAGTGTCAGGTGTGGAAGTGGGCGTGTGAGGTGCGGAGCATGCAGCAGCAGGGCGTGAGCGTGTAGGTGAAGTGGGTGTGTGTGGAGGAGAGAGCGGAACCGCGGGGCGTGAACGGGAACACCTGATCATTTGCCCACTCCCATTTTTTGTCTCATTCACATTCATTTTTCAACACTTTGAGATATCAACACCATTCCAACTCTAAATCATCTGTCCTTTTTAGGTGACCTCAGCTTGTAATATATATACAGTCAAGCCCGAAATTATTCATACCCCTGGCAAATTTTGACTTAAATTTACTTTTATTCAACCAGCAATTTTATTTTTGACCAGAAACGACACAGGCATCTCCCAGGAGATAATATGATGATGTACAAGAGGCATCATTGTAGAAAAAAATATTTCTCAGCTTTTATTCACATTTGAACAAA
This sequence comes from Corydoras sp. C115, assembly GCA_019802505.1. Taxonomy (NCBI): domain Eukaryota; kingdom Metazoa; phylum Chordata; class Actinopteri; order Siluriformes; family Callichthyidae; genus Corydoras; species Corydoras sp. C115. The sequence goes on from JAFMOC010000294.1 coordinate 311,944, forward strand.
AAGTGGCATGTTCAAAATTATTCATAACCTTAGCAATCTGTCACAGTCTATGGGAAAACCCAAAGTTCTATACCATTCCAAATAGTCCAAGCTGTTTTAAAGCATCCAAATTACCCTGATTCATTGGGAACAGCTGTTTTAATCAACTCAACAGCTGAAAAACAGCAGCTCTCTGCAGTTGGTTTGTGGACAGTCATGGCTAAGATTAAGGAGCTCACTAAGGACCTGCGGCTGTGCATTGTGGCCGCTGACAAGTCAGGAAAGGGCTATAAGGCCATATCAAAATGTTTTCAAGTTCCAGTGGCTACAGTGCAAAGTATTATTAAAAAATACAAGAAGTTCCGCACAGTGGAAAATCTCAGAAGATGTGGTCAGAAGCCAAAAGTGACACCTGTGCTGGCCAGGAGTATAGTGAGGCCATTCTGGTGAATCTGGGATCTGCTGGTGGCAACATCTCAAGGCAGACAGTCCAACAAACACTGCACACTGCTGGGTTCCACGGACACAGACCAAGGAGTACGCCAGTTCTCTAGAAAAGCCAAACAAAAGCCCGCTTGACCTTTGCAAATGCTAATCTGGACAAAGAGGAAGACTTCTGGTCTTCTGTTTTATGGTCAGATGAAACAAAAATTGAATTGTTTGGCCACAATGATGTGTCCTTCATTTGGCGTAAAAAAGGGAAGCCTTCAACCCTAAGAACACCATACAACACTGTCAAACATGGTGGTTTGGAACCTAATGTTTTGGGGGTGTTTTTCAGCCAATGGACCAGGGAACTTAATTGCAGTAAATGGCACCATGAAAAAAGAGCAATACATCAAGATTCTCAACAAAAACATCAGGCAGTCCGCAGAGAAACTTGGCCTTGGGAACCAGTGGACATTTCGGCATGACAACGACCCAAAACACACAGCAAAAGTGGTGAAGAAATGGTTAGCAGACAAAAACATTAACGTTTTGCAGTGTGTATATATACTGTATATATATATATATATATATATATATATATATATATATATATATATATATATATACAGTCAATAAATTTACTTTTATTCCATTCATCCATTATCTTCCGCTTTATCCTCTATTAAGCCTCATTTATACTCCCTCTGCGTACGGAAATGTGTGCGTGCGCTTCATGCGTTATAACAGTTACTGCCCACATACTTCCTTGCGTCAGCTCCGTTGATATGGTTGTTGAACACTACATCCATTAGAGGGCAGTTTAGAGTAAAAATCAAACATGGCGACGGCGGAGGAAATTTCGATTTTGTACATACTGGTGGTCTATGAGGCCACTGAACAGGTCGCGACATTTGGATGGAGAATTTTATTCACTTGTCCGCCCAATGAGGGAAATTGATGACGAACGTCATTTCCAATACTTTCGGATGTCTGCCAGGGCATTCGATAACTTGCTTTGCTTTGTAACAACTGTTTGTCCCTGTGCCCCGGCGAAGTAACATCATATAAATGATTAAAATTGCGCACACACTCGTATAACCGGTCTTCAAAAAGTTCCACCATGTTTTTATTCTTCTTCGTGTACATATGGAAGTAGTCGCATCATGCACTGCCCCCACGGTTTCCAGTGGTATTGCTCCGTCCTGTCCGCATCCGCAAGCTTTCAGAAAACGTGCAAATTACGTACGAAATGAACGCAGAGTACGGACAAAAAGCTCCGTCCGTATCCGTCTCCGTATTTAACGTTGAGCATAAATGAGCCTTTAGGGTTGTGGTGGGATTCCCCATGCCCATCCAGGGGAGAACATCTCGGGCGCTGGGCAGATACACCCAGGACAGGGTGCCAATCTATCGCAATCTACTCACTCACACAAACACACTCTATATGGGGCAATTTGGAGAACTTAATTGACTTGATCCATGTTTTTGGACTGTGGGAGGAAACCGGAGAAAACCCACGCAGACACGGGGAGAACATGGAAACTCCACCCAGATTGGGATTCGAACCGGGAATCCCTAGCGCTGAGAGGCAAATGTGCTAACCACTAAGCCACTGTGCCGCCCTTAATATACTTTTATTCAACCATCAATTTTATTTTTGATGGCCTAGTCCTCCCTGGGCAACCTGTAAGCAGCTGCCAGTCTCTCAAAGGTTGCCAAGTTCTGCTCCATGTCATCTCTTAACTCTAGGTTCGGCACCATCACTCTGGTCCATGCTGGTCTCTGCACTGGGCCCAGAGCGGCTGGTGTCCTGACTTGGGTGGCGGGTGTCCTGACTTGGGTGACTAGGTCTGGCATGACGGTCCAGAAACGTTGGCTGTGGCTCTTCAAGCCCCCGATGTTCCAGCCTTGCTCCGTCACCTTTGTTCAGCTGGACCTGCACACTTCTCTATCGCTGCTTCTGCTTGACCGCCTCCCTTTCCTGGGACTTGACGGTCTTCTGCAGCAGCTGATATAGTGAAACCAGGGTTTCTTCTCCTCCTTCTTCAGGGTATCTTCTCTCCTCCTCTGTCGACTCCACGGGCTGATCCATTTCCCCTCTTGCCAGTCTTCTGAAGGCCATCTCCTGCCTCGTTAATACCGCTTAGCCTTGTTGTCTTCCAGTCTTCTGGTGCACAATGATCCCACTTCTGACACCAAAATGTGATGATGCCAGTTGTGCAAAAACTGCACAAAGGCAATTACTGTGGTGCAGGGGGTTTTATTGGATCAGAATTTACACCAAGAAAAATAAGAAAAAAATAAACTAATGAACAAAACCAAAACTTAACAAAACCAAAAACTGTTTAGGCATAAGTCCTAGTACCATACAAATTACTTACTGTGTAGCAGCCTCTCTACAAACTGTAACCAACCACACTCCTTAATCTTCTGAGCCCATGGGCTTAAATACCCTTCCCTTAATTGATCTTACTTAGATAATACCATTTGGAAGGGTTGGTACGCAAACTCAGTTTCCTACTTAGTGCTTTTAACACATATTAACACCCCTCAAAGTGTAGCATAGCCAATAAAACAGTTATAGAATTCATAATATAATGTTATATAATAGTAATAGTAATATAATGTTGTAATAAAACATCATTACAATGAATATTATGATGATTAGATTAAATTCTGATCCCTTATTAAAACAGACGTGTCCCCATCCAAACTCTATCCATAAAAGACAATTCGAGCAGTGTGCGCTTTTCCACTCGGACAGACACAAAAGTTGCGAAAATCAAAAAAAATGCAGAGGTGTATTACAAACACGGCATGGGCGTCGTGAAGAAAACGGACGTATTCCAACGTTCAATGCAAAAACGGTATTTAATAAACAATAGAAGACCTCCTAAATAAATAACGCAAAACATAAAATAAAACACAAACACAAATGAGGAGGCAAGCTGACCAAATGCCAGCAGACTGACGGTCCAGAAGCGCCTAGTCCAGAAACGGAATCACAAAGATGAGAGACAAGTAACGAGAACCAGTGCGACGAACAAGAACAACAGACGTACTGAAATAGAAAGGAACGAAGTAAGAGGAGAACAAAACAGGAAACCGGAATTCCAGTGACCTGGAGCGAGACCGAGTCTGCGCAAGACCGCCCACAGAACCACCACCAGGTGTCGCGGAAGAGACTTTAGAGGGAGCAGTTGTGACAAGGTGAGATTTATACTGGTCTTTCACATGAATGTGTTGGGTATTGATCATGCACTGGTGGGTACATCACCAGCTACACATACAGATACAAATGCGTGATTATGGGGGTTAAAATATGACGAAGAAACCGAACGCAATGCAGCGTCACTCGTGAATGTAAATCACTCCGGTCATCCAACACGCTGTAATTACGACTGCGGCAAATATTCCACAACAAACACGGTAAATACCCGACAGACAGCCATGAATACATATATAATGCACAATCATGCTATGCGTCTACTGTCCCCGCTTGTCTGGGCTATGTGCGTCAGCATCCACTGAACACACTTCATCAGTTTATGTCAGTTTACGTGAGCAAAAACATTTGACAATATAAGAACCATAAAAGCACAGAAACAACTATGGTAGGTAAAGTAATAGTCAAAAAATGGTTTTGCATATGTAACACATGGCCAGTAATTTAGTGTTGTTGCACACTTTGTGTTAGTGATCCTATAATCAATCATTAGTGCTTACTGTGTGCTGCCTAAAGGACGCTGGTAGCTGGACGACTTTGGTTGTTTATTGTTGGTTGATTATTGTCAGCCCAGTGCCACAAAGGTGTTTAAAATTTTGGCATCACTACTGTTTCTAATCCACTTACATTAGCACAATACATACTATAACATCAGCCAGCCATATAAAGACATGCAAAGAGCTGAAAATGCCTGCTTTTTTATGGTCATATCTTTTTATTCTGCTGTGCCTGCATCATAGTGGCACTACTAAAAGTGCAATTTTGAACCTACATAAAGTGTACATATTTCAGATCATTTAAAGTCCAACTTTAACCAATTAACAATAGAAGGATAAAGTAATTATTTACAGATAATGTAAAATAATGTGTCCTCGCAATCCACAGCATTTGGAATTAATGTAATTTGTTTGTAATTTGTCTATTTTTTGTTTCCCAGTTTGAATAGTATAAAATGTTTGATGATCATTATGAATACAAATTTGTTAATGATTCTCCTTCTCTGAGCGACATAAAGAGGACACATGTTGCAGGTATGTAGTTTTGTACTTGGAGCTCAATGTATATTACCTTTGTGTTTGTGTTTTTAAAAATAACTCCCATACACCAGAATGCCTGCCACCACACCCCAAGCACTCAGTGTGTAAATTTGGCCTTAGACAGAGCCATGTTGCCAAAGTTACACTACTCCCACCCATTAGCTGCAGGAATCCAGCATAACCATGGTAACCAGTCTCTCAACCCCAGGGAGATGAGCTGCACAGCTGAAAAGCTCCATTCAATTTTCATATCCTCAGCCCACTATGCCTGACAGGCTCACAGTTGCTCTTGTTGCACTGGCCATGTGTGCACATTAAAAAAAGCAAAACACACCATTTTATCCACATTCATACACATACACAGAATAACACATATGTCTGTGTAAACACCTACATGGAATAAACACAACTTTACTTTTTTACATGTGCATGAAGTACATGAATTACACAATTTAACAATCTTGACTGAAAAATCTGCTTCTTGTCTATTTTAGATATGAGTATGAGTTTTAGATGAGTTAATTAACTGGAGAACAATAAGATGCACACCTGAGGCCAGCCTTCTTTAAGTACATAAGGCAGACTAAATTGCAGCACACATTATCAGTCTGCAATTTGCATGTCTATAATTAGTCATAGTCAGCTTCTGGAAAGATTAATGAAGCACAATGTAATATCACTTCTTCTTTATCCACATGCAGGTGGAGTGGATGAGGTGGAGACAACAGAGCCTAGTTAACTCCAGCAAACAGAGGGAACACTCCCCTCACAGACAACATTAAAGCCTAACTAAACATCCTGCTGGATCTTCAGTACTCAGAATTATTTGGCCAGCAGCAGACTATAGACTGCAGACTGTCAGGGAAAGTTGCAGAGGAAGAAACACATATTAAAAAGTATATGGTTCAATAAGTAATGTTTCATCCTTATATGATACACAACAAATAAAATCCTATTTGTTTTGAAGTTGACTAGATCAGGACATCATTTGCTTTCCATATAATTTAGCATTAATAGTAATTTAGTATATTGCACACATGTGTTTGTAAGTCTTTTTCTCTCTTGACTCTTGAATAATTGAACATCATGTAACTATGCAGCTATTTAATCACTTTCAGCAACCAACCATATATTATTCTGGGATCAGTCCAATCTCTGCTATGCAGTTTTACTGCATCTGCTATGCAGTTTTTATTTCGTAAATCCTACATAGCCAGGAACACAATGATCACAATTATGTTGTAATTAAATTATATTTTCTAACACGTTTCACATGCAGTGGTACTCTAACCTTTATAACGTGCACTACGACAATACGATCAATGTATCCTGTGTTAGGAATGATATCTAACCAGAAAATTTATAGTCTTCACTTTCATTATTAGGTAAATGTCTGCAGTCATTACTGATCTCTCCTTTATGAAGCACATTAGCAATATTACTATCCATCCATTATCTTTTGCTTTATTCTCTATTAGGGTCGCACAGGGCGGTTCCCCTTGCCCATCCAGGGAAAAACGTCTCGGGCGCTGGGCAAATACACCCAGGACAGGGTGCCAATCCATACACTCACACAGATACGCACACAAACACACTCTATATGGGGCATTTGGAGAACCCAATTGACTTGATCCATGTTTTTGGACTGTTGGAGGAAACCGGAGAAACCCACGAGGACACGGGGAGAACATGGAAACTTCACCCAGATTGGGATTCGAACTGGGAATCCCTAGTGCTGAGAGGAGAACGTGCTAACCACAAAGCCACCATGCCGCCCCACAATATTACTAGAATTGACTAGTAACATTCAACTTCGCAACATTTCAAAGCTAAGAAATATCCTCTCCTTTCAAGATGTACAGAAAATAATTCATACTTTTATTACCTCAATGTTAGATTATTGTCAGTTCTGATAGGATATTCTAATAAATCTTTACATAACCTTCAACTTGTACAAAATAGTGCAAATAGGGTTTTAACTAGAATCAGAAAGTTTGATCATATCAGTCCTGTGTTATCAAACTTACACTGGCTACCAGTTAAGTTTTATATTGAGTACAAAATTTTATTGATAACATATAAAGTTCTACATAATCAGGCTCCACAGTATCTCACTGAGCTGAATCAACTGTATAAGCCAACACGCAAGCTCAGATCTTAAAGTGCTGGTTTGCTTTTAGCTCCTAGAATAAAAAAAAAGGTGGAAGAGCATTCTTTCACAAGGCTTCCTCAGGCTTGGTGGTGTTGGGTTGGTGATCTGGGATAGTCTGTGCTGGCATTTCACCTCTTCCCCCAGCTCATCATTAGTAGAGTGTGTGGCACTGAAATGATGCTATTCCAGGGAGCCCTCTTAACTAAGTAGAGGCTGCAGTATCTGCCCCTTTTAGTTATGCTGCTCTAGACAGTTATGCCAGAGTCACATTCTGCACTGTGTCAGTCAAACTCTGGTTATTATTTAAATGCTGTGCTTTATTGCCTCTAATTGCTTTTCTTGTTTGTTTCTTTTGAGGTGTTGTCAATTTTCTGGAGATGTCGTTAGCTCTTTATCCATGGCTTTTATCCAACAGCGCCAAGGGGCAGAAGGTAGATGATATAAAGGTGGGGTCCCAGCAAAGAACCCTGGGGCACACCAGAAGAAACAGGGGAAGCCTGAGACCTAAAGGATTTGAGTTGGATATACTGAGTGCGGCCTGAGAGATATGAATGAAACCAATCAAGTGCAAGATGGTTAATGACAATGGAAGGGAGTCTATAAAGAAGATTAGTGTCGAAGACTGCGCTCAGATCAAGAAGAATAAAAATAGAAAATAAATGGAATCAGCTGCCATAAGAAGATAATTAGTGATCTTGATAAGAGCAGTTTCTGTTTCGTATAGGCAGTTTTAAAATAAATGGGTATGGAGTTAAGTGGCAAGAAATTTTTCAAGTATTTTGGAAATAAAAGGGAGATTAGAAATGGGACGGAGGTTATTAAACTTATTGGGATCTAAGCCAGGTTTCTTCAAAATAGGAGTAATGGCTGCTGTTTTAAAGAGTGTAGGGACAATGATGAATAGTTTGTTCATCATACTCGTTCCTCCTAAATCAAAGTTCAAAGAAGACTTGCTGCATGGACCATAGACAAAATGGTCTATTGTCAGTGCCACAGGCCACATTGCCAAAAATTAGACTGAACAAATATTTGCTGGCAGCTCTCCTTTCCTTTTCAAAGGACCCTGAGAGGACCTCTCCATTACTGCATTTTTGCGCTTGCTGTTTAAGTGCACACATCACACTGTTTTTATTGAATTGCACTAATTTCTTGCTCTGACATCAGAGCATCACAATGTTATACACTGCCCTTTATGTCCACCCCATTTTAAATGGCCAAAGTAGCACTGATAATCTCGCTACAACTTAAACAAGTAATTAACATAAAGTAATCCAATCTGACTGAGATCAGTAATGAAGGTGTTACCCAGGTTTCCTAGCCAATAAAGTCACAGGAGGAACCAAGCTACAGCCAATAGTGATTTGGGGGGTTGGGACATAACCGGTATGGTAGCCAATCTGCGGCCTGGCAAGCAGGGCCACTAAGTTTTTGACTTTCAAAAAAAACTTGACTCTTACTGAGAACTCAGCTAACTGATAAAATAGTGTTCTTTGCTTGAGCAGTATGTGCTATAAACTACCCATAGCCATATTAAAGCTTTGCAGTTAAGACAGTGAGAAAAAACACTGCTCAAAACATTGCCACATTGATGGAAAATACAAATTCTGGATTTTTTTTTGTATTATTGGACGAGACAGGACTCCAGTCTCCATACTACACATCCTACCCGAGCACAGACGCTGTCATTGCTTGAAAGACATGGATGGCATGCCAAGTGCCACAAAACAACTACATTAATTACAGAATTTGAGTATTCCTTTTCTATTTGTAAAAACTTCCATCCATCCATCCGTTATCTTCCACTTTTCCGGGGTTAGGGTCGCGGGGGCAGCAATCGAAGTAGGGAGAACCAGACCTCCCTCACCCCAGCCACCTCCACCAGCTCAACTGTGGGAACCCCGAGGCGTTCCCAGACCAGCTGAGAGATATAATCCCTCTTCTCCCAGCTGGATTTGCCTGAAACACCTTCCTAGGAAGGCGCCCAGGAGGCATCCTTGCCAGATGCCCGAACCACCTCAACTGGCTCTTTTCGATGCGGATGCCAGATCGTGGATTACCGAGCTTCTCACCCTATCTCTAAGGGAGAGCCCAGCCACCCTGCGGGGAAAACCCATTTCGGCCGCTTGTATTCGCGATCTCGTTCTTTCAGTCATTACCCAAAGCTCATGACTATAGGTGTTGGTCTGAACGTAGATCGACTGGTAAATAGAGAGCCTTGCCTTATGGCTCAGCTCCTTCTTCACCACAACAGACCGGTATAGGGTCCGCATCACTGCTGACCCCGCGCCAATCCATCTGTCAATCTCACGTTCCATCTTACCATCACTCGTGAACAAGGCCCCGAGATACTTAAACACCTCCACTTGAGGCAAGATCTGATCCCTGACCTAGTGAGGACTCTCTACCCTTTTCCAACTGAGAACCATGGCTTCAGATTTGGAGGTGCTGATTCTCATCTCAGCCGCTTCACACTCGGCTGCGATTCGATCCAGTAAGAGCTGAAGTTCACAGCCTGATGATGCTAACAGGACCACATCGTGTGCAAACAGCAGCAACGTGATCATCAGATCACCAAACCGGACACCCTCCATCCCCTGGCTGCGCCTAGAAATTCTGTCCATATAAATTATGAACAGAATCAGTGACAAAGGACAGCCCTAACGGAGTCCAACCCTCACTGAAAACAAAAACAAGTCCTCCCATGAACCCTCGAGGATCCTGGAGAGAGTAAAGAGCCGGTCCATTGTTCCACGTCCAGGACGAAAACCACAATGCTCCTCCTGAATCCGACGTTCGACTATCAATCGGACTCTCTTCTCCAGTACCCCTGAGTAGACTTTTCCAGGGAGGCTGAGGAGTGTAGTCCCCTGTAGTTGGAACACACCCTCCGGTCCCCCTTTTTAAAAAGAGGCACCACCACCCCTGTCTGCCAGTCCAGGGTCACGTCCCCCCGATGACCATGCAATGTTGAAAAAACGGATCAGCCAAGACTGCCCCACAACCTCCAGAGCTTTGAGGAACTCCAGGCGGATCCCATCCACCCCTAAAACACTGCCACCAAGGAGCTCTCTGACTACCTTAGCGACTTCAGCCAAAGCGATGGACAAGCCTCCTCCCGGGTCCTCTAACTCTGCCTCCTCTCCAGAGGGCATATTGGTGGGATTGAGAAGGTCCTTGAAGTATTCCTTCCACCGCCTAATGATGTCCCCAGTCCCCAATGAAGTCAACAGTGCACCACCTCCACTATATACTGTGTTAGTGGCACACTGCTTTCCCCTCCTGAGTCGCCTGAGAGTTTGGCAGAATCTTCTTGGAGCCGACTGAAAGTCACTTTCCAAAGCCTCACTGAACTCCTCCCATGCCCGGGTATTTTCTTCCGCGACACACAAAGCCGTAAATCGCCTGGCCTGTCGGTACCTGGCAGCTGCTTCTGGAGTCCCACAGGCCAACCATGACTGATACGACTCCTTCTTCAGCTTAATAGCATCCCTTACATGGGGTGACCACCACCATGTTCGAGGGTTACCGCCATGACAGGCACCAACTATCTTGCGAGCACAGCTCCTGTCCGCCGCCTCAACAAAGGAGGAACGGAACATGGCCCATTCAATGTCCCCCACCTCCCCCGGAATGTGGTTGAAGCTCTGATAGAGGTGAGAGTTGAACATCTGTCTGACGGGTTCTTCTGCCAGACGTTCCCAGCACTATACATTTAGGTCTGCCTGGTCTGACATCTTCCCCCACCACCTGATCCAACTCACCACCAGGTGGTGATCAGTTGATAGCTCAGCTCCTCTCTTCACCCGAGTGTCCAAGACACATGTCCAAGTCCAATGACACAACTACAAAGTCGATGATTGAACTGCGGCCTAGGGCATCCTGGCGCCATATGCACTTATGGACATCCTTGTGCTTGAACACGGTGTTCGTGATGGACAGACCATGATTTGCACAGAAGTCCAACAACTGAACATCGCTTGGGTTCAGATCAGAGAAGCCGTTCCTCCCAATCACACCTCTCCAGGTCTTACTGTCATTGCCCACGTGAGCATTGAAGTCCTCCAGTAGGACAACAGAGTCTCCAGGGGAACACTTTCCAGTACCCCCCCCCCCCCCCCCCACAGACTCCAAGAAGGCTGGATACTCTGAACTGGCATTCGGCACATTAGCGCAGACATCAGTCAGTACCCGTTCCCCAACCTGAATGCATAGCTACCCTCTTGTCCACTGGAGAAAAACTCCAACAAGCACGCATCAAGCCGGGCGGCCACGAGAAAGCCCACACCTGCCTGACGCCTCTCGCCATGGGAAACTCCAGAAAAGAACAGAGGAGAGGAACTCAAGGAGATTGGACCCAGAACCCGAGCTGTGCGTTGAGGTGAGCCCGACTATATCTAGCCGGTACCTCTCAACCTCCCGCACCAGCTCAGGCTCCTTCCCCGCCAGTGATGTGATGTTCCAAGTTCCGAAAGCCAATTTCAGCAAGCAAGGATCGCGATGCCCAGGCCCACGCCTCCAGCCACCGCCCGATCCAATTATTTGTAAAAACTGTATTTTTAAAACCAAAAAACAAACAAAACATTAGAGACTTGAATTTGAAGAAGAAAAAATAAGGATACATTGTTATTATTGGGGTTAACTGTTTTTGTGAAGTGGAAATTCTGTTTTTAGGCCAGTACAGTTTATTGTCTATGTACACCCCCAGATATTTGTAGTCCTCCACAATGTCCACACTGACCCCATTAATGGACACAGGGGTCACCATAGCCCGTTACTTGTCCTCATCACCTTTGCTGATATATCAAATGATTGCTGAGTCATAAGAAAACTTCTGTATGTGGCAGGTCTCGATCGATAGCTGAAGTTTGTGGTGTAGATTGTGAAGAGGAAGAGAGAGAGGACAGTCCCCTGTGGTGCCTCTGTGTTGCAGATCACTCTGTCCGACACACTGTGCAGCAGGCATGTACTGAGGTCTGCTGGTCAGGTAGTCAGCAATCCAGGACACAAGGGTGGTGACTACCTGCATCGCTGTCAGATTTTCACTCAGAAGAGCAGGCCAGATGGTGTTGAAAACACTAAAGAAGTTGAAAAACATGATCCTCACAGTGTGTAACGGGTGCCTAGGGCACCCGTTTCCCGGCCGTTGTGTGTTTTTGGGTTCTGTGTTTGTGTTCCTGTGTTTAGTTAATTAGCTGTCTCGTGTGGGTATTTTAGTTAATTAGCTTCGTGGGTTCATTGGGTGGTTTTGTGCACGTGTCGGGATATGTGAGGGTATTTAGTTCCGGGGTTTCATGTCCTCCGTGCGCGTCTTCGTTTTATGTTACACTGTCCGTTGTACCTGTATGTTTGGTGTTTTGAGCACCTTAATAAATATTCTCCATTCGTACCACCTGCGTGCCTGGCTCCCTTCTGCGCGTTAGAGCGCCGCTGCTCTGCGCTGTATTTGAGCAGCCGCGTTTCATTCCAGGTGGACCGTTGTGACAGAAAGACGCGCCAACGTTTGGGGAGTCCAGAGCCCAGGTAGGTGATTTTTTAATTTTTCTTTGGGGGGGCCGTATAGCCTCGTACTCGCGGCGCGCTCCGCCGTCTCCGCGAGTGCGCCGTTATGCGGAGCCCGCCGTCCCGAAGCCGGGGGAGCGGCTCAAACAGCGTCATGGCGGAGTATAGCGACTCCGATGAGGAATGGATGTGGAGGTATGGTTTTGAGGCGCTCTGCGGGCGAATCTTACCTGTATGGGCACATTCTGCCCATACACACCCTCCGCAACACTGAGGAGTTCTGGACGGAGGGTCCAGTCCGGTTTGTTAAACCCCCGGTGGCGAGACACAGATGCAGAGCGCGGCGACGGCGTGGAGTGAAACCGCGGCAGTCACGTGATGCGACCGCGCCGGTCCGTGCCGCGTCTGGGTCGTGCTGCGAGGGGGCGTTACCGGAGCCGCCGCCTGAGTGTGTGAGTGTGTTGTGTCCCCCTTCCTCCTATGTGTCGTGTGATCAGTCTGTCGTCCCCATGTCTGACATGTTTGTGTCCATGTGTTTGGGCGTTGCGGCGGGGGTTTATGTTTTCTGTGTTCAGGATGGAAAGCCTGAGGCGCCGGCCGAGGTCATGCCAGCGTGATGTGTTTATTTACTTTAGATGTGTGCTGGATTGTTCCTCCTCTGCATCCTCTGTGCGTGCTTCTTTGTAACTTCTCTGGGATGTTGGTTATTATTTTCAGCATGCCAGCTGTCTCCAGCTCGATCAGCTGGTCCTGGCTGTAAACAAAGAGGTCATGCTGATCAAATCAAATCAAGTTTATTTGTTGCATGCGTAGTTATACACGGTTCAGTCAGCAGTGAAATTCTTTTCCGACATCTCAACAGTAAGTCAAAACATTTGGAATTACAAAATAGTTATGCAAAAATATATATATTTACAATGTGCAAAGTTAAAAAGAGAAACTTTACAAATATGACACTGTACAGATATAAAATATAATTTTTTTAATAACTTATAATTAAAGTGAATAGTGCATCAGTGTGCAACTAATGCAGTGCAGGGTCAAAAATTTGTTTGAGTTATGAGGGTGTTGTAGGTGCGATTTGTGTCCGTTTAGTCCTGGTTCAGGGTCCGAATTGCTGTTTGCAAAACTCCTCTGTGTTTGCATTCAGGAGACGAAAACGCCGTCCTGATGGCAATAGAGTGAAGAGCTTGATGTTAGGATGACTGAAGTCTTCCACAATCATTTTGGCTTTGGACTGTCAAGAGGTCTGGAAGCAGTACTCGGATGGTGCGTTCAGCCGAATGTAACACCCTCTGCAGTGACCATGTGTCCAGATGGGTGCTGTTTCCGAACCAGGTTATGATATTCCCTGTGAGGATACTTTTGACTATGCATGAGTAGAAGTTCCTGCAGGACCTTAGAGGGCAGTCTGAAGTCTCTTAGACTGACGAGCCTTCTTTGCCAGGTTGTTAATGTGGCAGGACCAAGATAGGTCCTGTGCGATGTGAACTCCAAGGTACTTGAAGCTGTCTATGCATTCTATTGCAGTGCTGTTGATCCTCACAGGGTGGAAGCTCCTCGGCTGTTTCTTGCTGAAGTCCTCTATCAGCTCCCAATGCTGACATTGAGTTGGAGATTATTATACTGGCACCAGGACTCCAGGTATGTAATCTACGAACAGCATTCTAACATAACTATTCCTCCCCCCTGTGTCCAGGTGAGATAGAGCAGAGTGAAGCAGGTGTAAGATGGCAACATCCACAGATGGCATCATCCTAAATGAACTGACTAATGCAGTGACCTCTTACATCAGCTTCTGTAAATGTGTGTGCATACCAACAAAGACATTTCGCATATACAATAACAATAGTTCATGGCTCACTGCCAAGTTAAGACAGCTTCGTCAGGCCAAGGAAAACACTTACAGAAGTGGGGACATCGACCTGTACAAGCAGGCCAGAAACAAACTGACAAAAGAGATCCGACTGCTGAACACACACAAAACATACACAGAGAGGCTGAAAAACAGGTTCTCAGCAAATGACCCCGCATCAAGTGCGGAAAGGCCTGCAGAACATCACTAACTACAGGAGAACACCTCATCTTACTGAGGCAAACAAAGTCCTAGCTAATGATCTAATACATTCTACTGTAGGTTTGAGAAGAACTAGTTCACACCTTTTAACCACCCCAGTCAGACAACAACTGCCCTCATCACACACACAGAAAACCACCTATTCTCACTCCCTGAAACACACAGGTACACAGAATAGTGTACTACCGATACACAAAGAGGAGGTGAGCTGGCTTTTCAACCGACAGAGCATCAGGAAAGCTCCAGGACCAGACCAGGCAAGAGGATTTTCTCCCACTTGCCTAAAAGCCTGTGCTGACCAGTTGGCTCCAGCCTTCACACAGATCTTCAAAAAATGCTTAGAACTGTGTGACGTTCCCTCCTGCTCTAAACAATCCACAATCATCCCAGTCCCAAAGAAACACTCCATCACAGGACTAAAAGACTACAGGCCTGTCACTCCGTCATCTGTAGTGATGAAGTCCTTTAAATGTCTGGTGTTTACTCAGCTGAAGAATATTACAGAACACCTGCTGAACCCCCTGCAAACAGCTCAGTGGATGATGCAGTCAACATGGGACTGCACTACATCCAACAACACCTTGACCACCCAGGAACTTACTGGTGTTCAACACCATAAAACCAGACATCCTGTCCCCACGTGTCAGCGTTCGGGGCGCGCTGTCCGGAAAATGGCGGTGCAGCGCGGTGTGGTGGAGAGTAGATAGAGCCAGGCGACCAGGTAAGCGAACACAACCACTTTATTCACTCAACTCAGCGGGAACGCCGCAGGAGGAGGCGCGAACCGAAATAAGCCAAAGAAACACCGACTAGCGGGAACGCCGCTGACTACCCGATGAAACGTGTAGTAATCGGTACTAAATATAAAACTAGCAAACGGCTGAAAAGCTGCTGGATGCGGGGCGAGATAAGCCCAGAGAGAAATATAGACACATGCAATACAAATATAATTACCCACACGAAACACCCGACGTGACGTTTGAGCAGGAGCTCAAACGAACTCAATGCTGACCTACTGGCTGCACGGCCGGAATCCCTCAAATGCAGTCAGTAGGTCGCACGTGATCCGGTAGGGCCCAATCCCTGCCCAAGGGGTTGGTCCTACCTACGGAAGCCTAGGACGGCCGAAAACCCGATACACGGGAGGCAGGTAGGAGGGGCCCAACCCTCCCAACATGACACCACGGCTCTTCTCTCTGTACACTGCAGCTAGGGCGCTGCAGCTAGGGGTTTGCGGAGTATTGCTTCTAGGGGTTTGCGGTCCGACTCTAAAGTCAAAGTCAAAGTGAAAGTAGGCTTTATTGTCAATTTCTTCACATGTACACTACATACAAAGTAATTGAAATTACGTTCCTCACTTTCCCGCGGTTACAGACATTTATGAAATTTAAACATGAAAAACATAAAAAACTAAAAATTTAAATACAGTGTGTGTGATGTATTGGAATTTACAGTAAAAAAATGTAAGTTTTAAATACTATGATTTGTAGTGACAATGAAAGGCAGCGTAAATGCGAATTTAATTAGTAACAGTAATGATGATGATAATAATAATAATAATAATATAACAACATAATAACTATAGTAATAATAGCAGTAACTAACAATAATAAATAGTAGTAGTAATATTAATAATAATGATGCTATTGATAATAATAATAATAATAATAATAATAATAATAATAATAATAATAATAAAGTAATGAATAATAATAAATATAAATATATATTATATATATAAGTAATAAATAACAACATATATGTAGCAGTAGTATAATATATAATATATATATATATATATATATATGTCAGAGTCGTAGTAAAAAGGACTGCGTAATCCGGATCAGAATAATGCAGTTTATTGCACAACGGTGATGCACCAAGCCAACTACAGGGCTAACAAAGATAACCCAGATACTGAGCGACGCAGAACACAAATAAACCACCGCCGATGAGCGGAGAAAACGAAACGAACAAAACAAACAAATACACAAACTGCGTGACCCGCGATAAAGTCGATCGCTGACGCAGTAAGTCCACAGAAGAAGAGCAGTAACGAGCCGAAGACTAATCCAGGAAGAGAAATAGCACAAACAGCAAGTGAGCGTGATACAACGCGAGGAAGAAACCCGGAAACTACGCTTATAACGACACAAACCGGAAATGACATAAACAACACATGATCAATACTCCGGTGATTGACAACGATCAGAGGAAACCGTAGACATTCCCTCACCAGAGTGCACTGCAGAGGGAGCGTGAGTGACATTACCCCCCCTTCCCGAAGGGGCAGAGAAGCAGAAGAAGAAAAAGCCCTATACCTACCTTGGCGACGCGGACGGCCCCTGCCACGAGGTGCAGGCTTCTCAGGATACGTTCTGTGAAAATCCGCAATGAGATTGGGATCCAAAATATCGGTAGCTGCCACCCAGCTACGCTCCTCAGGGCCGAATCCCTCCCAATCTACCAGATACTGGATCGTAGAACCACGACGACGCGAATCCAACAGGGAGGAGACCGAAAAAACATTAGGAAGGGAAGAAGCCTGAGCAACAGTCTGCTCCTGGAGAGCTAAATCGAGGGGACCCGAAACAAATGGTTTAAGAAGAGACGTGTGAAACACAGGATGAACCCGGTACTGGGGTGGTAATTGTAGATGGTAGGAAACCGGATTAACCTGACGTAAAATGGTAAATGGACCTAGAAAACGAGGCAGTAGTTTGCGTGTACCAGAGCGACAACGGAAATCCCGAGAACTAAGCCACACCCTGTCACCAGGAGAATATACCTGCGCATCACTACGATGACGATCAGCAAAAGATTTATTACGCTGTAATGCAGATTCCACCCTCTGGTGAACCTGCTCCCAGACCCTCTCACTACGTTTAAACCACTCATCAACCAAAGGAGAATTGGTGGGTTCAGGGTCCCATAGCATAAATTGTGGTTGATAACCTAAAACACATTGAAAAGGTGTCAAACCCGTGGCCGAGTGCCGGAGGGAGTTTTGAGCAATCTCCGCCCAAGGGAGATAACGAGCCCAATCAGTAGTATTGTTGAAGGCAAAAATACGAAGAAATTTAATGAGTTCCTGATTAACTCTCTCGCACTGGCCATTGCTCTCCGGGTGGTAGCCAGAAGTTAAACTTACAGTAGTACCCAATTTCTCAAAAAACGATCTCCAAACAGCAGAAGTGAATTGAGGACCACGGTCAGAGAGAATATCCTCAGGGATACCGAACACAGGAAAAATGTTCTTGAAAAGGAGTTCTGCGGTCTGAAACGCGGTGGGAAGAGAAGCCAAAGGAAAAAAACGCACAGCCCTAGAAAAACGATCTATCAGGGTTACTATGGTGGAAAAACCATCAGAACAAGGTAGATCAGACACGAAATCAATAGCCAGATGAGACCAGGGACGCACTGGAACCGGTAAGGGACGAAGTTTACCTGCAGGCAATGTCTTGGGTGTCTTACATGTAGCGCAAATAGAACATGAACGGACAAATCGCTGAACATCAGAATTTAAGGTCTCCCACCAGTATTTGCGGCGAAGAAGATGAACAGTGCGCTCCACCCCGGGATGACCAGAACAAAGAGACGAATGAGCCCACGTAATGAGACGATTGCGAAAAGACTCCGGAACATACAAGGACCCCTGAGGACAAGCAGAAGGAGCAGAACTCGTTTGAAGAGCATTCACAATTTCCTGATCAAATTCCCAATGCAAAGAATTTATAAAACAACGATCAGGAAGAATAGGGGAGACATCCTGCAAGTCCTCCCCGCAGCCAGGGTGAAGACGAGAGAGAGCATCAGCAGGAATATTACCCTTACCAGGACGAAAAGAAATAGTAAAGTCAAAACTGTTAAAAAATAAAGACCATCTCGACTGCCTAGCATTCAAACGCTTAGCTCCCTTAAGGTATTCTAAGTTCTTATGGTCGGTGATAACAATAAAAGGATGATTAGCCCCCATTAACCAATGGCGCCATTCCTCCAAAGCAATCTTAATGGCAAGAAGCTCGCGGTCACCTATACTATAATTCCTCTCTGCCTGAGATAGTTTACGCGACAAAAACGCCACTGGCCGTCGAGCTGAATTGAGCCCCTTACCCTGCGATAAGACAGCTCCCACTCCAGAAGAAGAGGCATCGACCTCAACGAAAAAAGGTTGCTCAGGGTCAGGGTGAGCCAAGACTGGAGCGGAAGTGAACCTGGACTTAAGATCAAAAAATGCTTGATCAGCCTCCGAATTCCAAACAAGATGACGAGGTCCACCCTTAAGTAAATTAGTAAGCGGAGACGAAAGTGCACTGAAAGACAGAATGAATTTTCGATAAAAAATAGCAAACCCCAAAAATCGCTGCAACTCCTTGACGGTGGTGGTGGGAATACCCCATTGATTAGCCAGAGTGGTGTAAAAAAAAATTACCCTCAGCCCCGGAATCCAAAAGTGCTGTGGTGTTCACTGATTGATTAGCAAAAGATAACCGAACAGAAAACAACATAGGTTTACGCATTTTCCACCTAGAGGTGCTTACCACAACTGAATCCTGGGCGGATGTAATAGCTCTAATCCGAGCGGACGAACCACGATCCCGATTAGAAGGACAGGAGGGACAGGCATCCAGGAAGTGATCGTTGGCAGCACAATATAAACATAAACGTCCCTTTATGCGACGATTCCTTTCACTCACAGAAAGGCGGATGGATTCCACCTGCATAGGCGTCTCTGTGTCCAATGAATCCGAGCGTTGAGCAGCAGCAGCAATAGCAGGCCTTGACAAGGTGGAGCGGGAAAGAGTGCTCTTTCGTGTCTGCCAGAGCTGATCCAGCTTGATGGAGGCCGTGATGAGCTCGGACAGGGACATCTCTGCGTCCTTAAAAACCATCTCAGCCGAGATTTCTCTCCGCAAACCAGATCGATATGCCACGATAAGAGCCGGTTCGTTCCAACCACTGTGTGCTGCCAAAGTCTGAAATTCTAAGGCATAATCAGCTACCGAACGTGAACCTTGCCGAAGTTCATACAGTAATTCCCCAACCGAACGACCCTGACGTGGGTGAAAAAACGTGCCTTTAAACCGCTCGAGAAATAGTGAAAAATCGCGTGATTCGTCACCGCGGGCGCTCCATAACGCCGAACCCCAGTTGCCAGCGCGTCCGCGCAAGCGCGAAATAATGGACGAAATTTTCTGTTCGTCAGTGGCCGCCGGACGGTTAGCAAAGTACATAGAACACTGTAGAAGAAATAACTCATAAAACTCGGAGTTTCCGTCGAATCGCTCGGGTTCCGCTACTGTAAGCGGCGATACCGCCGAACTGGAGGTGGATGCAAACCCGGAAGCATCGGATGACGCAGCTGAGGTGGTAGTGCCGGGTGGCTGGAGAGATCCACGTTCCAACCGATCCTGACGCTCCACGATGGATCCCATGGCTTTAGACAGTTCGAGCATTTCCTGCCTGAGTTCGCCGAGGAAGCGCCCTTGTTCCCGAAGTGCGTGCATCAGATCCGTGGATTGAGACGCGTCCATATTAGTTGGCGTTGTATCTGTCAGCGTCGTAGTAAAAAGGACTGTGTAATCCGGATCAGAATAATGCAGTTTATTGCACAACGGTGATGCACCAAGCCAACTACAGGGCTAACAAAGATAACCCAGATACTGAGCGACGCAGAACACAAATAAACCACCGCCGATGAGCGGAGAAAACGAAACGAACAAAACAAACAAATACACAAACTGCGTGACCCGCGATAAAGTCGATCGCTGACGCAGTAAGTCCACAGAAGAAGAGCAGTAACGAGCCGAAGACTAATCCAGGAAGAGAAATAGCACAAACAGCAAGTGAGCGTGATACAACACGAGGAAGAAACCCGGAAACTACGCTTATAACGACACAAACCGGAAATGACATAAACAACACATGATCAATACTCTGGTGATTGACAACGATCAGAGGAAACCGTAGACATTCCCTCACCAGAGTGCACTGCAGAGGGAGCGTGAGTGACAATATATATATATATATATATATATATATATATATATATATATATATATATATATATATATAATATAGACCTGAGTATGTGTTATACAGTGAGAGTTTTTCACAGTTACAGCAGCAGCAGAATGTCAAAATCTTAATTTTTATTTTTGTGCAAAAAGGCATAATAGTGCAAAAAGAGTCTTGTGTGCAATGGATTTATGGATTTATTTCCTTAGTAGTCCGGATGAAACCGAGTGCAGGGAATTCAGCATCCTTGTGGTGGATAAAGCCTGGTGGATAAAGCTGTTTTTGAGTCTCGTGGTGTTGGAACGGAGACTTCTGTATCTTCTTCCAGAGGGGAGCATGCTGAACAAACTGTGTGAAGGGTGGTGTGTGTCACTCGAAATTTTTATTGCTTTCCGAGTGAGGCGGGTGGTGTATACGTCTTGCACCGAGGGTAGTGGAGCCCTAATTATCTTTCCAGCTGCTCTCACAACACGCTGCAGTGCCTTCCTGTTGGTCTCAGTGCAGCTTCCTCCCCACACAGTAATGCAGCTGGAAAGGATGCTCTCGATGGTGCCTCGATAGAAGGTGGTCATGATGGATGGAGGGGCCCTTACCTGCTTGAGCTTACGCAGGAAATAGAGGCGCCGCTGAGCTTTCTTTACCAGTGAAGTTGTGTTGGCAGTTCAGGTGAGGTCCTTGCTGATGTGCACGCGCAGGAATTTGGTGCAGCTTACTCGCTCCACAGCTGCACCTTCGATGGTCAGGGGTGGGTGTTGAGTCTGACCTTTCCGGAAATCAACAACAATCTCCTTGGTTTTGTTGACATTCAGCAGGAGGTTGTTGTTCTTGCACCACGTAGTCAGGAGGTTGACCTCTTCTCTATAATAGGTCTCATCGCCTTTGGTGATGAGACCCACTAGAGTGGTGTCGTCCGCAAACTTCACTATGTGATTTGTGTTGTGGGTTGTTGTGCAGTCATGTGTCAGTAGGGTGAAGAGTAATGGACTGAGCACACAGCCTTGGGGGGCTCCTGTGCTCAGTATAATGTTGCTGGAGATTTTGATTCCTACCCGCACTGCTTGAGGCCTCTGGCTGAGGAAGTCCAGCAGCCAATTGCAGAGGGAGGTACTGAGCCCCAGCTTGTCCAGTTTGCAGATGAGTTGTTGGGGTATGATGGTATTGAATGCCGAGCTGAAATCTATAAAAAGCATTCTCACATATAAGTCTTTCTTGTCAAGATGGGTGAGGGCTGGGTGGAGGGCAGAGCAGATTGCATCTTCTGTAGATCGTTGTTTACGGTATGCAAACTGACAGGGGTCCAGTGTTGGTGGGAGGATTGATTTGATGTGTGCCATGACTAGCCGTTCGAAGCACTTCATAATGATGGGAGTTAGTGCCACAGGACGGTAGTCATTGAAGGTGGTCGGAGCAGATTTTTTGAACACAGGTATAACGGTGGTTGTTTTGAAGCGTGTTGGAACAATGGCTTGCTTCAATGAAGTGTTGAAGATGTCTGTAAAGACCTCTTTAAGTTCCTCAGCACAGTCTTTGAGCACGCACCCAGGGATGTTGTCTGGACCTGTTGCTTTGCGGATGTTTATTTTGGTTAGGGTCTGCTTCACGCTTGTAACAGAAAGACACAGTGTTTGATCATGTGGAGGGGGTGGGGTCTTTTGTGGTTGTGTATTATTTTGAGCCTCAAAGCGTGAAAAGAAGCTATTTAGGTTGTTAAGCAGAGAGGTGTTACTCGCACAGGTCTGTGATGGGGCTTATAGTTTTTGATGGTTTGGATGCCCTGCCACAGGCTCTGTGCATCTCTGCTGTCTTTGAAATGGGAGGTGATTTTCTGTGTATACTCCCGTTTTGCTTTACTGATACCTCGGGACAAGTTGGCACGTGCTCTCTTCAAACCCTCTTCATTTCTGGATCTGAAGGCCTCGTCTCTGGTCCTCAGCAGCTTGTGGACATCACCTGTCAACCAAGGTTTCTGGTTGGCCCGAGTGACGATGGTCTTTGTGTGGGTTACATCGTCTATACACTTTGTGATATAGGAGATCACAGTGTCTGTGTACTCCTCAAGATCTGTGTTGTTGGTGGCTGCCTGTTTAAACATGTCCCAGTCCGTTGTACCAAAGCAGTCTTGAAGCGCAAGGACGGCCCCCTTTGGCCACACTTTTATCTGTTTCTTGACAGGTTTGATTGCTTTTCCAGTTTGTATGTATGCTGGCCGTAGCAAAACAGTGATGTGGTCTGAAAGTCTGTGGGGGAGGGGAGTGGCTTTGTACGCTCCTTTGTGAAAGGTGTAGACCAGGTCCAAAGTGTTCTCCCCCCTTGTTGGAAAGTTAACATGTTGATGTAGTTTTGGGAAAACTGTTTTGAGCTCTGTGTGATTAAAATCTCCAGCGAGAATGAGAAAACAGTCCGGATGTGCAGTTTGTTGTTCACTGATGGCCTGGTATAAGTCATTTAGTGCTGTATTCCTATCGTTGTTATTGCTGGTGGTGGGGATTTAGGCTGCTACCAGTAAAATCGCAGTGACTTCTCTGGGCAGATAAAAAGGACAGCATTTTATTGCAATAAACTCCACTAATGCTGAACAGTATTTGCCTACTACCGCTGTCTTCCCTCCGGTTACGAGGACTCGATCAGCCCGGTAGCATGCTAACTGCTCCAGTTGCACAGCGGAGTCGGGAATGTTATCATTAAACCAAGTTTCAGTGAAAATCAGTACACAACAGTTACTCACTGTACGATTCGCTGAGCTCAACAGTCGTATATGATCCATTTTATTGTCCAGTGAACGCACGTTTGCCAGGAGGACTGATGGTATCGCTGGACGAAAGGGGTTAGCCATTAGCCTAGCTCGAATACCTCCGCGCTTGCCCCGCTTTCGTTCCCTCGTGCACCTTTTCCGGTGCTTCCTTCCTCGGGGAGGTGAAGTAGGAGAGTCTACTATCACTCTGTGGCCGTACATGTACTCGTGAAAACGCTTGCACTCAAACAACACAGCATATAGCTCTTTCTCTATTTGAGCATAATTTTCTTCTGTGCTGTTGAGCGATTTGGAGGCATAGGCCACAGGTCTCGCATCCTGGAGCATGACTGCACCAAGGCTACATTTTGAGGCATCTACCTGGAGCCTCAACTCTTTCTGAGGACCGAAGTATGCCAGCACAGGGTGTCGTGTTATCAGATCCTTTATCTGCCTGAACGCTGCATCGTGATGTGGGTCCCATGCAAACTCATTGTCTCGCTTTAAGAGCTGTCGCAGTGGTGAATTTACCTGTGAGAGGTGTGGTGCAAATCTGGCCAGGTAGTTGATCATCCCAAGGATGGTCTCCAAGTCAGCTCTGTTCTTGGTGGTTGCATTTCTTGGATGGCTTTTTTTTCATGGGGTCTGGTTTGATGCCCTCATGTG
The DNA here is from genome assembly GCA_019802505.1 of Corydoras sp. C115. Lineage (NCBI taxonomy): Eukaryota > Metazoa > Chordata > Actinopteri > Siluriformes > Callichthyidae > Corydoras > Corydoras sp. C115. The sequence continues at coordinate 335,758 of JAFMOC010000294.1, forward strand.
ATAGCGTGTGACCAAAATAGCTGAATTCAGGCACACATACCTGACATTTGTCTGGGTTCAACCTTACCCTTCTCTCCCTTGTGCGTTGCAACATGGCTCTGAGGTTGTCATTGTGCTCCTGTTTGTTTTTTCCGTTTGTTTTGGCCGTTACTCCGCTGAGATATGTCTCATCGACACGCCTTTGGAACTCGTCTTGGGCTGAGTTGAGCCCGAAGGGTAACCTGAGGAATCTGTACCTGCCAAACGGCGTGTTGAATGTTGTCAGCAGGGACGACTCAGTGCTGAGCTTTATAGCCCAATAGCCATATCTGGCATCCAGGACACTAAAGTACTTGGCTCCAGCAAGCTTTGTTGTGGCGTCTTCTAGCATAGGTAGGGGGTAGTGAGGCCTTTGGATTGCCTTGTTAAGGTCCCTGGGGTCCAAACATACCCTCAGCTTGCCACTGTGTCGCTTCTCCACTACAACTAATGCGTTCACCCATTTAGTGGGTTCTGTTACCTTGCATATGATGTTGGACTTTTCCATTTTGTCAAGCTCTTGCTTAAGCCTGTCTTGCAGTGCGATTGGGACTCGGCGTGGTGGGTATGCTACGAGACAACACTCACCCGGGAACTCTCCAATGCCCTCGAAGACGTCTGCATACTCCTCCAGTATGCTTTGAGCTTCATCCTCTCTGGACACTGCTAGTAGTGCCAGTTTAATCAGGTTTAGGTCCAAACTGGCCCTCATGCCAATTATGGGTGGTGCTTTAGTGTCAACAATGTGGAATTCCAATGTCACTGAGTGGTCTCTGTACCTGCACCTCAGCTGACTGTAGAGCAATGTCTTTGAATAGTCTCTGGAACACATACTCAGGGATAGCATTGGTTTGCGCGCCAGTGTCTATTTTAAATTTAATTTTATGTGTAGATACTTTAACTTCTGCATAGGCTTGTTCGGTGTCCTTGCCAGCGTTCTCGCTCGTGAGCCCATCTATGTACAGCTCTGCTTGTTCTTCATCACTTGCTTCTACCACAGCATGAATGGCTATCCTGTGTTGCTGCGTTGCGGTCTTTGACTTGCACGCTTTAGCAAAGTGGTTCAGTTTCTTGCAGTTTAGGCATTGCTTACCTTTGGCTGGACATATATCTTTAACACCGTGCTGTCCTCCACATCTGCCACATTCCACGCTGGCTGCACTGGGCTTTCTTGGTTTTAACCTTTAACCTGGTGTTGGCTGGTCGTCTGTTTTCAGCTTTGCTGCTTATGGCGTGTACTGATGTCCTTGTTTCCAACCATTTCTTTTAGCTGCGCTTGTGCTAGCTCATAACACCATGCTATGTCTATAGCTTCTCCAGTGTGAGATTCACGCCATAGCTGAGCAACTTCTCACGCACACGTGGGAAGTTGGTGGCGATAACTATGCGATCCCTGACCATTTTGTCGCTATTTGGGTAGCCACAGTCCTCCACCAGTAGCTTCAGTTCAGTTATAAAGTGTTCAAAAGTCTCTTTGTCCCCTTGCATTTTGTCGTGGAAGCGATATCTGGCGTATATCGGGTTAGATTTGGGAGCAAAATACCTCGTGTACATGTCGTAGTACGTAGTACTCCAGCTTCTTAGCATCGTCCTCCGATAATGTCCATGTGTTATATATATATATATCCCTTCCTTTCTCTCCGACCCACAACAGAAGATAGCTGCACTTATCTTGCTCGCCTTTCTCCCGCAGCGGTCCTGAGAACGAGCTTAGCGTGCTGCTTGAAACGGCGCCAAGCCTCCAGTAGATTCGGCGAATCCCAGTCATCATGTAATACATAATAAATCATGTAATAGAGCTAATCAAAATTTTTGCATTCTACCTGATGGAAGGTTTTTAAAAATGTATGAGATGTGGGGTAGACAAGCCTGCATGGATTTTTAATACTACCGAATATACTACCGCCTAGTACAGGGGTCTCAAAGTGCTGGTCCGTGGGCCAGATGTGGTGATGCAGTCTTATACGGCCCCTCACGGGTTAATAAAATAAGCATTAAATAATAATAATAATAATAATAATAATAAATTAATAATAATAATAATAATAATAATAAATTAATAATAATAATCTGGCCCGCAATTTAATTTAATTGTTTATGCATTATTATGTTAATTTTTAAATTTTATCTATTTATTTTGTAATGTGGTGTTTGTGTGTGTCTGTGTGTTGTCTTTATTTTTGTGCTTACGCTGCGTTGCCTGGTGATTAGCACCAGGCAATGCTGTGTAAGCCCAACCAACTCGTAAGCTGCATGTCTCAACATGTAACGGGGTTTTACTTAGAAACGAAGTCAAAGTCGATGAACAGTATAACAGTCACTGGTTTATTGAAAACAGCACTCAAACCCCAGTAAACGTACTGATGGTGTAACGCCGCGATGAAGATGATCGCTGACACTCGGGAAACCAAACTCCCCAGAGAGGTAATCCATAGAACAGAAGGTAGCAGGAAAGCGCATTACCGAAGATCAGACGCAAACAGCCAACCCAACCGAACAGCTTACTAGAGAGATAAACAGGAAGTACTAATCAGAACTCTGGAGAAGAACTCCGAGGGCCACCAGTGGCAGGAAGGGGAATAGCAGGTACAGAAGGTAAAGTGGATGTGACACTACGCTACGCTTGCGCACACCATTCCCAGCAAAAACATTTTGTTAGCAAAAAGGTCACTTTCGAAACTCAAAAAATAAAATAAAAGTTCACTTGGAAAAAGTACATATGTGTGTGAAAAACTCTTCTCAACTTTAAAATTTAATAAATCCAAGCACAGATCCAGACTGACCGATGCCCATCTCCAGTCCATCATCAGTGTCCACTGCAAACTCACTTAAAGCAAATGTGGTTCATTTGTGTCAGAAGAAGCACTGTCAAGTTTCTAGTAGCAAGCACTGAGCAAACACTAAATGTACAATGTACTGTATTTGAATGTACAATGTACAAAATGTATTTGAATTACAATATGTGTACATAGTTATTATATCGTTGATTTTCCATTTTCCCGCTGCTTTTTGTTGCAATTCTTTAATCTGGCCCCTCTTCGAAAACACAGCCTGGTTAGTGACCCCCAGGTAATTTGAGTTTGAGACCCCTGGCCTAGTATGATTGGGCATTAAGTAAGTACTACTGTATGTATTTTTTTTATTATTAAAACCTCTATCACACCCCGTACGGCATTAGAAATAGGCAACTGTACACAGCTTTGATCAAACAACAGCTTCAAACCAATGGCAGCTAATTGGGCTTTTATCAGTAGCAGACCAAACTCAAGCTTAAAAAAAAGTTTTCCCCTAATTGAGTGTTGTGACATTTTGCATAGATGTGATGTAATGTGTAATAAATCATTTACTAGACCTCATTAGCACACAGTCCAACCGACAACACACACACACCATCATAAGTGATATGTGTATTAAATGTGTACAGATACTCTAAATTTCACCAGGAAATAGTGGTATACAGTAGATAGGTAATAATTATTTATGTCTTTACCTGAAATATGGATAGCTGCAATGTACTGATGGGTCTTTCCCTGCTGGGCCACATCTGCTGTATAATTTCATATTAGAATGTTGTGCTCACAACAAAATGTGTTTCAATACAACAAAAAAGGTCACCACTTGAATTTGAATTTTGGACTATGGGAGGTCCAGATCTCCCATAGTTAATACAAGATTTTAGGGGAAAATTAATGCAAATGTGTGCCCAACATGACCTTTTTTTGGCATGCTGATGTGAAATATAACTATTGGCAGTGGCAGATATGATCTTTTTGCCAATATGTTATGTTAATAATGAACACAATGACTCCAAAATGTGAATCTCACAAAAGTAATTACTGTAGCAGCTGGATTAAAACATATATTGGATTAGACACGAGTGTCTGTAAACGTATTGTTTCATTCTCTTTTACCATGTTGCTGAGTTTCTGCTTGCTCATTTTTAAATTAAGGCTCCTTGCATTTAAGCATATAAATACATCCAACCTCTTATACTTAATAAAATTAGCTGGATGACACAGAGTAGGGTAACCACCCCATCATTTCAGATATACAATCTCTTTAATAAACTTGGTTGAAAGATTTAATTGTTGCATTGGTTAGTATTTACATTTTACTTCAATTCCCTACATAATGTCTATTAAATATCACAAAATTAAAGGTAAAGAAAACTGTAAATAAAAATGAGAAATATAGCAAAGTTATGTGACTACATAAGTATACATTTAACAAGTTAATTATGATGTTTGTTGAATTATTGGGTAGCATCAAAGGCTACCTCCTGACTAATGGTCACAAATAAGTAGCATTACAGGTAAATGATAACCTCAAATGTGAATTTGTTTATGAGTTCACTAGATGGACACAAACACAAACAAATATAGGCCATTGACACAGAATACTCAGTTTGGAAAGGCTCAATCAAATCGGCACATTTCCAAAAAAATGAATAAAAGACTCACTTACATTGCATAATATACGAATATTGTAGTCAAGATTTTAAAGCATTTACCCTATACACTTTAAGTTAAATACTAATACCCAGCCACCCAGTCTTTCTGGAATATGTGTGTTTAACTGCCATAACTTAATATCGTGCAGACCTTCTATTATTAACAAATACTGTGATTTTTTAAAAATTTCTTCTACACTTCTTATTTGCTTAAAAGGATATTTGGAAACTGATCACCAGACAGACAAGCAAAAAAGCAGGTACAAGTCACCAGGTTAGACTTGATGACACCTTTGCGCTGAGCTTTTTGAGCAGACTGTTGTATTATTTGGTTGTTGTGAATTTGATTGTATAACTGTCTTCCTTTTATCTGTGATACCATGGCATCAAGGCAACAACGGCTGATATTACATTAAGTTGTGCAGCTAATATATTCAAAACATTTAAGTGTTTTCATCTTTAAACTTGCTTCCACATGTTCCCCATTGTTTTTAAAAGACATGAAGCAAATGAGGCAAGTCTGGCAGCAACATTTCAATTTAATTTTTTGGTTTACTTTTGTAAACTTTTTTGTGAACATTGAGGTTATGCTGCCTACCCATCAGCCTATGCTATATTCAAAAAAGTAAGGCTTTAACAAGAAACATTTTAGCAAAAGGCTATACATTCATGTTACACACACATCCCAATACTGAGCCCAGACTTTATTTGGGTTCAACAGCCCTAATGTCTAGGTTGCATGTTGAGAAGATGTGAGATACACCACGAACTTCAACCCCCAAGTCGGTTGTGCTCTATAACCCATGTATGTGATTTGCATATTGCAGCTGCACAGGCCCATTTAGGGATTTTTGCCAGCTACTTTGGATTTGTAATCACTGCTTGTCTTCATTTGGGCCATCTCCAAGTTGGTTGCATCTGCAGGAAGGCTGCTGCGCATGTGTTCAATGGTCTTCTCATAGGAAGCCTTCTCTTGCTCCAATGACCGGATCATATGCTTCATCTGACTCTCATGTGTCAGAAAGCTCTCAACACTGTTCTCCAGACTTTGGATTTTCACCCGCGCTGCCTGCCACACACACACACACACAAGAACTGCTAAATGAATGTTTCTACATGAATTTATGAACATTAGTGCAAGATATTCAGGTATGTCTCAGATGAGGCACACGAGACACTTCCTTTATAGTTGTTCACAACCACAGGGGGGAGATAGCATGAGACATTTAAGAAAGAAGATTTTTATTTGAAAAATAATTTAAAATAAAACCATAAAAAAAAAATAAAACCATTTCTGGGATCATCTGTCTGTACACCATTTTAAACATAAATCACTTTTCATACTGTTCAAGTTATTTATAATACAAATAATCATTCAAATCTAGCTTTAGTTCAATGAACTGTGTTGTAAAAACAAAATCACATCTTAAGCTACTTAACTAAAGCTAGTAGAATTTACTTTTGCCCAAAAAAATGATTACAAGTAAAAAGTGTAAGTGTTGTTAAAGTGTTCATCATCTTTTGGCAATATCTAATGCAGCACAAATGTTGTGTTATGAGATTTGGTCTATACATGTGATGTACTTTGCTGTCACCTCCTGGTTAATATGAAGCATAACATGTTTTGTACACCATCTTAATCTTAAATATTAATTTGAACTTTTTCTAAATCTGTCCTATTGAAATGTCTGCAAAATCAAGAAAAGGAAAATTAGATAACATTGTGGAATCTGGAGCAGATTTGGAATTGTATTAAACAAGAATTTGCAATGATTTTTCCTTATAAATTACAATATCAGTATTCAGAAACAATTAAAAATGATAAAGAAAGATTGTTGACAGTTGACAGGCAGTATACAGTCTACTCAGGGGTATGTACATACATACACACACACACATATATATACACACACACACACACACACACACACACACACACACACACACACACACACACACACACACACACACACACACACACACACACACACACACACACACACACACACACACACACACACACACACACACACACACATACATACATACATACATACATACATACATATATATATATATATATATATATATATATATATATATATACACACACTCACCGGCCACTTTATTAGGTACACCTGTCCAACTGCTCGTTAACACTTAATTTGTAATCAGCCAATCACATGGCGGCAACTCAGTGCATTTAGGCATGTAGACATGGTCAAGACAATCTCCTGCAGTTCAAACCGAGCACCAGTATGGGGAAGAAAGGTGA